>JALGQJ010000007.1:45321263-45686263 GCA_023055345.1 Quercus wislizeni | reverse complement strand
TGAGAGCATGAATGTGAACTTTCAGGTAGTACAGAAGTATGGTTGGGACTTAATGCCTTTAAAGTTTTTTTTTTTTTTTTTTGAGAGGTACTTATGGCTTGTTTGGATGGAGGGGGAAAGGAAGGGGAGTGGAGGGGAGTAGAGTAGTGTAGGTTAAAAATAAACTAATTTTGTACTAAATCTACTTTACTCTACTCTACTTCCCCTCCTTCCCCCTCAATCCAAACGGACCATTAATGCCTTTAAAGTAGTTACAGTAGTCTAGGTTAATGCCTTTAAAGTAGTTACAGTAGTCTGGGACTCAGTACGGGTACAGCTGAAACAGAACCAGTCTGTGTTTTTTATTTTTTATTTTTTAAGAACGTGCACTGGCGTTTTTTTTCTTTTTTTAATGGGTCTTATGTACTGTTTATAATATCCACAAACCTCTTTTTTCAACAAAAATTTTATTAAAAATGAGTCTCACGGTATTATTTACATATTTAAAAATTATTTTACTATAGTATTTTCGGTTTTTAGTTTTCAGTTTTTAGCAAAATAAGTGGTATCCAAACACATCCTTAATATATAAATGGGTCTCACGGCACTATTTACACATTTAAAAATTATTTTACTATGATATTTTCAATTTTTAGTTTTCAGTTTTTAGCAAAATAAACGGTATCTAAACACACCCTTAATACATTTAAAGTAATTTCAAAACATTTAATGCATTTAAAGTCTTAACCTGGAGAGAAAATTATTAGGTATTCTCGGAGTACCATAAATGCGTACTCCCTCTTTTCATATGAATAGTGGGTTTCACCATAAATTTAATTAGTGAGACCTACCATTCATGTGAGAGGAGAAAATACGTATTTATCGTATTCCGAAAATACACAATAATTTCTCGATGTACTGTAAAATGATACTCCTTAATTTCTTTCACATTTACGGTGAATCCACCAAGAACGTGGGAGGAGTAGCACCATTTACATGCAAAACTCTGAAAGTAATTACTTAAACAACAGCTTAGTTCACACTGCATCATGTTAATTTATTTCTCGCTACATTTTCTCAGGTACCACATGAACCAAAGGCCATTTCTTAGCAAATACAACAAAACATAGGCCATAAAGCTATGATCACACTAAAGCTGTTCACAGAAACTTTAATTCTTAGGAGGAGGAGCCCCTTTCATTTTGGCCATAAGAAACTTAGAAAACTCAATGAGCTTCTCTGTCTCAGGCATAACACTCTTAACAGCGGCATCAGCACAAAAACAGTCAGCCCACTTGACTAGCCCAGGAGTCTTTGCTTCATCAAGCAACTTCACCTCACCCACCTTCTCTGTCACCCTCAGCCAGCCCAATAAGGACCCAAAAGCAATATCAATGAACCCAATTTGATCTCCACCAAAGAAAGCCTTCCCTTTGCTATATTTCCCAAATGCTTCCTCTAACAGAGCAAGCCCTTCAACCACTTGATCCACCAACTCCTGCCTCTCCTCTCCTTGGGCACCCCTAATGCGTCTCATGGCAGGGAACCACTGCATCAATTTGAAATAAAGAATGACTGGAAAATTAAATACTGCACCAAAAAAGATAATATTGAGTAAATTTTAGGTAATCCCCTTCATTTAATATATATATATATATATATATATATATAAATGCTTTTTAATTTATTGTCATATATAATTTATTTTCCTTTTAATATTGATTTTTTTGTCGTATATAAGTCATTAATTTTAAGAGCATTTAAAGCATAAATTTATAAAAATATATGATTTTTTTTTTTTCTAAAAATAAAGTCATATACATTTATTTTGAGAAAGTTAAAGCTACTGAAATACAATTGTACATTTAACTTGGCCCTCTTGAGAAATTTTTTTTTTGGCTCCGCCGCTATTTATGAACCTACTAATCTATATTTAAACCTAAATTCCACTACATCATAGGTCATCATATAATCTTTCGAAAAAATCATTGTAGTTCAGGCATGGCATCAAGCCATCAACCAGGATATTATAGCAACCTTTGTATACAAAAATCTTATTATAAGAGTAAGATACACTAAAAATTTCATAATAATTAAAGTTGACTAGTTTTTATCTAGGCCCACCATTGAAATCAACTTTTTACATACCATTTGACTTGGCCCCCTTGAGAAAGTTTTTTGGCTCCACTGCTACTTATGAACCTACTAATCTATATTTAAACCTTAATTCCACATACTAATCAAATAGTCTCTCTACATCATAGGTCATCATAAAATCTTTACAAAAAATCACTGTGGTTTAGGCATGGCATCAAGCCATCAACCAAGATATTATAGCAGCCTTTGTATACAAAAATCTTATTACAAGAGTAAGATACACTAAAAATTTCATAATAATTAAAGTTGACTAATTTTTATTGGTTTTTATCTAGGCCCACCATTGAAATCAACCTTTTACATACCATTAACAATTTATCATTTACTAACTCTTTTTTCACACTCCAAAGACCTTTTATTCATAATGAAATTTATCCTCTTTTCTAGTTTCCAAGGAGGTGAATTGGGATGCCTACAATGAATATAGAAGAAATATTTGAATTACTCCTTATGCTTTGTTCACTAAACATCAACTAAGCCTTAGTTCCACAATTTTAAAATTTTAGAATTGATTATAAATCCTCAAAAGACTAATTAGTATTAGCATATCTATATCTTTTTTCTTTATCATTCTACTTTATCTGAAATCATAGTCTTTATATTACCTCCTTAATTTCCATGTCATTTTTTCTTAGTTTTACTAATGTAATTTTAGATCTACCTTTATCTTTTTTGTTCTCCTGCCTTGAATCAACTCTTTACACTGATACATTAATCGCACATCTCTACGCTGCACATAATCAAACTATCTCAAAGGACTCTCTCCCACATTTTTTTAATCAATTGGACACCTCTATCATTGTAATTTTTTTGTTCACCAAACCAAGGGTAAAACAAAGGTTCTTCTTAATTATTGTCAGCTTGTTAGGTTATCTCATGGATTTCAAATGGTTATAATTTCTTATTTTACATTACATCAATTATATATATTGGCACTGCATAAATATATCACAAATATAACGTATATACGTTTCAAGAATCAGTGCCAGCTCTACAATGTAAGCAATTGATGCGGTCGCCTAAAGCCTCAAGTAGAAAAAATGCCCCAAATTTTAATTTAATTAAGCTCAAATATTAGCCTTTACCTTTTTTTTTTATTAAGTGGAAATGTTACGTTCACAACATTTTTCATAATATTTTTACAACAATTCCTAAGTAGTAGATTATTAGAGGCTTTTACTTATTGATAACAAAATAAATACTTTTAGTAGTAAGTTCAAATTAGAACCAGTAACAACTTAACAATTAGGCTTTGTTGTGAAAAATATTGTGAACGTAACACATCTAAAAAAAAAAGCAGTACAAAAAAAAAAAAAATTCACACCGTTTTCCACAATAATTGAGTTGACAAACTTTTATTAGTTTTTATCTAGGTTCACCACTAATATTACTCTTTTACTTACCACTATCAATCTACCATATTAACAGGTGTGAAAGTTTTGTCAATTTTTTTATCTACAGACTTTCTAAAAAAAATCTACATTCTTCATGTTAATTAGTAATAATATTACATCTAAAACAAGATAGTAGAATTTAAGTAATAATTTTTTTATGTCACATTTAAATATATAAAAAGTCTCAATTTTAGTTTTTGCCTTAGGCCCCCAAATATATCAAGCCACCCCTTCAAGAATGAAACGTTTATATCATCATCATAATAAAAAACCAAACTATAATTTGTCGCGATTAACCCAACTTTCACCTTCCCAATGCTGCTGACAATTATGAATTTGTTCCCCCTTTTCTTTAGCACCACATTATATATACATGCAATGTTCTAGACTAACGCAAAAGCATAAAGTAACAACTACACATTAAGTGGGGTTTATGATGTGCCGTTGCCTTTGTAATAATAATAACGAGACTTGAAATAACAGAAATCTTGATCAGAGGGAAATAATTAATCAAACAAAAAACTTGTACCTTATCATCAAGATAGGCAGCCCAAAATCGTTGAATAGCACGATCATAATGATCAGCAGAGAGGATAGAGGGACCAGAGGTCCAAACCTCGTCAATGTATTGAACAATGACTAGGGACTCACATATGGGTTTGTCACCATGAATCAGAACTGGGACTTTCTTATGAACTGGGTTGGATTGGAGAAGTAGCTCACTCTTTGACCCAATTGTCTCTTCAAGAAACTCATAGTTTACAGATTTTATGTTTAGGGAAATCCGAGCCCTCATCACAAATGGGCTAGCCCATACACCCAAAAGCTTGACATCATTCTTTGCCATGAGTTCAGTATCAGAGATTTGCCAATCACCAAGCTATGCAAGTTGATCTGGTTCTGTATGTCAGTGTGTGTACGTTTGTGGGAAATAAATATAAATGGTGAATGAAATAAGTGATCAAACAAAGGAAGTGAACTAGTTTGGTTTGGTACGTAAAAGTAGGTAAGTTTTGGAATTAGGTGTGACATGTGAGCGTGACTGTGGACTTTCAGGTAGGACCAGGAGTATGGTAGTCTGGGACTCAAATTTACATTGCCAATGCCATTGCATTTATCATTTATGTTGTTCTTGGACGTTACAGTTTGATCATATAAAGATATTAACTTCTCGATAAGAGAACATGATTTTGCATTTATGTTGCTCTTAGACATTACAGTTTGATCATATAAAAGATATTAACTTCTCGACGAGTGAAAATGATTTTGAAACCCTATTTAAATAATTGAAAAATAGAGAGGTTTAAGATCTTAAAAGCCGCTAAGTTCAAATTGTAACTTGTCATTTAAATTTTTTAAATGGATTTGATACTTATATATATATATATATATGTGTGTGTGTGTATGTATGTATTAATTTCTCATTTCTTACCAACAAAATGTGTTGCCCAATGTTTGGTCTTTAGACATGCTTATCCTATTATTCATCTTTTGAGAGAAAGTTATAAAATTATATGTTATAATAAAATTTAAGATTTATATTTAAGAAATATCTTACTTATAAAATTATATTTTCTAAAAAAATAATATATGTTTTTAATTTTTTTATTTACAAATTTAACCTTATTTTTTATGTTTTAGAAACAATAATAAGTTAATTAAATTAGGCAAATAAATTTTTGTTTCTAAAAAATATATATATATTTAAATTAGGGGTATTTTTGGAAGTAAAATAGACAATTGTAGACATCAAAATTTAACGATGAATTCACAACCGTCCAATTGTTCATGGTAAAGTATTTGCGATCAAATTAATCTCTAATTGATGACGTGGACAATTAGCAAATGAAATTGAGCCACGTGGCAAAATCAAATGAAGAAAGCCATATGGCAGCGTCAGAAGAAAAGACCTATATGGAAAGTTCTTATTAAATAAAATACCAAATTAAATTCATATATAATTCAACTCTCAATAAATGCTGAGAGAAAATTCCAAATTAAATACCATTGAATTGCCTATAAATAGGGGCTTCTCATAAGAGAAAGGGGGAGAACACTTAGAGAGAAAATATTACTGACACTCTGCCAAAATAGAGAGTCATCTCTAGAGTTCACAAGAATTCCATTGTTCATCAAGGCCCATTCCTACTTCCTCAAATCAAAGTGGGAATTCTCATTTAATCTAGTTCGAGATCAAGCCAACGGCCCTCACATCAAATCAAGCACATTCAACTACTCATTCAACTTGGAGACATCAAAGCACGATTCAAGATCAAGCCTCATAGCCCCTTTGGATCGTAACGTTTCTTGGAGATCGAATCAGAGGAATTTATTGTACTCTTTCATTGTAAAGATTCATACAGAGGATTGTACTCACATATATACAAATACAAATTGATAATTTGTTACACTATTTCGTGATCGTGTGATTCTTCTTTTACGAAATTTGTGTGTACAAATTTCTGGCACGCCCAGTGGGACATCTCTGCCTCTCATCTCTTCCTCCATCCTAGAAATCATCAAGTCTCCAATTCACCAAGTTCAATGGCCTCGAAGAAGTCTCAGATTCCCAAGAATGCTACCAAAAGCGTTGGGGGGTCAACAAGCAGCAGTACTTCCACAGGTCCCATGACTCGAAACAAAGCCAAAGCAATGAAGCTCATCACATCACAAGAAGTTGAGGGAAAGGTTCCTGTGACCAAACTCATAAGTGCCCCAGCCCAGCCAAAGACTGTCATCTCCTTGAAAACTTTGAGGACAAGCAAGCATACCCCCTCTAGGAGGGGAGATTCAGCATTTGCTCTAGAGGACTCAACAATAGGGAGTGAATATCACTATTCTGCATCAGATGCTGGGTCGAGTACTCCTTCACAAGCAGGTTCTTCCCAAGGATCCCCCCGAGAAGTCACTTCATCTATCTTTTCGGAAAATTCTTCTCGTACAATAGCAATGGCAGCCATGATGACAGAGACTGCCACCATCGATGAAAAGATTGCTGAAATGGGACATGCTATAGCTAAGCTTACCAAGACCGTGGAGGAGAAGGACCTTCAAATCGCCACGCTTATGAACAAGCTTGAGGTTCAGAATCGAGGTGAGTCTAGTAAAGGCCATTCTCACACGCATCAGCATACATCCCAGGATGCTCACGCATCTTCTCCAAAGAAGGCTGGTGGTCCACAAGGGAGCTCTACCTCAATTTCATCTCTATCAGTCCAGCAGTTACAGGATATGATAACGAACACTATTCGGGCTCAATATGGTGGGGCACCACAAAACTCTCTGATGTATTCAAAACCATACACCAAGAGGATTGACATTTTACAGATGCCTGCGGGTTACCAACCTCCTAAGTTTCAACAGTTCGATGGAAAAGGGAATCCGAAGCAACATATCGCTCATTTCATCGAGACTTGCAATAACGCTGGTACTGATGGGGACTTGCTCACTAAGCAATTCGTGCGTACTCTTCGAGGAAACGCCTTTGATTGGTACACGGATCTTGAGCCTGAGTCCATTGATAGTTGGGAACAGATGGAAAGGGAATTCTTGAATCGTTTCTACAGTACCCGACGTACTGTAAGCATGCTGGAATTAACCAACACGAAGCAATGGAAGGATGAACCAGTGGTAGACTACATCAATCGTTGGCGCTCATTGAGTCTCGATTGCAAAGATCGTCTTTCCGAGTCTTCAGGAGTGGCGATGTGCATCCAAGGTATGCACTGGGGGTTGCTTTACATCCTTCAAGGAATCAAACCTCACACCTTCGAGGAGCTTGCTACCCGAGCCCATGACATGGAGCTTAGTCTATCTAGCCATGGAGAAAAAGGCTTACCTGTTGACCAGCAGCATAAAGAGAAGAAAGATACGAGGAGGGGGGATAAGTCTTCCAGATCCATGGTTAAGGAATCTATGGCCGTTGCTGTGGAGCCGGTGAAGATCTCCAGTAAAGAGAATAAGAGAATGGAAAAAAAGGCCGGTCCAATCCAAGAGCGAGAGAAGCGTCGATTGACTTTGAAGGAGATGGAGGAAAAGACGTATCCATTTCCAGATGCTGACGTTCGAGGCATGCTCGAGGACTTATTAGAGAAGAATGTGATCAAGCTTCCAGAATGCAAGCGTCCAGAGGAAATGGGGCGTACCAACGACCCAAAATACTGCATGTACCATCGAGTTGTAAGTCATCCTGTGGAAAAATGTTTTGTTCTGAAGGACCTTATCCTAAGGCTTGCAAAAGAGGGTAAAATTCTTTTAGACCTAGATGAAACTGCTGAAGCAAATCATGCTACGTTTGCTGTTGGATCCCCAATTTTTGTGAAGTCACCAACTCTGTTGGAAGTGCGATCTACCTTGCCATCAACATCAAGGGCATATTGCAAGCACATCCAATTTGGAACGCTGGAGCCTATGCACATGTCATGCTTCAACCCTCAAGATGATGATAAAGCTGACGACGAATTGGTAGGTGACGAAGAAGGTTGGACTTTTGTGACCTATAAGAGACTTCAAAAACCGCGTAACCCAAAACCCCATGTCCCTTACAAGAAAAGGGAACTTCAAGCAAGCAATTCGAAAGTTACTCCCAAGGGGAAAGGAATAAATGGTCTAAAGAAACAAAGAAAGGGATCTCGTCCGAATGAGTTATTACAAAAGGAAGGCCCCTTGCCGATCACCCTGCATGAGTTTTTCCCTAAAAGCTTTTTTGCAGAAGGCCTAATGGCAACCACTTACATGGCCTCTTACCATGATGCTGATGATCAAGAAGACCCTACTGAAAAGGAGGGAAAAGTGGACCTTGAAGAAATCAAAGCAACCAAGGAAGAAGGAAGTGAAACCCATGCCTCGGAAGAAGCGGTTGCTTTATGTGCTCACTGCTGCGACAAGATGACGTTCGCCGATGAGGATCTCCTATTGGGCTCTAAACCACACAATCGACCACTTTTTGTCTCAGGTTACACACGAGGGGAAAGAGTAAGCCGCATCCTCATAGACGATGGGTCTGCCGTCAACATAATGCCCAAGGGAACGATGAGACGCCTAGGCATATCCATGGAAGAGTTATCCAAAAGTCGACTTGTCATTCAAGGCTTCAACCAAGAAGGTCAAAGGGCGATCGGCATGATTCGATTAGATGTGACTATTGATGAGTTGAAAGCAAGACCTCTATTCCATGTGATCGATTCGAAGACCTCTTATAACCTGTTGTTAGGACGACCATGGATTCATGGGAATGGTGTCGTACCGTCTACATTGCATCAATGCTTCAAGTATTGCGACGGCAAGCATGTAAAGGTGGTGACAGCAGATTTGCAACCATTTACAGTGGCAGAATCTCACTTTGCAGACGCCAAGTTTTACTTAGACTGCGACATGACCTACGATGTACCACAGGAAGAGTCTACAGAAAAGAAGAAGGCAACACGTAAGGAAGGAGGCAAGTCCCTCATGGAAGGTCCAAAACCTAACTCTGAAGTAAGACAAAAGTTTTGTGAAGAGAAGAAAGAGGCACCCATGGTCTTACGATATGTGCCCGCATCTAAACGAAAGGAAGGGCAATCCCCATTTGGGTTGACGATGGAGACTAAGGATAAGTGCAAAAAGTCTATTCAAGAGGACGATGTCTCTATCCTTAAAAGTGATTTCACCTTGCCATTACCGAAGTTAGACCAAGTGACGTCCACAAAACCCCCACTCAAAGGTTTCACTAGAGCCATGAGTAACCTTGTTGAAGAAGATTCATTGCCAATCAGAAGAACAGAAGAGGGTTTTGACCCTAAAGCATATAAACTTTTGGCAAAATCAGGCTACGATTTCAAAAATCCTCCGCAATTGGGGCAACTTTACTCAGATTACGTGGAAGAGAAGTCTCATGGGCTTAACTCGACCCAAAGCAAACTGAAGCAGCAAGGCTACGCAATCGAGATTCCTAGAACCGGGTTGGGGTATTCATCACAAGAGCCAGTTCGAATCTCGGCCAAAGGGAAAGGAAAAAAGGTGACATCACAACACATCACCTTTGAAGTTGAGGAAGAGGGGAAGCCGAAGCCCGCGGCAAGATCTTCTGTATTTGACCGTCTAGGAACATCTACTCCTCGGGAGTCAGTGTTTAATAGATTAAGCATTTCTCTCCCTACAAAGGAAGGAACCTCACGTACACGTAGGTCGGCATTTGATAGGCTTGGGTCTACAAGTAGCTCAACTGACACCCCACGACCCAAGGAAGGAAAAAGTGGCCTACAAAAGAGAAATGGCACCGAAGCCTGTAGTCTTATCCCTTCACGCATGAAACGTGAGTTGATTGTAGAAGTTAGTACAGGAGACTCCCTTAAAGTGAAGCGACGGACTATCGTGCACACACGAGAGCTTGAGAAGCAAGTTGACGATGGGGAGGAGGATCACGAGACACTAGTCCTTCCTTCTTGCCATGTGACAGCGGAGACTGATTCCGAATCAGACGCATCAGATGATGAACCAAATGAAGCGCCTCAAGCAATAGAAGACGGGGGGCAAGCAACTGTAGATGATCTCAAAGAATTAAACTTAGGGACTAACGAGGAACCTCGCCCAATCTACGTGAGTTCGCTTTTGACACCAGAGGAAGAAAGCAAATACTTTGAGCTTTTAATGAAGTACAAAGATGTGTTTGCCTGGACATACAAAGAGATGCCAGGTTTAGACCCAACAGTTGCAGTTCATCGGTTAGCAATAAAGCAAGGAGTGCGCCCAATCAAGCAGGCCCAACGCCGCTTTCGACCCGAACTCCTCCCACAAATTGAGGCAGAAGTTAACAAACTCGAGCAGGCAGGATTCATCCGGGAAGTGCAATTCCCAAAGTGGATTGCAAACATTGTCCCTGTCAAAAAGAAAAATGGACAAATTCGAGTTTGTGTTGACTTTCGAGACTTGAATAGAGCGTGCCCAAAGGATGACTTCCCACTTCCAAATACCGAACTTATGGTTGATGCAACTATTGGTCATGAAGTACTATCATTCATGGATGGCTCATCAGGATACAACCAAATTCGAATGGCACCCGAAGATGAAGAGCTCACCGCTTTTCGAACTCCAAAGGGGATCTACTGTTACAAGGTGATGCCTTTCGGGCTCAAGAATGCTGGCGCAACTTATCAACGAGCAATGCAACGAATTTTCAATGACATACTCCACAAAACTGTGCAATGTTATGTTGACGATCTGGTTGTTAAGACGAAGAAAAGAGGGGACCATTTGCGTGACTTGCGCATTGTATTTAATCGACTAAGGAAATATCAGCTCAAAATGAATCCTCTCAAATGCGCGTTTGGCGTCACGTCTGGGAAGTTTCTAGGCTTCATTGTTCGACATCGAGGTATTGAAGTGGATCAATCTAAAATAGATGCTATCCAAAGGATGCCCGAACCAAAGAACCTCCGAGAGCTTCGAAGCTTACAAGGCCACCTTGCATACATTCGACGTTTCATATCGAATCTAGCAGGACGGTGTCAACCATTCAGTCGATTGATGAGGAAAGATGCCACCTTTGAATGGGATGAGGCTTGCAGAAATGCATTTGAGAGCATTAAAAGATATCTGCTTAACCCACCTGTCTTAGGAGTGCCTATGCCAGGAAAACCTCTAGTGCTCTACATTGCTGCACAAGAACAATCACTTGGGGCCCTCTTAGCTCAGAAAAATGAAGAAGAGAAAGAGAAAGCATTGTATTACCTTAGTCGAAAGTTAACTGGGGTAGAATTGAGGTATTCCCCAATAGAGAAGATGTGTCTTGCACTTTTCTTCTCCATTCAAAAATTAAGGCATTACATGCAAGCACACATAATACACTTGGTTGCAAAGATAGATCCAGTCAAATACGTCTTGTCTAGGGCAATCATGTCTGGTCGGTTGGCAAAATGGGCTGTGGCCTTTCAAGAATTTGAAATCGCATATGTGTCTCAAAAGGCCATCAAGGGGCAAGCACTAGCAAATTTCCTTGCTGATCATCCAATTCCTGCCGATTGGGAGCTCTCAGATGATTTTCCAGATGAAGATGTATTGTACACCGAAGTCCTCCCACCTTGGATGATGTTCTTCGATGGGGCTGCACGGCAAGAAGAATCCGGTGCTGGGGTTGTTTTCGTGTCGCCACATAAACAAGTGTTACCATTCGCCTTTGTGCTTAGTGAACCATGTTCAAACAACGTTGCGGAGTATCAAGCCCTTATTGCCGGTCTCCAAATGGCCCTTGATATGAAGATCTCATACTTAGAAGTCTACGGCGATTCCAAGTTGGTAATCAATCAACTTTTGACACACTATGAAGTTAAACATGAGGGTTTGATTCCTTACTTTCAGATGGCTACGCGACTAATTGAAAAGTTCGACGGAGTTTCCTTGGAACATATCCCCAGAAACGAGAATAGGATGGCAGATGCTCTAGCCAATCTAGCCACCACATTGGCTCTGTCGGAAGGTGAAAAGGCAAATGTCCCTATTTGCAACCGTTGGGTGCTCTCTTGCACGGAAGAATACGCGAGCGCGACAAATGCCATATCAATATCTATAGTAGAGGATGAGGATTGGCGCCAACCCTTGATTGATTACTTGGAACATGGTAAGCTACCCGAAGATCCCCACCACAAAACTGAGGTACGGAGGAGGGCACCTCGCTTTATACATTATAAAGGCACATTATACAGGAGGTCTTTCGACGGATTATTCTTACGATGCCTTGGCAAGGAAGAAGGTGATCAAGCCATGGAAGAAGCTCATTCGGGAGTGTGTGGTGCCCATCAGTCTGGCCCCAAATTGTATCACAGGATAAAACGAATGGGTTATTATTGGCCCACCATGGTCAAGGATTGTATGGACTATGCAAAGACATGTGAAGCATGCCAACTTCATGCGAACTACATCCATCAACCGCCAGAGCCCTTGCACCCTACAGTCGCATCCTGGCCTTTTGATGCATGGGGACTCGATGTTGTAGGACCATTGCCTAAGTCATCAGGAGGTCACCTGTACATATTAGCTGCAACCGACTATTTTTCTAAATGGGCGGAAGCCATACCTCTCAGGGAAGTAAAAAAGGAAAATGTGGTGAACTTCATCCGGACTCACTTGATATATCGGTATGGTGTCCCTCGCTATATCATCACGGATAACGGTAAGCCATTCTACAATAGTTTGGTGACCCAACTATGCGAGAAGTTCGAGTTCAAGCAATATAAGTCATCCATGTATAATGCGCCAGCCAACGGTCTCGCTGAGGCTTTCAACAAGACGCTTTGCAATTTGTTGAAAAAGGTAGTAGAGCGCTCGAAGAGGGATTGGCATGAAAAGATTGGAGAAGCTTTATGGGCATACCGAACAACATACAGGACTCCTACGCAAGCCACTCCGTATTCATTAGTATATGGTGTCGAAGCAGTCCTGCCTTTAGAGCGACAAATTCCATCACTTCGAATCGCTATCCAAGAAGGGCTCACAAATGAAGAAAATGCGCAATTAAGACTTGAAGAGTTGGAAGCACTTGATGAAAAGAGATTGGAAGCTCAACAACGTCTTGAATGCTACCAAGCGCGGCTCTCGCGAGCATTCAACAAGAGAGTCCGACCTCGATCTTTCCAAGTAGGGGACCTAGTGCTTGCAATGCGAAGACCCATCAACATCTCCCACAAGACTGGGAACAAGTTCACATCAAAATGGGATGGCCCCTATGTCGTGCAGGAGGTCTACACTAATGGTGCTTACAAGATAGTCGACGGAGATGGCCTGAGGGTAGGACCCATAAATGCAAAGTTCCTAAAGCGATACTATGCGTGAAGTATTGAAGTTGCTCCTTGGTAAGAGCTTAAACTGCCCACTAAAAAAAAAAAAAAAAAAAAAAAAAAAAAAAAAAATCCTGCTAGGTTGAAAACCTTGAAAGAGGCGACCTAGGCAAAAGTTAGGGACCAAAAAAAAAAAAAAAAAAATCCCGCTAGGTTGAAAACCTTGAAAGAGGCGACCTAGGCAAAAGTTAGGGACAAAAAAAAAAAAAAAAAAAAAAAAAAAAAAAGAACTTTATTGAACTACGTTATGACTTGATCCCTTTTGGGTACGTAGGCAGCTTGGTATTCGTTACTAAGTTCAGTCACATATGTATTTAAAAAAAAAAATGATAATAATAAGTCTCTTGAACTACGTTATGACTTGATTCCTTTTGGGTACGTAGGCAGCTTGGTATTCGTTACTAAGTTCAGTCACATATGTATTTAAAAAAAAAAAAAAAAAAAAAAAAAAAAAAAAAAAGGCAGCAAGGAAGAAGCAAGCAAACATTGACTTGGAAATAAATGAATTTTTATTAATAAAGAGATAGGTGTCGTTACGTCGTAATGACTACATCAATGAAAAAAAAAAAAAAATATTAATTAACCTATCCAATCTAAATGCCTCAACTCCTCTTTACTAGTCTCTAGTAACTCTTGTAGCCCTCTAAGTTTTGCATCATCAGAAGCTTCTAAAGTTGGAGTAGCCTCAATCTTGGAAACCTCCTCCTTAATTTGAGAAATGATCACTTGTTGCTGGGCTAGCTCTGAATCACAGCGGGTGCTCGACGTTGTGAACTCTTCCTTTTGCAGTGAAAGCAACTCAAGTTCCTTCTTCAATTCAATCTCTCTAGCTAAGGCCTTGTCTAAGTTCGCCTTGATTGCAACTTTTTGATTGATCTTAATGGCTTCCAAGTTGAGGGCAAGAGTGAGACGATGCTGAGCGTCGGCGAGCTTCTGTTCCTTGTCTTCAAGTGCGATGCCTTGTGAAAGAGCATGATGGAGGGAAGAATATCGGTCTGCATCATCCATATACTTCGAAATACGCTCTCTTAAAGGAGTTACATCCAAAACTTCCATTTGTGCGATAACTTGGAGAATCTTCTCGACCCCATCCCTAAGTGAAGTCATCAAAGTAAAAGGGGTTTTGACGACCTTCTCAATTAGGTCCCCTCCTAATGTTTTCGCACGCTGTCGATCGGCCTTCAAAATCAAATCATCGGGTTCAAACTTTGTGACAGTTGAAGTGGTCGGGATGCTTGCACTACACATGATGGATTTATTTCGAGTCACGTCCCTTGAAGGCATGTGAATAAGGTCGAAAGAAGGAGTGGCCTTAGTCTTCCCCGAACATGATGGGTCAATTGCCTTAGTAGCCAAATCAAAGGCTGTCGGACCTTGAATGGAAAACTCGCTTGTAGAAGGGCTAGTGGGACCTGGTGTACACTTCTCTCCTGCTCTTTTCGAAGGATAATTGTCATCCTGCATTGGAAGAATACCAAGATTGTCATTCTCAAAAAGTTCTTGGATACCAGAAATAGCTTCAAGGTCATCGTGAAGGAAACAAAGGTCTTTAGTGGGTTCAAGATCAAAATCATCAAAAAAGGAATTAAGACTCACTTGTCCACTGCCACCTGAAGGGTTGGGAAGCGAAGCCATATCGACACCACAGTCAGTCGCTTGGATGGCCCCCTCATGACCCAAGTTCTTGCTGGGATTATCCCTCTGCCTTTTGCGTCTCCAATGAGAATCTGAGTTGCCACTATTCCGCTCAGAATCTGACGCATCCCTACCCTTGGTCACCTCCATGTCTTGAGTCGTTGGGACTATGCAAGAAGGCCCACGCTTAGGAGAATGTGCCTTGTCCACGCACGCTTCTTCTAAAGACTCATCAGTAGCTTCCAAAGTCCCAAAAGAGGGCTTCCCATCGCTTCGGCGCTTCACGGGCTCAACTACTTCATTGGGCTGTTTTATTTTGAGTCTTATCTTGCTTGGGTTAACATTCCCAATTGGTTGCTCAGCTTTACTAGAAAAGAAACCATCAGATCTTCTAGCCCACCAATTCACATAGTCCTTCGTGCACGGAGCCCCGTGCTCAGAGGGGCAGGCAGGGATCAAGAACTTGGAATTGGTAACAAGGCGAAGACATTGGCGCCAGAAACATACCACTTGCTCTAAGGTGACGGTGCGAAAGTCCTCATTAAGCTCCTTAGGGATGTGTTGAGTGAAACCGAACTGTCGACCAAAGCGATGAGGACTATATGGTTCAACTATACATATGCTTCCACGACGAGAGGCCAAGTAGCTGGAGCGTTGGCTAATGAAGTAATCTGCATAAGAGCTAGGTAGCTTGTCATCATCCACCAGAATCTCTCGATGGCCTTTAAAAAGGCCCAAATGATGAAACTTGAAGCTACTAACGGCATGAAATAGCTTACGAGCTGTAACCTCGTCATAATGCTTGGCCGCACCTTCTCCGGAGTATCTAAACATGCGTGGAACAGCCTTGGAGCGAGACCCTTCAAGTTCAAAGTGAGTGTCAAAGTATTCGGCCAACCAAGCATTCAAGTAGTGTGCAGGAAAAGTGGCATCACATTTACTGGGAGTCTTAGAAGACACGATCTCATTCAAGCCCTTATAAATGTTGGCCAGGACTGGGACTGCAAGACAGTATCTCTTACCACGAGCCATCGCACTTGCGCTCTTGAAAACACCAGGTCTGATTAAGTTTGGTCCCCCGTCGGGAAGAGCGAACTCACACAGCCAACACGAAATCAAAGCAGCTAACCAAGTCTCTTCTATAAGCCTTCTCTCCACTTTGAGCACATTGAATGGAGCCTCATCTTCTTTAGTCAGAATTCTGGGGGCATCGATCTTGCCAGAGGGGTTATGAGATTGCTTGCCTCTTGCATTCCTCTTCAGTGACCTTCTAGTTGGTGGTTTTTGATATTTAGACCCGCCACGGAACCAAAACTTCACCCATGCGGCCGTAGTAACCAAGTGCGGACCGCCAAGCTCAAGACTCAAGTGATGGAAGGCAGCAAATAGAGGACGACAGCATGAGGGGAGAGATGATATTTCTTTCGAGTTTGGGACGACCTCTTCGTAAAATGAACCGTACACAGGGAGTCCGCCGATTGAATGCAAATCCCATAAGCTAATGGAGACCTCCCCAACAGACGTATGCAATGTGTTTGTAGCTGTACACCAACACTCTAGGAAGGCTTGCAAGACGTGGGGGTTCCGATCATACGTGAATAATGATGCAAGGAGCGGCTTGTAAAGATTGGCATCGCTTAAGACTTCAGTATTGCGGCTCAATATGTCTTCTAGCCACTCCCAATATTTGGGGAGGTAGGAAAACTCACCCTTATATTGGAGCGGAGGGGTCTTGGAAGAAGGTAGGGCCCATTGCACTTCTCCTGCACTTATTCGACGACCAAGGAGAGGAAATGGATCAACACGGTCCGCGGTTGAGTGAAGGTTGGAGGCCAAAGTAAACGTCCTCGAAACAACATGTGAATCCTTTCTAGTCGGGTCATGTAGTTCATGAGATGATTCGACCCACCATTGAGATAGACTCGGAGGGCGAGGAATGGCTGTAGACGATGAGGAGATACTGCTACCAAGTGGATGGACTTTCAAGACAATTCCTTGCTCCAAGGGTTCGTTCGCAGAGCGCAAGAGAGTGATAGATCTATCATTAAGAGTCCTCGACGAGTCGTAAAAGAAGACCATGATGAAGCACACTTGAGGGCAGCCACTTGGCGAAGAAGAAGCTCGTAGAGATCACGACTTGAGCAAACGTAAAAGAGTCACAAAGTCAGGCAAAGGGTTGACAAGTCTGAATCACCTAACAGCAAACCAAAGGAAAAGATGAATACCTTATTCATTCAAAGGCTTCTTACGAATAAATTTATAAAATAAGAATAATGGTAATAGTAAATAAATAAATAAAAGGAGCACATGCAGCCACGGATTATTAAAAAAAAAAAAAAAATGGCATTGAGATTCAAAAAAAAAAAAAAAAAAAAAAACTACAAGCAATACTATATATGCACGTAAAGATAAAGACAAGCTATTCATTCAAACATCAACATGCAAGTGCTTAAACATCTTAGGTACGTGTTGCAATACTATATATGCACGTAAAGACAAAGACAAGTGGAAGCCTGCATGTTGCCCATTAAGTGCAAAGGTTATGTGTGTACAAAGATGCCACCATGCTTCTAGTGAATTTAAGGCTTGGGACGTGTTGATAATATAGCATAAATTGTACATGCAAAACAGTAGAAAGTGTGAAAGTGGGGCGTTCTCCCTTGTGGAAGCGGGATCAATGGACAAGCCAATATTTCGTAGTGACCAAGTACGACACATAGAATTAATATACATTCGTGGCTTTTTGGAGTGTGAAAGACATCGCGCCAATTGTTTAAGCCTGGAAAATACAAGAGTCATGGCCATAAGCAACCGCTAAGAATGGAGTTGGAGTACCCAAAGTGCGTTGAAGGCTGCAAGGTGAAGCAGTGAGAAGGGCGTGCTGATGGAACTCTCATATTAAAGGCCGCAAGGTGAAGCAATGAGAAGGGCGTACTGATGGAACTCCCATATTGAAGGCGGCAAGGTAAGGCAACGAGAAGGGCGTGCTGATGGAACTCTCGTATTGAAGGCCGCAAGGTGAAGCAGTGAAGAGGGCTCGTTGATGGAACTCCCGTACTGATTGCTGCAGGATGAAGGCTATGAGAAGGTTGCACAGGCGAAGCACTCACACCAATGGTCACGAGACAAAGGGCAGTGGAATGGATGCGCTGCTAAAGCTTATACCCCGTGTCCAAGGAAGGCAAGAGGACTGCTGTGCTCGAATCCGTCGGACGCCAAGACAAGAAGGACATGATGCTAACTCGCATGAAATTGACGCTTGACCCACACCGTGCCAACTTCTATGTCCTGCACACCAAGAAAAAAAAAAAAAAAAAAAAAAATGTAAATAAAGAATGCTCAGAAGAAAGGAAACAAAAAAAAAAAAAAAAAAAAATGATAAGCATAACCTTCCTGCTATTGTAAAGAATGGTCGACTCCAAGAGAGGCGCTCAAGGTTTACTGATTTACTCTCAATTGTTGAAGCATAAAGTCTTTTTATAGATAAATGTTGGCAATAAACCCTAGTCAATCCATGAAGTTGCGGCCAAGAAAAAAAAAAAAAAAAAAAAAAAAAAAAAAAGAAAAAGAAAAAGGGTCTTTTTGCGCCGCCTCTTGAATCCAAGCTTAAGAAGGCTTCTTTATTTCTTGCACAGTTGCATGCCAATCGTGCCCTAAGTGATTCTGCCAATTTTGGGGCCCACGCAAGTCAATTTTGGAGGGCTCTTAGAAGGCCAATAGAACATATTCATTGAAAACAGAAGCCCATTCTTCACATTCACATGGGTGAAGGCCTTGTCTACCCATTGACCATGTCCACACAAAAAAAAAAAAAAAAAAAAAAAAAAAAAAAAAAAAAAAAAAAAAACTTCAAGCCTTGTCTTCCTTGCATCAGAAAGATGCAAAGCCAAATCTTGAAGTGGGGGCATTTGTAGACATCAAAATTTAACGATGAATTCACAACCGTCCAATTGTTCATGGTAAAGTATTTGCGATCAAATTAATCTCTAATTGATGACGTGGACAATTAGCAAATGAAATTGAGCCACGTGGCAAAATCAAATGAAGAAAGCCATATGGCAGCGTCAGAAGAAAAGACCTATATGGAAAGTTCTTATTAAATAAAATACCAAATTAAATTCATATATAATTCAACTCTCAATAAATGCTGAGAGAAAATTCCAAATTAAATACCATTGAATTGCCTATAAATAGGGGCTTCTCATAAGAGAAAGGGGGAGAACACTTAGAGAGAAAATATTACTGACACTCTGCCAAAATAGAGAGTCATCTCTAGAGTTCACAAGAATTCCATTGTTCATCAAGGCCCATTCCTACTTCCTCAAATCAAAGTGGGAATTCTCATTTAATCTAGTTCGAGATCAAGCCAACGGCCCTCACATCAAATCAAGCACATTCAACTACTCATTCAACTTGGAGACATCAAAGCACGATTCAAGATCAAGCCTCATAGCCCCTTTGGATCGTAACGTTTCTTGGAGATCGAATCAGAGGAATTTATTGTACTCTTTCATTGTAAAGATTCATACAGAGGATTGTACTCACATATATACAAATACAAATTGATAATTTGTTACACTATTTCGTGATCGTGTGATTCTTCTTTTACGAAATTTGTGTGTACAACAATAACTAACTTTCTGAATTCTTTTAATATATAAAATAAACTACACAATAAAATACAACACTGCCGAGCAACCCAGTTGCACCACCCACCACCACCACAGGCACAAATTCAAACCCAAACAAAACCCAATACTCAAACCAAAACTCAAACCCAATACCTAAACAAAACGCAAAACCCAAACCACCATATCTTTCTCTTTTCCACACCACCACCACAACTACCACCACACCAAACACCAGACCCACCACCAAAACCCATAACTAGGGGTGGCATTTTTTATCCAAACCCATGAACCCACCCAAAACCCACTTAATTTGGATAAGTCTTAACCCAACTCAATTAAATATTTGGGTTAAATGGATAAGACCCAAATGGATAATTCAATTAAATGGGTTTTAATGGTTAAACCACTGGGTATCCAATTACCCATTTAAAATTTAAAGTTTAATACTTAAAAAAACACAAAAGCCAAAAACCCTAACAAACAATAAAACCTCACAACTGCCGCTTCCTCTATCTAATGTAAAAAATTTCTCCTCCATTTTCTCGGCATTTTCTTAGCTACCAAACTAGACAAAATCTAAACACCTTTCCCTCTTCCTCTTTCTAAAGTTTGTCTTTCTTAGATCCAACTAGTACAACTCTAGGGTTTCGATATGAAGAGAGAAAACATACCATTTTTCATCACAGATCTCTCCGATTCTATATTCATCTTTGAATTTAACTCTTCCTTGTAAGAATTCTGGTTTCTTTGCTTTTCCAGTGGACTCTAGCTCTTGCTCCTACTTCGGTAGCAAAGTTTCATGTGATTCGAGTAGAGTCTCTCCGGATCGGAGAACAAGCCGAGTTCGAACTTACGGAAGAGAAATCTCAATGAAATTGAAGGCCCTAGAGATTTCTTTTGTTGAGCAAGTTTCCGATGGAATTTTGAATTTCAATGATTCGAAATGTAAAAGCAAATTCCGAGAACAGAGCAATTGAGCAAGTTGAGAACAGAGCATCAAAATTTTCATTTCCTTGAGAGAGTGAGAGAGATTTCAAGTTTGTTTTGGATTGAAAAATCTATGTGATTTGCAATTTTGCACATTTTAGGTCAAGGTGGATAAAGACTTAAGAATGATACCTCAATTCTCATGATTTAATTAATATTTTTTTTTACTTATCATCTATTTGGTTACCAAGAAAAGTTGGGAGAAAAGAAAATCTGCAGGTTAGTTTCAGTGTTATGTTTTGAGGGAAAGGTGAATTAGTTCCCCCCCCCCCCCCCCCCCACAAAAAAAAAAACCTCAAATGATTTGCATAGTATATTAGTATGGGTGTGAAAATTTTTCACACCCTTTTCTTGTTGAATTGCTAAATATGAATTTTATAATGGGTTAAATGGGTGGGTTACTAATTAAATGGGTTGGGTTGGTAATGGATCATTAATTTATATATAAACAGGTCATAAATAGATAAATGGGTAATTACATATCCAACCTATTTATGACCCAACCCACCCATTTGCCACCCCTACCCATAACCCACACCAAACCTAACATGACCACACCACCACTGTGCCACCATCATGAGAGCACCCCACAACCTAGCCACAACCCGCACCACAAAACTCACAACCCACATGACCCACAACCTATAACCCCCATGCCGCACTACCCACGTCATCGCCAAACAACCCATAACCTCCACACAACCTATAACCTCCACCACACGACCCATGCTGCCACCACCACTTGACCCATGCCATCAATGTATCCAAGTTCTCAAGTATTACATAAAATAAAGCACAAACACATAGCCATAACAACCCCAAACCCAAATCAGAAATCCCATAAAAACAACCAATCCCACGACTTAACAATCAACAAAGAAATCAAATAATAAAAGAAAATAAGATAAGAAAATTAGAGAGAGACAATGGGTGGTGACAATGGGTTCGGCCATGGTGGCTTGGTGATAGTGTTCATGTCTAGCCATGAGGTTTCAGATTTGAAGAGAGAGAGAGAGAGAGAGAGAGAGAGAGAGAGGAGAACATAAATAATGAGAGAGAGAGGAAGAAGAAGAATCAGAAATGTAAATGAAAAAAAAAGAGAGACACAATTAAAAAAAACAAATTTTAAAATACCAACTTGCTACAATAACATCTTACTTATAAAATGTTATTGTAGCTAAATTGTAAATTTTTTTACAATTAACCTAGTAAAAAAGGGGAGACACAATAAAATAAAATAAAACAAATTTTTTTTATGGTTTGATGCTATAAAATAGCCATTTATATTTTGCTAATGCTTAGGTTGCTGAGATATATTTTGCTGTATTCGTTTGTTTAGCCACTGCTTTCACGTTTTTTTTTTTTTTTTAACCCGGATCAATTGTTTTGGACTATGGACTCATGTTCTTTTGTAGCGCTTTGGGCCTTTGGTACTTTTTTTTTTTTTTTTTTTTTTAATAGAAAGATTAGAAAAAGCCTTAGATATTTGTCTTTACTTTTTAGTACTAACTACTTTTTAATAGAAAGATTAGAAAGAGGTTAGATACTACTAGTAGGTTCCAATAACTCAATTGATAAAATCTTTTGTCGTCGGATAGATAATTATTAGAAGTGAACGTCATAGGTTGAGTACATTTCTAACTACTAAGTTTCCTTTCAACACCATAATCAAAATATATTTTGAGACAAATATAAAAATTGGTATATACATTTCCTATCAAAATAAATTTTAATTTTCATCCATATAATTAGTGTATAGTTTAAAGAGTAAGGCTAAAGAGTTATAAATTTTAATGGAAAAAAATAAAAGAGAGTAAGATTAAAGAGAAAATAAATTTAATTTTATGAAATTTATGAAAATCTATGTATTTTCCAATTTATTAAAAGATTATAATTTATTTTATTTGTATATTTTATAACATCACCAATTAGACTATTGATCAGACCTCAATTAGACCAAAGAACCCAAAACCAATCATCTTTTTAGTTCTTTGTTTGGTCTGATTTTTAAAATTATGATTATAACTCTTTTAGAAATGAATGATTATTTCTTATTTTAAAAAATAGCTATTCATAAGAATGATTGTTTCTTATAATAAAAATATAATCAAATTACAAAATTGCTAAATTATAGGAATAACTATTATATTACATTGTCTATTATGGTTTACCAAACATGCTTATAAGTATTTGGGAAGGGCAAAATTTGTGACATCATTTAGAAAACCCTAGAACATAGGGTATGTGGGGCCTCGTGATGGTGATTCTTTTATACATCTTTGTCTTTGTTTGAACCTCTTTTATATATTCTTTACAAATTGATTTTAAACTACTAAATCTTTTTTTCTAAAACAAGTTTCAAGCTATTAATCATGTATGGCTTCTTCTTCTTCTTCTTTTTTGGTTTTTTTTTTTGGGGGGGGGGGGGGGTGTTTATTCTCCTGTAAAAAATAGCCTTTGTGATGATAATGATACTCTGGTTCTTCGCATATTGGAGCAAAGATTTTGTTATCGATTTCCAATCAATTCTATTTAAAAAAAAAAAAAAATTAGGTCAATTCAACTAATCTGGTCTTTCATAGATTTTTATTTTTTTATTTTTTTTATGTGGACCCTATCCATTGATTGTAAATGTAAAAAGAATATATTTTTTTTTTTTAAAAAAAAAAAACAACAACAACAACAGGGGAAGAAGTATGGCGACATAAATTAAATAGGGTAGAGGAGTGTTTGGTAACATTAAAGAGGTTTTTATTGAGAATCAACTACTTCCATGGTCCCCCCTCAAAAAAAAAAAAAAAGGCAAAACTACTTCCATGATCAACACTAAAGTTGTTCACACAAACTTAGTTCTTAGGTGGAGAATCAACCTTCCAAAATTATTCAATCAACTACTTCCATTATTCTTTCTCCAAAAAAAAAAAAAAAACTACTTCCATTATTATTATTTTTAAAAATAAAAAATAATTTCTGGCTTTTAAATGAAAAGCTAATAACTCAAAAAGTAAAATTTAACAGAACATTACTAACGAAGACTAATGGAAGACTTTAAATCTTTAATTGAATAGTCTTGGAACTTAGAAGCTTGAATTGAACGAAAATAAAATTAGACGCCTGAATTGAATTTTAGTTAAAATTTGAGAGTGCAATTTATAATTTAGTGACCTAATAATATCTTTAATTTTTCTTCCATTGATTGTAAATGGAAAAGAGTGCCAAAAAAAAAAAAAAAAAAACACTAGGGGAAGAAGTATGGCTACATGAAATAGGCTGTTGGAGTGTTTGGGTGTTTTGGATGTTTGGTTTTTTTTGCTTTATTGAGAATCAGCTACTTCCATGATCAACACTAAAGTTGTTCACACAAATTAACTTAATTCTTAGGAGGGCCCCCTCTCATTTTAGCAGCAAGAACCTTAGCAAACTCTAAAAGCTTATCAGTCTCTGGCATTATACCCTTAACAGCAGCATCAGCACAAAAGCTCTCAGCCCACTTGACCAGCCTAGGAGTCTTTGCTTCATCCAGCAGCTTCAAACCAGTAATCTTCTCTGATACCCTGAGCCAGCCCAAGAAGCACCCAAACGCAATATCAAGGTACCCAATTCCATCTCCACCAAAGAAAGCCTTTCCTTTGCTACATTTCTCAAATGCTTCCTCCAACAGCACAATCCCTTCACTCAATTGATCCATCAAGGGCTTCGTCTCCTCTCCTTGGACAGCCAAAAGGCCTCTCATGGTAGGGAACCACTGCACCCATTTGAAATTCATAATAACTGAAAAAGTTTATGTGCATAGAACAACCCAAAAAAAAAGAAAAAAAAAAAAAGGAAAAAAGATATGCAACACAGTTGAACTATAATTTTGTTTGTTTCGACATTAATATTTTTCAAAAAATAAATCATTTTCTAAAAAATATTTTCTAAAAAATTAATAATTTTTCTATGTTTAGTATCAACCTTAAAATGAGTTATCTTTTTTACTTTCCTTATTTAGATTTGAAAAAAAAGTCAAAGTCTCTTTCCTTGAGATAGAGTTGTTTTCCCCAAAAAAAAAAAAAAAAAATGGAAAACAACTCTATTTCCTGTTAAGTTAAATATGAGAAATTAAGAAATAATTTTCCTTTAACTTAAAAAAAAAAACTAACACAAGAAAATGCTGAAAATTATTTTTTTTTCCATTGAAACAGATGGAAACCTGAATTCCACGCACTAAGAATGTAATCACATAGTCTCTCTACATGATGGATCTTCATCAAATCTTTACAAAATATCCTTGTGGCTTAGCATAGCATCAATTTGCATATATAGCAACCATGCACTCATCATCTTGTAAAGCACGAGAGGAAATTTATTGATGATGATCAGGAAAAAAAAAAAACCTTTAAGGTGTGTTGAAAATATTTTTAAGGTGAAAATTGCTCCTCCTCGGAAGATTTTTCGGTTTGATTAAGAGCAATTCACATTTAGAATACAACAAAGTCATCAACAATAGACAACAATTATGAAGTTCATTTTAAGTGAAATCTTACGAAATCATGAATTTAACTATGATTTAGACGCTTAATTTTTAATTTATAGAAAATAAAAGTTACAAGTTTTCATTTGAATTGTCACATTTTTCTAACATTATGACTTTTTAAAAATAATTCACAAATGAATGGCCAGTGGTATTTATAGGCAAGTATATACTTCTTGAGAAAAAAAAAAAAAAAAAAAAAAAAAAAACATATATGTTATGACAGATCTATACCAATTCCAAGAGTCACACCCTTAAGTCACACTCTTATCCAAATACGATTTATTGATTTAATTAATAATTCTCTACTGAAACAAATCTCTCCCACCAAGAGAAAATATAATTAAGTGAGAATCGCACCATATGATTATCATGATATATGCATGCAAGGTCCAACACAGAAGCACAAAATCAACAACTAGACTTAAAATAACATTATACATATTGAGACTTGAGATCGATGGAAATCATCAAAACGAAAAGCGTCGTACCGTTTCATCAAGATAGACAGCCCAAAATCGATGAATAGCACGATCACAAGGATCAGAAGGGAGGATGGAGGGACCAGAGGTCCAAGCCTCGTCAATGTATTGAACAATGACTAGGGACTCACAGATGGGCTTGTCACCATGAATCAGAACTGGGATTTTCTTATAAACAGGGTTGGATTGGAGAAGAAGCTCACTCTTAGGGGCCATGGTCTCTGCAAGAAACTCATATTTTACAGATTTGATGTTAAGGGCAATTCGAGCCCTCAACACATATGGGCTAGGCCATGCACCCAAAAGCTTGACATCATTCTTCGCCATGAGTTCACTCTCGAAATCTTTGCTAATCACCCACTAGTGCAAGATGAACTATATATGTAAATGTCAAATAAATAGCTAGTGTGAAATGTAGACTTTAAGGTGTAGAGGTATGTGACTTTTTATACTAGGCCTCATTGCATTTATGTCGTAGATGGACTTTTAGGCTATGTTTGGTTGGAGTGAAAATAGAGAGAAAAGAAAATAAATGAGAGAAAATAGGAAAGATTTTAGATGGAAATGATGTTTGGTTTGAGTGATTTTGGAGGAGAGAAAATGGTAGGACCCATCTATTTTCTCCCATGACTCACCATTTTCCAACTCCCCCAATTAGAGAGAAAATGGGAAGAGAAAGTGATTTAATAAAAATGACATTTATACCCCTTCTACTCAACGGTTAACACTTTTTTCTTTCTTTTTCTTTTTTTTTTCCTTTACTGCATTATTATTATTATTAATTTTTTTCCCTTTTATGGGTTCTTTGTCTGACGATGAACCTTGCTTCTTTTTTCTTTTTGTTTAAAATCTTTGTTTTTTTTTTTTTGGCTTTGTCTTTGGTTTCGTTGAACCTTTTTCTTCCTAGGTTCTTTGCTACTCACATTTACATAGAACCAGTTTTTTCTTTTTATTTTTCCTTTATAAAATATTTATGCCAAATAAGTTATGTAATAAGGGCATGAGAGTAAATTTATACAAACTCTATTTTCTATCCTTCCACTTTTTCACTCTCCAACCAAACACAAATGAGAGAAACTAAAATCTCTTCTATCTCCCCACTTTTTCATCTTCTCTCCATTTTCTATTCTCTCATTTTTTCATCCTCCCAACCAAACGAGCCCTAGGAGAGAGAATTTTGGTGGCTTGTGTGGCTGAAAATTCAACGGAGACTAGTCAAATTGTAATGGACATCACGCATTTACAGGCATTTTTTTGAAACAAAGCAGTCTGCTCCAGGTGCTCCTTGCCACAAGATATAATGTAAGAAATATTCATCAAAATAATAATAAAAATAATAATGTAAGAGACTAAGAGGAATAATTATAGAATATTCTCATATTTATTACAATTAAGGGTTTCTAAGTTCAGGCATATCTATTTATAATACACACAATCTTGGAATGATTTCGGTTCATTTTTTATAGGACAAATTTTAGCTACAAAATTGGTTGTAGTTTAAGGTTACAATTTTACTCAATAAAATAAATATTACTACATGTTTTGAAAATATAACTATTGAATTGCATGTTCTTTACACTCTTAATACACATGTAAAATTTTGTATCAATCGGATATTATTTAGTATAAGATCTATAAACTTATATTTTTTGCATAATCTTAAACTACAAAAACTAACAATTAAAACAATTTATTGATGACATAGCTATTAATCTTTGATTTTCTTAAAATTTTGCAAGTATGAAGGATATAAAAAGAAGATGTAATCTAATGGTGAAATTCTCAAAATACACCTTCAATAAAAAGATATTGAGTAAGGTTGTAACCTTAGGTTACAATAAATTTTGTAGTTAAACTTTGTTCTTTTACATATATATATATATATATATATATATATATATGTGTGTGTGTGTGTGTGTGTGTGTATTAGTGAGTGTGTAATAGACACTACTCTTAAATTTTTGTCTTTATTAGTTCATATTATTTCTAATAATATCAATACACAACAAATTTTATAATTTTGTATCACAACTAGTTTACGCTTAGACCCTTTTGGATATAAACCACTGTAAATTTCTTTAAAAATCTTCTTCACTCTCCTCGTGTGTGTGTGTTAAAAATACTTAGTATTCTTAAAAAATTTTAAAAAATTAAAAAATTAAAATAAAAAAATAAAAAAAAACCTAGTTTACGCTTTGTTTATTTTAGCGATGATGTTTTCTAGAAAATGAGTTATGTTTCAAAAAACGTTTTGTATAAAACTATCTAATTTTTCTATGTTTGGTAGCAACTTTAAATAAGTTGAAAAACAATATCGTAACTTTCCTTATTAAGCTTACTGTGAGATAGAGTTGTTTTCCAAAAAAAAAAATAGTGGAAAACAATTTCTAAAAATAAGCCAAACTTTTTATGTTTACTAAAGATAGTTTTATTTCTTACATATTTTTTCTGATGCTACCAAATACGAAAAACTATCTTTACACAAGATTTTTCATCGATATTGTTTGTTTGTTTGTTTAGATTAGACCCCTGTAAACTAGATTTGTTTAACCTAATTAATTAATCTCCTAAAAACAATTAGTCGAAAAAATTTCTAAAAATAAATCATACTTTTTATGTTGACTAAATATCGTTTTCCTTTGACTTAGTTTTTCTAATGCTACCAAATATGGAAAACTATCTTTATGCAAGATTTTTCATCAAAATTTTCTTTTGTTTAGATTAGATAGACCCTTGTAAACCAGATTTGTTTAACCTAATTAATTAATCTCCTAACTTCTCTTATTTAGCTTGATGTGAGATAAAATTGTTTTCCAAAAAAATTTAGTGAAAAAAAATTTCTAAAAATAAACCATACTTTTTATGTTAACTAAAGATAGTTTTCATTTTACTTATTTTTTTCTGATGCTACCAAATATGAAAAACTATCTTTACACAAGGTTTTCCACCGAAACTATTTGTTTGTTTAGATTAGACCCCTGTAAACTAGATTTGAGTAAAGTGTCAAATTTTAAACTACAAATAGGTAACTTAAATTTCAACCAAACCACAGGTGAGTAAGTTATAATTTTCCCATATAAATATTAATTCTGATTACAAATATATATTAAAATAAATCCTATTATAGATTTCCCTTTTAGTTCCTTTTCCAATATCCTCATTTAAGACCCAAACATATTTTATACTTTCTATGTTTTATTTCCATTCAAATTTTAATTAAACCTTAAAAGGTAATCTCTTGGCATTAATTACCCAACTTATTTTGAGAAAATATTCAACCACTTTTTAAAAATTTTCCAATAGAAATGTCAACTTAAATTTGAATTTAAGAGCTTAATTACAATGGAAATATCTTATCTTTAGTCACCTTATTTAAGCCTCTGCATTTTCCAAATTGATATTAATACATTAACTAACTCGATTCAAGTGAATATATATCAAAAAATGTACCAAAGTCGACGACCAAAAAAAAAAAAAAAGATAAATGTATTCAAACAAAAAATCATAAATACACGAACGTCAGAAAAAAAAATAAAAATAAAAAGGCAATAAGAAATTAAACCTAAAGTTGTGTTTGTGATCTCAAATAAGAAATAAGGATGAATCAATTGCTAGCCAAAATTGAAGTTTCTATAATTAGCATTCCTCCATTAAACCTTGATTCCAAATTTGAATTCCATTTTGAATTTAAACTATGCTTTGGAAGGAAATAAAATGTTTAGACTTTTTGGATATTATTGAGAAATAAAGTGTATAGACTTTTCCATCCATTAGACTTCAATTCCAAAGAATCTCATTTTGAATTTAAACTTTGCTTTGGAAAAATAAAGTGTCTAGACTTTTTTGATATTATTGCATGTTGCATATTATTTTTAGTACATAACATAAATAGAATTATCACATTTGGAAATGGCATAACATGATCAATATTAAATTTAGAATATTTTAGATAATTTTTTTATAAACAAAATTATTGCAGGTTATATAATGAACCATTTGACTAATAGTATATTGTTTCATAAAAATAGATAATGATTAATATGCCCTTAAAATGAAAATTTTTATTAAAAAATAATATATGAGAAACTCAACCAGACCAGATTTACTCACCCAAACTCTAGCCGACCCGAATGTGTGGGTTTCGGGTGAGAGTAATTTCGGGTCTATTTTTATCGAGTTGGGATGCAGGTAGGTCTGAACTTGACCCAACTCAGAGTTTGCTCAGCCCTAAACATGAGTAGAGATGTTTACACTATCAATTTGAGTAGCACTTTTTTTATTGTATTTTTTAATGTTCTATCAAAACTATTTCATTAAATAGTTTTTATATGAATAATTAAAAAATGTTTTAAAGGGCAATGATTATCACTTTATCACATGTCAATCCGCTGAGCTATTGCACATTTACTGTGTACACACTATCACATTAACTAAAATCGTGTTTTTGAAAACACACAAAACAAGATTTCGCCATTTCACAATTTTAATTGAAATTGTGTTTTTACAAGAAGTGTGTAATATTAAAGAATGTATAACAAGATTTAGCCTATTTTAAATTAACTCCATTAACTAAATTCTTTTATGAATAATTGAAAAATCATTCAAAAGAAGAAATAATGAAAAATCTTATTTTGTAAATATAGGATAATCGAACAATTTATTTTGTTTGAGAATATAGGATAATCATCCTCAAGCATATAGTTTAAATCGCTTAATTTTAGTAGTATTATTATTTTTTGAATACTTCGGATTCGTATTAAAAAAAAAAAAAATTCCCTTAATTCTTCGGGTTCGCGTTAATATCCCTAGTTCGCAACAAAAAGTGTCACTAAAACATGGTAGCACCATGGATATATATACTCCTAAGATATTCTCTGATTCTTTTACATTTTTTATGAAAATTAATTGCATGAAAACAAGGTCAAAAACTAAAGTCATTTGTTGATTTTATTTATTTATGAGACATTTGTTGAGTTTGACTGACTTATTATTTTTGGTTATTGCTCATGGACCATCCGAAGATTTTGTACTATTTCATGAAACTTGTATTTATATTTTATATGATACTAGTATTATTTCTGTGCGTTGCACAATTTTTGCTATAAAATTTTATAATAATTTTATTGAGAAATAATAAATCAATAATCACTTGAGTTTATATCATATAAATTGTATATAAAGTATTGTTATTAAAGGTCTCAAGCAATCACATAACATATTTATATAAGGGGGAAAAAATATTCTCTTCTAATTTATTGATTGTCTTATAAGACATTTGTAGTTACATCTAAATTGTGTGCATAGCCTACATGGTATTTTTTTCAAACATTTATTTAGACTTCATTTTGATACACTAATGGCCTCTTTTATCTAAACGGGATCTCCTTAAAGATGTGTGGAGAGTTGTGAAAATTTAATATTAAAGGAGTCCTAAGGAAGAAAAATGATATAGACAATTGTTAAAAAAAGTTATTAGTTCAAGGGAAAATGCAAGATCATATTGAGATGTGGATTCTTTTCTTGATGTAGATTTAATATTACTTGGTTATAGCAATTTTGTGAAGGAATGTGTTGTTGATATTCATAACATGCTATGTATTAGATTTTTTTTTTTTTTCAAATGTCTTGTGGGTGCTATATATAGGTATGAATATTGACATATGTAAAAACCAAAAAAATTAATAATAATAATTACAGTGAAATTTTACATGCTCATAATGTTAGACAATCACTTCTACACACATATAATATTACTAATAACAAAAATAAAAATGGGAAATAGTAACATAAAAATTTTACTATTCAAGAAAGTTAATTTAATCTAATAACGCACATATATACATAACACAAATACAACTCATTAATAAATATGAAACCCTATATAATGGATTTAAAATTGCCTTTATAGAGTAATACCAACTTGTAATAGTGTGGATGATATGTTTGATAGAGCATTCTACTATGGATTTCATAAATGTCGAATTGCCTAAGTTATAAGAAAAAAAAAAAAAAAAAAAAGAGAGTTAGATTTCTAATCAACATATAGAAATTATAATAAATAAATAAAAAGGAGAATTATTGATAATGGAGGACAGAAAAAAAAAAAAAAAAAAAAAAGGTTAGAACAATAAGTAGTGTTTCTATATATAAAAATTGTAAGGACCAGATTTGACTTGAATCCAAAACGGGTATGGATCCAGGCCCACGTAGCCCAAACAATGAATTTATAGAGTGCAGAAAAGAAAGCTAGTCTGATCTTGGGCCAAAATATTGGATTTTAGTGTAAAAAGATTAAAGATACGAGCAAGGAATGTAGCAATAAGTCTCTTCGGACATGCCCTAGAGATCTGATTTTCCTTTTCTTTCTGTTCCGATCTTTTTTTCTCCTCCCATTTCTTCTGTCTTTCCTCGCCTTATATACCATGGTTTTTTTGCCTTTTTTATCATCCACATGTGGACCTGGCATTCAACGTCCTTTTTCGTCATCCCCTTTGCCCTCTCTTGAATCTTCCATTCTTAGCTGGAAAGCTGTTCGTTCACTGTTCAGGTATCACCTCCACATTAATGCGGCCAGAAGGTTAGCTGGGAGACATTTAATGCGGAGGTGACAGCACCTTTAGATATTTGTCATTTCCTACCATTACTTTTTGTTTGATATTTCCCCATTTGCTCTGTTATAAGATTTGTCCCAGGCGTTGTTCTGAGTGATTAACGAGTTCACCAGATACCTTGGACAAAAGTACCGAGGTGACCATCGTCCTCGGACACGGCCCAACTCCTTACAAGCATGCTCCACCTCTCCTCGGATGGTAATTTTGTCCATTCCTCGGCTGGCTGTCCTCGGATATTCGTTTGCCCTTACACGGGATATTGGGCTGGGCCCTTCCTTACTCCATTTGTATGAATGGGGATAATATTGGGCCTGGCTTCCTCACACACAGTTTGAACACAGGGCAAAATTGGCCCACACAAAAATAATAATAAAAATAAAAACACAAAAAAGAAGCCATAAAAAGAAGAAGAAGAAGTTGTGCATAGGAATATAATATATAAAGGGTATTGTGGGAACCTAAGATGTGTAGGCATGCTTAGCAACTCCTAGGCATGTTTGGCAACGTCCTTGGCCGTCCTCGGCATGCTTTGCAACGTCCTAGGCATGCTTTGCAACATCCTAGGCATGCTTTTTGCAAGGTCCTAGGAGTCCCACATCGAAGAAACCCCCCCCCCCCAACTTGCTGCCTTATAAGCTGTGAAGCCAAGGGAGTAGTGTACCACCAAGCTTCAAATATCCCCCCACTTGCTGCCTTATAAGCTGTGGTAGGACGCCGAGGACGTTGCAAGCATGCCTCCGAGGACGTTGCAAAGCATGCCGAGGACGATGCCAAGCATGCCTAGGAGTTGCTAAACAAGCCTACACATCTTAGGTTCCCACATTAAAAGGGTCATGCTTTTTGCAAGGTCCTAGGAGTCCCACATCGAAGAGAAACCCCCCCACTTGCTGCCTTATAAGCTGTGAAGCCAAGGGAGTAGTGTACCACCAAGCTTCAAATATTGGAAGCTTGGTAGTACACTACTCCCTTGGCTTCACAGCTTATAAGGCAGCAAGTGGGGGGGTTTCTCTTCGATGTGGGACTCCTAGGACCTCGCAAAAAGCATGCCGAGGACGTTGCAAGCATGCCTAGGACGTTGCAAAGCATGCTGAGGATGTTGCTAAGCATGCCTAGGAGTTGCTAAGCAAGCCTACACATCTTAGGTTCCCACAGGTATATATAGAGAATTTTCAATTGTGAAGAAGTTATGCATGTTTTGTTATTTTATCCAGATAAACAAAAAAAAAAAAAAAAAAAAAAGTTGATATGAACAAAACGTATGTGGCATATTTTGTTAAAATATTTATTGTTATTTTATCCAAAAAAAAATTGATAAAAACAAATATATAGTTGTTTTTATCTAAAAAAAGAAAACTCGAACTTAGGTTGATAGTTTGATACGCATTAGACTAATTCTTTTTTATTTACTTATTTTTTGTCTTTTTTTTATATTTTATCTTATTGCTTTTACGTTTTGTGATACACAATGTATATTTTTTCTTATCTAAAAATAATAAAAAGAAAAAGAAAACTTGAACCTAGGTTGATATGCAATAGACTAATTCTATCTTATTCACTTCTTTTTTGTTTTTTTAATTAATATTTTTTATAAATGATTAGATGAAGAATTAGGATTGTAATGAAATTAAGATTTTTACCAACGTAGAAATTATAAGGGAGGAAAAATTACATATATTTTTTCTTAAAATCTATAAAAATTTCTACAATTTGATGAAATTATATAGCGCAACCATGACTTATAAGCTAAAATTTTATTATACCATATATGATGTCTACGTACTTGTTAATATCTGCAAGTGGGAACCTGTGGCCTACTTACCTAGTACTTACTATTATCATCCCATGGAGAAGGTGTCTCAATTAATAACATAACGTGCATTTCATTGTCAGCTTGGTGTGAAACGAAAAAGAGTTTTATCTACCTCTAAAAAAAAAAAAGTTTTATCTTTTATGTAATAATGGTGATTTTTTTTTTTTTTTGGAATAATAATGGTGATAAGTGATGACCATGTCACCATTGCATCTAACACTATCTCGTGTGAAACCACCTCAGTATCTCTCTCAAATCTGGTGGGTCCCGTCCACTTGTTTTATTAACCGGCCTATTAAAGTGCCCAACTATCCATCTTATTAATAAGAAGATATTTTTTTTGTGGGACCGTTTGGCCCACTGATCATTATCATCAGTCATCACATGGAAGAGACATCTCACGTACACATCATAATAATATACATACAGAGTAAAGCTACAATCGTTAAGTTAATAATTTTTGCTAGAAACTTGGTATATATAAACAAGAGCATGTGATCCCTCCTCCCAACTCCCAAGCAATTATGGCAGTTTATTAACGACAGATAAAAAAAAAAAAAATGATATTAGTGATGACTGATGAGCCTATATGTGAAAGAGAAAAAAAAAATTTTGACAATATGGCAGATTACTAATGGCAAGTAAAAAAAAATGATAATAATAGTGAACTTATATAAAAACAAGTAAAAGCTTGTTAACTTGACTAATGTGGAAAATATTGTCAAAATTTTTTTGTATGTAATGTGTAACATTACTCTTGGGAAAAGGCAAAACAATTTTCTTTTGCCTCAGTTTTTTTTAATAAATAATATAGATTTTAAAAATTTTAGAAATAAACTGATTTTTAACTTGTTGCCTTACAATTAAGTTACCAAAATTTATATCATTCAATAAATACTATGCAAGTAAATTTTCAAAAATGACACGTACACAGAGAAAATTCTTAGGTACTCTCGGAATATGGAAAAATGGTACTTCTTCCTCTCACATTTATAGTGAACCCTATCATGAATGTGAGAAGAGGAAGCACCATTTTTCATATTTTTGGAGTACCTAAGAATTACTCGGATACCAAGGACGAAGCCAAAACTTTAAGTTAAGGGGGGCGGCTTTACTGTTGGCTATGTGTGGCGATTTTAACCTTTGACTCTATTATTACTTAGCTGCTGAGTTTTTTTTTTTTTTTTTTTTTTGGTGTTGGCAAGATCAAAATATATTTTTTTATAGAATTTTTCAAAGGGTAGGGTTGTTTATTTTAAATAGAATTGGTTAATTGGGCTTAATTTTTTATATTTCTAGTTTTACTATTTGTAATTTTTGTTGTTGAGCTTTTTTTTGGGGGGGCTTGTATATTTTGTTTTAGATTTTAGATCTATAAATTTTTTTATAGTCACTAAAATGAGGATATTACTAGCGCTACAAATTTTTTTATAAATTATTGATATAATAAGTGGTTACTAGTAAGTAAAAAAATAATGTGAGTGGTGGGCCCATCTGCGAACAAATAAGAATTTGCTACCAAAACAGTTTGTAAAAAAGTTTGTGAGTATAGCATTACTCTTAAAAGAATCAAAGATATTGTTTTAGAGAAAAAAATATAATTTTATAAAACAAAATTACTAAAATTAGTACACATATATATAATAATATATTTTAAAAAAAATTGGGGGGCCATTGCCTCTAGTCCAAAGGTAGCTACGTCCCTGTCGGGTACATAGTAAACACTACAGACACCATAACATATGTCAACAAGAATTTTCACATTGCATAGAAAACAGTACATATTAACCTCATTCCTCACATATGTTGTTCACTGTTTGGGTGGGTACATCTAATCTGAGCCCGGCTAGACTTTACTCTTTCAAAGCAAACCTTAGTCTTGACACTCACACTCACTTTGAGTATTAGAGCATATTTGGATCAATGGGTTTTTGGATCATATCACTCAGTTTTTATAATTGAGTTCTCAAAACACGTGAGTCTCACAAAAAAAAAAAATTTGTTTGGCTTGGTTTTCAACACTTGTTTCCAACACTCAAAATTCAAAATTTTGAGTTAGAGTGATGAAAATAGGAAACAACAATTGGGTGTTTTCAAAAACTGAGAACTGATTCTCGGTGGCACCAACGTAAATATAAGGATTTTGTGGGGCCATAACTTGTGTGTTGTCAAGTCAAACTCACTCATCACCAACGGCATTTTCTTCTTCTTCTTTCCTTTTCTTTCTTTCTTTCTTTCTTCTTCAGACCCACTCCAAGGCTCTTTTTTTCTTTTCATTTTTTCTGTCATCTTCTTCTTTATTTTTCTTTCTTCTTCAAACCCACTCCAATGTTTTTTTTTTTTTTTTTTTTTTCCTTCTTCTTCAAACCTACTCCAACGTTTTTTTTTTTTTTTTTTTTTCTTCTTCTTCTTCTTCTTCTTTCTTTTTCTTTCTTTCTTTCTTCTTCAAACCCACTCCACCATTTTCATACATGCATAAATTTATACCCAGAAACAAAAACCCACACCTCATTTTCATGATTTTGGTTTTCGATCTAAGGATTCTTGGGTTTGGGTTTTCTGTGTTTGTGGGTTTGGATTTGGCAATTCGGATCACCAATCTAAAGATTTTATGTTGGTGGGTTTGGGTTTTCTGTGTTTGTGGTTATGGCTTAAAGCTTAGGCTCCGATCTAAGGATTTGGGTTTGGGTTTTTTGTTGTGGTTGTGGTGGTTTAAGGCTTGGGCTGTGGTGGAGCTTGTTTGCTTGGATTTTTTGGTGGAGGTTGTGGTTTTGGTTGAGGGCTGTTGGTAGGTTTGGATTTTTGATTCATTCGGATTTTTTGGTGGAGGTTGTGGTTGTGTTGAGAGTTGTTGGTGGTGGAGGTTGTGGTTGTGGATTTCTGGGTTTGCCGTTGGTGGTGGTGGAGCTGGGTTTCAGTGTAGCTGAGTTGGAAGAGCAGAAAAGAAAAGGGACGCAGGTAGCAACCGTAATTTTTTGTGTAGTGTCAGTGGGTGGGTCTATCATTTTGGCAAAAAGTGGAGTTAAAAATTGAGATATATGACAAAATTTTGTGACCAAACAAAAGTGTTGGATTTTTTGAGTGATAGTGGGGTTTGGGTTATGACTTATGAGTTATGCGTTTTAAGTTTGAGGTATGAAAACTGAGTATTAAGTTATTAAAATTGAGTGAGCCCTAAACCAAAGGAGCCCTAATTACTATAAAGCAATATTTTCTACTTCAAATTACCTTCTTTGAGTCCTATCTTCAGATATTCTATCTACTAGTAATTAAATTATTATTAGAGAACATAAAACATAATTTTGATACCATTATAAAGAGATAAAGTGGAAACAAGAGAAAGAGAGAAAACACATGACTACATGACACAAATCACATATGTTTTTTAATTGAATCCTTGACCAAATAACAATCTTTAAATTTTGTATTAAGATTTAATAAAGACTATCATTTAAAGATTTTCAAACATAAAGAGGGAGAGAAAAAAAAAAACACTCATAAAAAAAATCAATTGAACATTATTAAGGTGCCTAGTAAATAATCAAATCATTTTGTAGAGTAAAAAATTGACAATGTGACACCATGTTTTGTTGCATTTGGGACAGAGACGAAAAAAAAAAAAAAAGCAGGAAAAGTGAAGGGAGAAGAAAATACTTTTTTCCAAATGTGTTTGGGCATAGAAATTAAAAAGAGGAATACATCTTATACTTTTATTTGGTTTGCAATTAATAGAGAAAGAAATGTGCTATTTGACCTTTAATTCTTATTCATTAGAACTTGATCCATTGATATAATAAATATGGACGTATTTAATGGTTAAATTATTGAACAAAGTTTGACTACTATGTGTTCTTATTTTTAAAGGGTACCATAGAATTATCACTTCTTGTTTTGTTTTGTTTTTTTTGGAGAAAAAGAATTACCCCTTGTTTATATGTCTTGCAACTTGATAATTTAATAGTTATAAGATTTGTTGTGAAAAGTATTATGTTCGTAGCATTATTCATTAGAGCATTCACATTAAAGCTCTCAAAAGCTAAAAATGTTATTTTTTAGCATCTCATTCCAAAAAAGCACACTACAACAAAGGTGTTAGTGTTAAAAATTTTAGCATCTAAGCTAAAGTGGAATGCTATGTATGACACTCCGTTGTAGCTCAAATCTTATAAATATAATAATATTTTAATTAACATATATTTTCTCTCTCTCACTATTCCTCTTTTCTTCTCACGACTCTCTCTCACTATCTTTAATTAATGAAGTGGTAAAAAATATAAAACCTTTGATGTTGGGTGTATTATAAAGTGAGTTGTTAAAATAAATAAAGTAGGTTTTTGAGATGCTAAATGCTAAAATTTTTGAAATTCTTGATAAGAATGCTCTTATGTTATCTATACTACTATTTAAGGGGCTTCCCCTGTTTTGACCGGATTTTTTTTTGTTCCAAAATACCCCTACCCCCTAGGTTTAAGTAGAGACAAAACTAAAGGATTGTCTGGTAAAAATACATCTCTAACTTGCCCTAAAACATTGTCTACAAAATATAAACACTCTTCCACTAACCCACTTCTTCAAAGTAACTATACATTTATTGTTTTTTTTTAAAAAAAAAATAGAAAAATAAGTTAAACAACCCACGTTGCTGTTGTTTTTTTCCTTAAAAAAAAACAACCCATGTTTATCCAAAAACAAAACTAAATATCACTTAAAAAAAGTTATCTTCAAATATATATATATTTTTAACATCCTCAAGTTTATCCCCCAAAAAAAAAAAAAACTAAATAGATATTTATTATAATTTATTTAAACTATTTAGCGTGTGCTCAGAGACTTTTCAATTTTTTAATAAAGGTTAATAATTTGCATTTATTATAATTTAGAACATTTATTATAATTTGGGACGTGCGTGCTCAGAGGCTAAAAAAAAAATATATTTCACAAGACCATCCATTGTGCCATAAGAGGGAAAAGGAGAAAGGAGAAAAAAAAATTCAATAAAAAAAAAAAATTACATATTTCACAGGACCATTCATTGTGCCATAAGAGGGAAAAGGAGAAAGGAGAAAAAAAACTTTGCACCAGCCGGGAATCGAACCCGGGTCTGTACCGTGGCAGGGTACTATTCTACCACTAGACCACTGGTGCTTTGTATGTTAATGCGGGCAAGAGTTTATATATTATCAGAAGAATATTAGGGAAATAATACATATCGTGAATGCTGACTGCTGAGTCGGATGGAGTCTCATAAGTCATAACATGTGGACGGGTCTACCAAATAAGAATGGGGCGATAGATTCTATTTTATTTTATTATTATTATTTTTTTAGGGAACGATAGATAATTTTTTGGTTTCGAAGAACCCTAGAAAAAGATAAAGAAATAAAGTTTAGAATATGTTTGGATTAATATTTTCATATAAGCTTATTAGTTTATATTTATTTATGTACAACCTTTCATACCATCATTTTTATTTTTTAACATAACCATACCTCTATCACTCAATGAAAAAGTTAATCTAAACAATTGCTAGAGCTCATGAACGGCTAGGAATTTGAAAACTTTATAGTAAAATTTTGTGAAATGATATATCTCCTCAATAGTTTGGATTTCTTAATAATAAAAGTAGATAAATTAAGTATTAATATAAATAAATTTAAAGCATGCACGTTTAAAGCTTTCAATCAAGATATGATCAGTGTCAATCAATGTGTGTTTTTGTAGTCTATTATTATGCATTTTAAAACAAGCTCATATCAATTTTCCCCACATCTTTAGCAAATTGTAGACCAACTTCAAAAGTGTTTGCCTCAACCTCTAAAGCAACTACGGGAGCACCAATCTTCTTACTCAAAGCAGCAACCACTAACCCTTTGTCATCCCGAATAATGACCCCCACATCAAATTCATTACATTTTGAAAACATTGCACCATCCACATTAACCTTGTACTGTGAACCCGATGGAGGAGACCACCTCCCAACCAGGTCTGAAAAAGGCATAGGAGGGACAACATTAGCTGTTTGATACTCTTGAAGATACTACTTAGCCCACCGCACCAGTTCCCACTCCACCGCTAGACAAAGCTTCTCCTCCTCAAATTTATCTATCATCATAATACGCTACTGATAGTCATGAAAACTGTTAAAATGGCCATGGGCATCACATTGTAAACCAAATAGCTTAGAAAAGTTCCACATTCAACGAGCTCTTGGACAAAACCAAAAGAGATGACTCAATGATTCATTTCCCACTTTACATTCCTTACATAGCTCTTCATTGAGGACGTGCCTATGATGACATACCTTATGGGGAACTGATAATTTCTATAGTTGCTTCCAAAATTTACAAAGATGGCTATCATATGAGCTAGAGCTACTCGATGAATTAGCTGACGAGTCCATTGCCACCTTGTAAGCACAGCGTACAGTAAAAAAGCCATTTTGTGTTTCTGCCCAATTCAATTTATCGACTGACAATCTATTACTCAAAGGGATAGTCTTGATAATATCAACCTCAAATGGGAGAAAAAGGTTTTCCAGTATACCATAATTCCAACAGCATTCATTCGGATCAATAAGTTCCTAAACTCGAAGATTTGGAGAAGAACATGCTCTTGGGGAAACAACCTTATATGTATTTGAACTAGGCAACCACTTATCACTCCAAACTCAAATGCTAGAGTCATTACCCACCTGCCATCGAATGCCCTGTTTCACCACCTGTTGGGCTGACATTATGCCCTGTTTCACCAAAGAATTTTGACCCATCTGGAGCCTCCACCCTTGTTTGACTAAGAGAGCTAAATTAAATTGCTTAAGCTGCTTGAAACCCATCCCATCACAAGATTTAGACATACAAAGTTTATCCCAACTCAATCAAGCTATCTTTCTTTCATCCTATTTTTTTCCCCACCAAAAATTGCGAATTAGACTCGTCAATTCATCATAAAGAGAATCAGGAATTTTGAAACAACTCATAGAATAAGTTAGGATGGGTTGAGCTGCCTTAATTAAAACTTTTTTACCAGTCTTCAAAAGCAAATTTTCTTTCCAACTAGGTAAACTTTTTGCAAGTTTTTCTTTGATATCATTGAATGTATTTAGTTTATTTTGCCCCACTAAAGATGGGAAAATCTCATGCTGATGAATGAGCTGTGCTCCAAATTTGTGTTTGATCTCTTCTTATATAACATAATCAATATTAGTGATAAAAAAGAGAGAAGTCTTCACTGGTTCTCCAATATATGAACAAGCTTCTAAGAACCATATCTTGATTACATTTGTTTTGTATGAACCTTGTAACCAATATAAGTACCTCATCTCAATTTTTGTTTCTAAGTAAATGCCAAGGTGAACTGAATTTTGTTAGTTTTCTCCAATATTTTAATAATTTTTCTTGTAAAAATATTCTAATATTCTAATATTTTATTTTATAGACAAAATAGAAAGACAACAAGAGTGGTGTAATGATTTGATTATGCTACATGTGTTTATAAATTTGAAAATTGCACGATTTTTATGCCTACTAAAAAATGTAAATATCATTTTAATAAATAAAATGCAAATATTCTTCAAAAAATGTTTTTACATTCTTGATTGTGTTTTATAGTTTATTACCTTTTATATTCTTTTATTGTACTTTGTTTTCATTGTTGCAAAAGTAACTAGATCTAAGCAAGAATACTATAGGTCTAATCAATTGTTTCTCATATAAATCTTAAAAAACTGACATAAAAATTTCATTATACTTAAATAATTAATGCATCACTTAAAATAATTAATAAAAAAAATATGTGTATTTATCATATTAGTAACCTTATCCCTCTCTCTCTCTCTCTCTCTCTCTCTCTCTCTCTCATATCAACACTATAATTTGTTCAAACCATTCAATTGCCCACCCCTTGGAATTAAGGGAGTATATTTTAGTATATAAATATCTAATCACTCTCTCTTCTCACATACTACTTTGGTGGTCCAAAAAAATAAACAAGAAGTTTGGCGTATTCGCAAACTCTACTTGAACCCGAATTTTTTGGTTAGAAGTAAAAACATATTGACTCGTGACTTTATCCCTTTTTTTTGATCAACCCGACTAACCCATGACTCAATCCTCTTTTTAAATTTTTTTTTTTGGTAAAAAATAATAATAAAATACAACACGATTGGTATACTTGTTTGTTTGTTGTGGGTTTTATAGTGCACAACTCAAACTCATAGTACAAATAATTTTTTTAACCATCACACCATATATATATGTCATTCAAATACAAGCCTCAAGAAAATAATTGAGATTTTTATTTAGTTGCATGTAGACGAATTGAAAGATGAATGATTGAGACATTCTTTTTGCTTGAATAACACGATAAGTAAAGATTTTAAACATAATGACAAAGTACATGCCAAGATTTTTAGGGACACACAAATTTTCATAGTTTTTTTTTCCCACAATGATTGAAACATATTTTTATTGTTGAATAAAAAAAAATGATGTCTATAGTGAACTCATAAGAATGATAATAATCCATCATAACTTACCACCATAACCGGCTATGAAAAGGTTTGTAGCAGTAACACTGCTCTTTTTCTTCCTCTTTCTTCTTCTCTTTTAATTATTATTATTATTATTATTTAAATTGTCCTGTAATCTGCTTCCCTGTATTCTTTTCCGCGCCTCACCTACTGGGAGTGTCAAGTCAAATAAACTTTTTGAATTGTTGCATAATTTGGGTATAAATTCTACACAATGATTACTAATAAAGTTTGCTTATTTTGTCCACTCTGATCCAACGTCAAATGCTTAGTGGCTAGCCTTCCGCAGTGGTCCTTAGCCAAATGTAATCCCACTGAAATGCTGTTTAGTAATTTATTATGTCTCTTTAATTAGAAGGTTGAAGAGAAGGGCTATTGTTGCTTCTCTTCTTTAATTTTTGTTTTTGGAGGATGAAAGCTTTTGTTACTATCCTCTTTTTGTTGTATCACTTCCTACTACTTCATCAACCTTCTTCTTCACTTCCTTTATGCACTGATTTAAGTACTTCTCTCTCTCTCTCACATTTCAGTTTAGTTTATGTGGTATATGTTTTTGGGTTAATAATGTCTTTGCTAAATAGCCTTTCTTTGTTTTGACTGGCATAGGGGCACCTCTCATTTCAAAGACACCATTGGTCTTTTGTCCATACAATGGAAGTGTGTGTTGTGACTCGGCCAAAGACCTGCAGCTGCAGAAGCAATTTCATGCAATGAATATCTCTGATTCTGGCTGTGCTGCTCTTGTGAAATCAATACTTTGTGCGGTAAGGCCTTGTCAACTCTATTATAATGACAGCTTCGTTTGAACCGTTCAAAATCCACCGAGTATTGGTTGTAAACCTCAAAGAACAGTAGCTTAACATATGAAAAAAAATCCTCCAATTTGATGTTAAAATAATGGTTAAATGATTAAATGCATAATTTCTTAATAACTTTAGCTTTTGAGACGTGATAGTTTATTATGGTATTACCATATTAGAGTAGGTGATTATGAGTATGAACTTCGTCACCATTTTATCTCATGTGAGGGGTACCATTATCTAACAGCTTAAATTTATGGGACAAGTGCTTGTAGAGGCTGGTTTTTGTACTGGTATGGAAGTGGAATTTGTCTACGCTGACTGCTCCCTGAGGTCATGAAATATGTTCTCTACATGTTGCTATGGATGTAAATTATGCTCAAGTTTAGTTTATATTTTTGAAATACCATCGTTTTACATGCTTGCTTTTGTTTGGAATCTGAAGTGATGAGCATGAAATGTGCACACAAACAGATGGATTCGTTGGCAATTCATGTGAAGAGTGACACATACTCTATTATTTTCTTATTATTTTTGTTGTCCTTATAAAGAAGGTTTTGGATTTACCCAGGATAATGTATTAGAGATAATGCACAGTAATGTATAGAAATGTGGGCTATCTTAATCTACTTTTTGAGCTACTATAAGTGCTAAGTACAAAAATGACAACACTGTAGTACTCAGAAAGTTATGAAATTTGGAAATTTTATTATTTGCAGACGTGTGATCAGTTCTCAGCTCAGCTATTTAAGGTTGAATCAGGACCTCGAGAAGTTCCTGTTCTTTGTAGCTCCACTCTATTGGTAAACTCATCACAGTCGAACATGGCAGCAAGTAGTTTTTGCTCTACTGTCTGGGATGCATGCCAAAATGTGTCTATATTGAGTTCCCCTTTTGCCTCTTTACTACAAGGGAGTAATGTAGTACCAGCTGATTCTGGTTCTTCCAAACTAAACCAACTGGTGCAGTCCAAGAGTGTTTTCTGTGATGCATTTGGTGGTTCCTCTTATGATGATTCAATATGTTTTGATGGTGAACAAGTTTCCCTAGAGAAGTCTGAAACTTTGGTTCTGCCAAAGGGCTTGTGCCTTGAGAAAATTGGCAATGGGTCTTATCTCAATATGGTTGCACATCCTGATGGGTCTAATCGTGCATTCTTCTCTAACCAAGCAGGCAAAATTTGGTTGGCCACAATACCTGAGCAAAGTTCAGGAGGTACTCTAGGACTTGATGTGTCCAGGCCCTTTATAGATTTGACTGATAGAGTCTTTTTTGACAGTAGCTTTGGGATGATGGGTATGGCTTTTCATCCAAACTTTGCACAAAATCGTCGTTTCTTTGCTTCGTTCAATTGTGATAAGATCAGGACACCAGGATGTTCTGGTAGGTGTGCTTGTAACACAGATGCGAACTGTGATCCTTCAAAGCTAAGTTCTTCTAATGCAGCTCCACCATGCCGGTATCATAAAGTTATTGCAGAGTTCACTGCTAATGGGACTATATCAAAACCTTCCTCAGTAAACATCTATACCTTTTTAGCTTGGCTATAGCATAAATTTTTCTTATGGGTTTTTGCTAAATTACATCCTTATCAATTTCCAGGAACAAAGTGCTAGCCCATCAGAAGTGAGAAGGATTTTTACACTGGGGCTTCCAATGGCATTTAATCATGGGGGCCAGATTCTATTTGGACCTGCAGATGGATATTTATATGTTATGGTGGGAGATGGTGCAATCAGAGATGATCCTTACGATTTTTCCCAAAACAAAAAATCCTTGCTCGGAAAGATTTTAAGGCTTGACATTGATAACTTACCAAGTGAGCATTAATGGCATAGAACTGTTGAATGTGTAGCTTAGCTTGTTCTTGCCATCTTAGAATTTTTATTGCATATCCTGATTCTTATCAATATATCTAAATTATCATGAACTAATCTGTGTGTGTGTGTGTATAAAGGGTTTGGTTCAAGTGTCACTAATTTTTATCAATGTTAATACCACTTAAATTTATATTAAATGTATTTTTGATAATCAAACCTTGGATTAGATTGTTTTCTTATACTACATGCATGCATGTTTTAAGTGTGAAATTGGAGAAACGACCTATTTGATTTGTGCTTTATCTGGTCTTAATGCCAAACTATTACAGGTGCAAATGAAATAGGTGACCTCAATCTATGGGGAAACTATTCTGTCCCTCAAGATAATCCTTTTTCTGAAGATAAAGACTTGCAGCCCGAAATCTGGGCTCTAGGATTAAGAAATCCCTGGCGCTGTAGCTTTGACTCACAAAGACCTCTCTACTTCATCTGTGCAGATACTGGGCAGGTTCAGAGGATAGATTACTTTTAATAGTCATTTACAGGCATTTTATCTTTTGCCAAGACTTTCTTGATTGTAATAGCTAGCAAAAAATATACTTAGCATTGGCTGGTTATCACATTTGTTTGATGCTAATGCTATTGGTGGTCATAATCCTATAGGATCATTATGAAGAGGTAGATATAATCACCAAGGGTGGGAACTATGGGTGGCACGTTTATGAAGGCCCCTTCCTCTTTAATCCTCAGCAATCTCCTGGAGGAATTACTCCTGCCAATTCTATTCATCCTATCTTCCCTGTGTTGGGATATAACCACTCTAATATAAACAAGAAAGAAGGATCTGCAGCAATATCAGGCGGATACTTTTATCGTTCCTCAACTGATCCATGCATGTTTGGAAGGTAAGAAAGCACCCTTTTCTAATTTATATGTAATGTTTTGTAAACACTTGCTAACAATCTTGACTGTCATTGTGTATTCAGTTACCTGTATGCAGATTTGTATGGTAGTGGTATTTGGGCAGCTGCTGAAAGCCCTGAAAATAGTGGAAACTTTACTACTACTATGATTCCCTTTAGTTGTGCTCATGATTCTCCTAACAACTGCAGCACCATACCAGGAAGTTCCCTACCAACTCTGGGTTACCTATACTCGTTTGGGGAGGATAACAGGAAAGACATTTTTATTTTAGCTAGCAGTGGTGTGTACAGAGTAGTTCGTCCAAGTCGCTGCAACTACACTTGCTCAAAGGAAAATGTCACAGCTATTAGCTTGCCAACTCATTCAAGTGGAAAAAAGTTGACTAACTTGCATAGAGTGCTGTGTCTGTCTTTCTTTCTTTCTTCCATGCTTTATATTGTAATCTGATAACTATGTTGTTGCTGAGAAAGTGTCCTAGAGCACGAAACCATCTTCAGGATTATTCTTAGTTTTTGGGTTTGAGAGAGAAGGGGGTGCGGTGGGTGTTAAAGTGGATGGAGGAAACAGGCTCCTTAGTATTTTTTGCTCAATAGTGCCATGTTCTCGTATATTGTGGATCATTTGGAAGCTACTAGCTTTAGCTCATTTCCTAAAAATTACATTGAATGTGAGCTAGGAAAAAGTAAAATATATAGGCGGATATTAGATGCATACGATATACCAAAGAGTAAAATATAAAGGAACCAAAATTAGGAGTTTTCCACCATCCCATGATTGATAGAAATAATTGATGAATTAGTGAAAAAAAGATATGTATTTTGAACCCAGGGTTTGAAGGATACCCAGTGGTTACATCACCTCTTGTGGTGCTTGAGTACTGGGATTCAAACCCCACGAGCCACTCTCCCCCAGATATATATATATATATATATATATATATATATATATATATATATATATATAAATATATATATGTGTGTGTGTGTGCGCGAGCGCGCGTGTGTGACAATCTATTTTCCAATAAATAACCAAAGATTGGGAATTTATTCTCCAACTTTTCTATGGAGAAAACTCAGAAACAAGCATGGTTGTGCAGTCCCTATCAGAACATTTCACACAGGATATGAAAATTGAATCGCTATTGCAGTGAAGCTCAACTAATTACTTGTCATTTTAAGTGATAAGTTGAGTAATGATAGCCTGTGATAGGATGTCCATGTAACTACCAGTTAGTTAGAAGTTGTTAAGAGTAGTTACTAGTTGATTAGGGAGTCTCTAAGCCATTCTTGGCTGAGGCAGTGTATTAGGCATTGTCTTAGTCTTCGTATAAATATTTAGACATCTTGTAACAAAGGACATACAGATATATTGCAAAGTCTTCTCAACCCCTCCAAACTCCTCCCCCTTTGCCTTTAAAAAACATCGAAACAGGGTTCATTAAACCATACTCCTCCCCTTCCCTCTCCTCCATTCAAACAAGTGGTAAATACTCAAGGTATAATAATACAAAAAACAATTAAAAATTATCTAGAAATTTTTTTTAGATGAGGTACTTGTATTGGAGTACAAGGTTCATACAAATCAAGTGTAATCAAGATATGGTTCTCATTCTTTACAATTACAACATTATCATGCTTTGCAATTACAGTGCCATTTATTTGTACAAAGAGGAGCACCTTTTCAGTTGAGAAGGAGCTCCAATTGATGAAACTCTTTTTGCAACAGCCACAAAATTTTGAGGTACTTTTCCTTTGCTGGAAGCATCCAGGTCAGAGGATAAAAAATGAGAATCACATAAGGTGGTGTGAACACTGCTGACTTATGGTCAAATTGACATGACTAATCCAACTCATCTCTTTTTGCTCTAAATTTTCCCTTGAAGTGACTTTATTTCCATTTAAACTGGTAATACCTAAAAACCTGCTTCAGCTTTTCTTCTTGGCTAAATGCTAGAATGCAAGTACCCGGTTTCCTCACAAAAATTTTATCTGGTAACCCAACTTCACCAAGATTCTTGTATCCATTCACAAAACTTTTATCTGGTAACACCAACTTCACCAAGATTCTTGTATCCATTCAAGTAAGATCAGGAGAATGAATGACACCTGAACAGAGGTAACAAAATGAAAAAGGAAATTATTATTGTTTTGGGATCTATATTTATATCATCTATCAAAGTAATCAAATAGCAGCAATTTAAAAGTATGGGACATCATAAAATTATAAACCAAAAATCCTAGGAATTATATTTTCCTCAATCAAATGGGGATCCAAGATCTCAACATACTTAAAACTACCAATGATGTGTGTGCACACGTGCATGACTGTTTGTGTGTGTGTGACATGATCTGGGTCTAGTGAGGTTGCCCAACATAGGATCTTTAAGCCCAATATGTTCATGAATACATGACATCACAGTATCTCAACAGTTACTAAGTTATGAATACTTGTGCAGCACATGTACTAAATCTAAAAAGATCATGAACTCCATTGAAGAAGCCCAAACATAAAAATTACCATGATTCTGGGTACAACAGGCTAGTATGTCATACCATCCCACCATGCAGGTAAATGCAACCAAAATTGATAGCTTCAGTCCGCGAAAATCACATCAAAGTATCTCCAACAAATTAGCTATGTCTTTTCATTCATAGCTTTATCCACTAGACATTTCTCTATTGCCTCATCACAAAGCTCAAGAGTGATTTCCATGTTCCCTTCTTCAAAGTTCATATCAACAAAAATGTTGTATATATCTTTCTCTGCAGTCAATCCTTGTTTTCTCATCTCTTCAAATAGTTCCCTAGCCTCCATAAATTTCTTCCTCTTATAAAAACCTCTGATAAGGGAATTGTAGGAACTAGCTGTGAGATCAAATCCCTTCTCAACCACCTCCCTGTGCAAAAACCAAGCCTCTTTCATATTCCTTGCTTTGCAATGTCCCTTTATTAGAATGTTATAAGTGTTGCTATCAGGCATCACTCCTTGAGCAGACATGCACTTGTAAATCTCAGTTGTGGCACGGATATTATTTCTAATGCAGTAATGCTTCATAAGAGAATTATAGGTGGTTGCATTTGGCATTATGCCCTTCTCCAACATCCATTTTAGTAACCTCTCACCATCGTCCAACATTCCTGACATACAAAACCCATTCATGAGCACATTGAATGTGACAATTGTAGGTTGAAGACCTTTATCCAGCATCTCCCGCAGAAGCTCATGCGCCTTAGCCATCTCCCCCATCTTACAATAAGCGTCCATGAGAGTGGTATAAGTAATAGTATCAGGATGGAACCCTGCCATCTCCATTTCTTTCATCAGCTTTACTGCTTGCACTAGATTTCCAGCTTTACAAAGACCATTAACAATTGAGTTGTAAGTGAATACATTAAGTTGAAGGCCCTTTTCACACATCTCATGAAGAAGCTCATTTGCAGTGTCTACCTCACCTCTTTTACAAAGGCCATCAGCAAGTGCAGTGTAAGTGACAACATTTGGGGTAATCCCTGTCTGAACCATGTGGTTGTGAAGAGCAAAGGCCTCTTTCATCTCACCTGCCTTGCAATAACCATCAATAAGCGCTGTGTAAGTAAATTCATCAGGTTCCAACCCTCCACTAATCATTTCACGGAACAGTTTAACTGCTTCCATCATTTTTCCAGTCTGGCAAAATCCATGAATAATAGCTGTATATGTTATACAATCAGGAACAATTTTCCTAGCCTTCATTTCATCAAACAGCCTATATGCAGTTGGAACATTACCCAACTTGCAGAAACCATCAACAAGAGTTGTGTATACCACATTATCTGGAAAAATGCCCTTGTTCATCATCTCCCTGAATACCTTCTCTGCTTCAACTACTTTACCAGCCTTACACAGAAGAAGTATTATACTGTTGTAGGTGTAGGGGTTTGACTTCAATCCCTTTATTTGCATTTCCTCGATAAGTTTCAAAACCTTCTTCAGTTCGCCAAGATGACAATAACCACTTATGATAGTACCATAACTTACTACATCAGGCATTAAACCCCTCAACTCCATTTGCACAAGTAAATTGTGGGCTTCTTTTATCTTCCCTAATTGACAAAGGGAGTGAATAATGATATTATATGATGCAGTGTTCCAACAAACACCCGATTCAGGATATTTGTTGAAAACCTTTATTGCCATCTCAATCCCATCAGAATTGTTTGAGAGACAAGTAAGTAATAGATTACAAGATTTAACAGAGATAATCAACCCATAATTCGACAGTTTGTCAAAGAATTTCCTTGCTTCATTGAACAACCCAGCTTCAACAAGGACTTGAAAGAAAATATCAAATACATAGGGCTCTGAACCCCAGTCCTTATAAGTGTATATCAACCTGTCAACAAAATGAGAGTATGAAAGACCAATGTCTAAATTGGGTTTTGCCCAAAACTCATGAATAAGCTCATGAGCCAATTTTAGATCCTTTGATGCCACTGCAATTTGAACAACAATACAACGGGCTTCTAGTGTTGGGTCTCTCCGTAGGCACACCCAGTCAAAAAAATCCAAAACCAGTTTATAGTCATTCTTAATGTCCATGAGAACCCAAATTAGGTGGTCAGGCCTGAACTTGGATTCATATGGCTTTAGAATGCGGCGGAGAGGCTCAGAGCGGCGTAGTTTTATTACTGTTGAGATCTGATGTACAAATTCAGAGTCTCTGATGGTTGGTTTTTTGGGCGAATAATCAGGAAAAGGTCTGGCATCAGTTGAGCTTGAGATGGAATGTCCCTGGCTCAGAAATCTTCTTAGACAGAAGAGAGGCAAATAATTTGAAGCAAAACCCAAGTGTGACCAATGAGAGAAGAGTCGAAAACAATGGTCTGAGAAGAAGATGGAGCACCTGTTCATGTCTGTCAGAGAAACCCATCAAAGCAAAGTTTGAGGATCCCTTGTTGATGCTGCAGTGGCTCTCCTCCATGTAGAAGAACCACGCCAAAAAGACTTACTCATCAGTCCATCACCTGCAGAACTAATAATTACTTAATACTAAAATCTGGACTACCACACAAATTACAACAGCTATAGTGCATGTGCTATACAGGAGAGATGGAAATGTTCATCATATAGAAACATGCTTTGAGACATGCATTTCAAATAGTAATTCAATTCCATACAGATGGTAGCATGCTTATTACTAAAAACAAATAAATGGAAAGAGAATAGAGATATTGTAATTTGCAAATTACAGGACTAAAAATGATATCAACAAATTATAAAACATTAATACGGTTGCTTTCTGTCCAAAAGAAAAAAATTAACAAAAAACTTCGATATAGTCTGTTAATTTCACTTTTTTCAATCATTATAGAAACAATCTGTTTAGAATGCTAGAGACACCTATGGGCATCAACCTTTAGACCTTAGACACCCATGTGAAGCTTAAAAGGCGACCAATAACTTTGATTTGAGTTTCTGGATTGTGAAAATTCTTCAACATAGCACATGAAGGTGGAGGAAAATCATGAAGCTCAAGAAGTTGGTCAGACCTTTCATGAGATTTGATAGGATTTAGACCCCAACCTTATGATTTCAGCATTGCTATCTAACTGATACTTTTGATAAGTAATAAACTTCCCCCTGAGTACACCCCAGTGTACTCGGTTAGTGCTTTCTTTAACAAAAATTTTCATTACTTATAAAAAAAAAACTTGATGAGGTTAAAAAATTATTTTTTGATAATTGTTACAATATGTGGGGGAGGGAGGATTCGAACTTAGTTCTCCTCATAAAGAAGACCAAATAATGCCACTGTATTACAAGGCTCTTGGTTATGAGGTTAAAAGATTCCATTAACAAAAAATGCAAGTACTAAAACCATTACTACCAACACTAATAACAGAGAACAACCAGAAACTGAGTTCCATGAGAGTATAGTTCTCACGGGCATTCTATCAAACACCTGGTCAGCAATCTCAAACAACTATACTAACCATCCACAACTTTCAAAACAAAAAATAAAATGCCCACATAAACCAAAATAGCAGCAGCCCCAACATAACATTTCCAGAGGCTATCACGCATATATATATATATATATATATATACACATATAAAATAATAAAATAAAACAGAGATTGTATTGCCCTTTGAACTTGTTTACCAGTAGTGTTTCTAGACGTAAAAACTAAGTAACGTTTAAAATGCCTATATAATGAATTATAGAAAGATGACAAGGGAAAAGGGAAAAGGGAAAAGGGACTCGTACCTTGAAACAGAGCTTCGAGTTTTTGACGTGGGAAGGGGATACGCATTTGGGTTCGGTTGCTCAGAAATTAGAAAATGCCAAGTGTGTGTAGGATGTCCCAACACCGGAAAAGTAAGGGGAATTTTGAAATTTCATTTCCCAGCCCAGACAAACAGGTTACAGGTTAGGTCAATCGGGTTCAACAAAAATGGGTCATCCTAAACCAGTTGCAAAATGAGTTGGGTCCATCGGGATAAGGGGCTAATTTGTTTGAGATTTTAATAATAGTAATAATAATATGATTATATTATTTTATCTTCATTTCAGTACAAATAAAAGGATAATATAAATTACAAAATACTTAAAATAAAAGTTAAATAATAGGACATAGATTCTTAAGTTTACACCCGTCTAGGTTTACAAATCTTATCATCACCACAAAACAAATATTACTAGATATTGTAGACTATATTAAATTATCAACCTCTTCAAATGTACATACGTATAGAATATTTTGTGTTTAAATGTGAAATTGGAGAAGTCAAATCCCAAAGTTTATGCTAGTTCTAACAAAGTTATTTCTTATCAATAGATTCAAGTGTAAAACTATGGTGATTATTCCAAAAGCTGTAAATGAACTAAGTCGTTCATAAACAACTTGGGTTTAAATCGATAAAAAAACTCATTTATATGCATTTGTTTATAAATAAGCAAAATTTGAGCCTTAGTTTCGTACTTGTTTAATAAACGAGTTAAGCCAAAAAAAAAAAAAATCATAAACAAGCTTGTGAACATTATAGTTCAATACAAAACTGTTAGTATATAATAGTGATAGGTGATCACACCATAATATGGTGCACCTTCACTTATATAATAACCCATGTTTGGTGGATGGTGTTGCTTTGCCAATCTACAACAGAGAATTATTTAAGCATTAGAATTAGTTATTTACTGAAGTGTTATATCTTTTAGACAAAATACAACTCTTGGTAAACAGACATATGTCTTCCCAAGAGACATAAATAAGTCTATAAATATATGACTCCTCATTCATTATTACTACACATTTTTCATTCTCTTTGTCTATGTTGGTGATTCTAGTCTAAAGACATTACCATACACAATAAAGGGCCCAATAAAAACAAGATGAGTCCATTCTCGTTTATGAGTTTGATAATAAGTTTGACAATTAAACATATACCTTACTATTTAAGTAATTGGGAGTTGGGACTACTCATCCAACCCAAATAGGCTTGGTGTGAGCTTGATAATGTACTTGTATTAGATCTTAAACTCAAAAGTTTGATACTAAGATTGAGCTTAACTTAACTAATGGATCAAGCCGAGTTCAAGCTTTTAAACTTTTTGACGAGCTCAAGCCTGAACATCATTTAAAAGCTTGAATCAAGCTTGTGCTAAGGTTGAACATTTTACATTTTTTGTCGAGCCAAGCTTAAACACTTACTACTTGACAAAACTTGGCTTGTTTACAGTCTAATTTTTTTATAGGATGGTCACTCTTTACTATTAAGCTAAGACAACAAAGTTAAAAATTAACTTGTGTGTGAAATTGTATTTGGTATAATGAAAAATGCTGAATGAATAATCTAATTTCTACAATATAAATAAAATGAAAACTTTTAATTATTTGATTTTTTACTTCATCTAATGTTGTCATATAAACTTTTTAAAAATTTTGTTTCTTCCATGCTTCATTATTATGATCTTTTAATTTTGGATTTTATAATTGCAGATAGTGCTAAACTATGTTAATTTAAACTAATTAGAACCATGTCACCTTTTTTTACTTATAAAAAAATCCACATCACCTTTTTAAATAAAACAACTTAAAAACTAAAGAAATTATGATTAAATTATGTTTGATATTCTCTAAAAAAATTGATTTTTTCACAAATTTTCTAATTTTACTTGTTATTTAAGTAATATTTATTAATTAAACATGTATCATATTTAAATATATTTATTAATACCATAAGCAAAGTGGGTAGGATTTATAATTTGGGCCAAAAGAAAAAAAAGAGCCCATAAAATAAAACCCAAAAAAATTGACTACAGGCCCGATCCATTACTTGTCCGATGTTCCCCGAAGAGACAAAACAAACAGGAAAACTGTGTGCAAGGGTTTAGCAAAGTACAACGTCAAAATTCCTAAAACCTCAAACCTAATTAGAACACAACACAGCAACTCTTTTTCAAGGTTCTTCGTTTGTTCCTTCGAAGCCAAAGCCAAAGCCAAAAACCATGGCTTTGGATAGCACCAAGACTGAACAGTCCCACAAGTCTCACCGGTCTCGCCAGGCCGGTCCGAAGAAAAAATCGAAGTCCGATAAGAAGAACAAGAACGTTTCCGACAGCGACAGGAAGCAAAACCCTAAGGTTTCCATTCCATTACATTATCATTATCTTCATTGTTTTTTCACAAATTTTCAAACCCATTAAATATATTATTATATATGTGTGTTTGTGTGTGTATGTAGGCATTTGCTTTTAGTTCATCTGTGAAGGCAAAGCGATTACAGTCACGGACTGTGGAGAAAGAGCAGCGAAGGCTTCATGTTCCGGTTATCGATCGGGCTTATGGTGAGCCGCCGCCTTTCGTTATTGTGGTGCAAGGACCTCCTCAGGTATTTGAAAATTTTTTTTTCTGTTTATGTATTTTGTGATGTTTTTGTAGCTCATAGTGGTTTGGAAGCTTAGGGAAGATGATGTTTTTGTTGTCACATTAGGTCGGGAAGTCGCTTGTAATAAAGTCTCTTGTAAGGCATTATACCAAGCAGAATTTGCCTGAGGTTCGGGGCCCGATTACCATTGTATCAGGTTTGTATATTCTGTTTTCAACTTATATAGTTAATTAAATGGAAAAAAAAAAAGGATGAAGTTGTGGATTTATTCATTGAGTGGTTGATTGAATATGTTTAGGTAAGAAAAGGCGGCTGCAGTTTGTGGAGTGCCCGAATGATATAAACGGCATGATTGACGCAGCAAAGTATGCCGATTTGGCATTGCTTCTCATAGATGGAAGTTATGGCTTCGAAATGGTGAGATGTCTTTTTTTGATAAGTGAGTTTATTTATTTTTTATTTAGGGATGGAAATAGCGCTAGTGAGTCCTCATGCTCTAGACAAATCAAATAAAGAACCACAAAACAAAGCATCCACCAATGGGGTTCCTGCTATATCTGTGTTCTTGAATGTAGGATGATTTCATTTCTGCCAAACCGTCCACGTTAGACACAATGAGATTAAATTCCAAAAGTCTGACAAATGCTTACCAGACCAATCCTTAACCAAACAATAGGTCACTAATCTTGAAATGGTGAGATTTTGTTAATTTTTGCTTCCTAGTAAACACACCCACTTGAATATATGGATACTTTAGTAATTCCAATTTAATTTCAATTGAGCTGTCAAGTTAATTTAGCTTGTGGGCTTTTGTAATGCCTATTTAGCACTGGCTCTGTTTGTAGATAATTTGGTATCAGGCCTGCTCAGTTTCTGTTATTCTTTTTTACAAATATCCTCCCCCCACCCCCTCTCTTGAAGGATTTATGTTAGGTTGTTTGCATTTTCTATTGGTTTGATATATAAAAAAATTACAATTTTAAATTCTGTTATTTAATTATAGTTAATCCTTTACAGGAAACCTTTGAATTCCTCAACATATTGCAAGTTCATGGGTTCCCAAAGGTTATGGGAGTTCTTACTAACCTTGATAAGTTCAAGGATGCAAAGAAACTGAAGAAAACAAAACAGCGTCTCAAGCATCGTTTCTGGACCGAAATATATGATGGAGCAAAATTGTTTTATTTATCTGGCCTAATTCATGGGAAGTAAGTAGCTCTTTAGCTACTTATGTTATTAAGCACACATATGCTGCTATGTTAACTGAAACACGAAATCTTCATGAGGCTTATATTTCTGTGATTTCTATCCTGAATGAACAGGTATCCCAAGCGTGAAATTCACAATCTGGCACGGTTTATTTCTGTAATGAAATTTCATCCGTTGTCTTGGCGAGTTTCTCACCCTTATATTTTGGTAGACCGTTTTGAAGATGTCACTCCTCCTGAGCAAGTGCGTATGAATAAAAAATGTGATAGGAATGTCCTTGTTTATGGTTATTTGCGAGGCTGTAATATGAAAAAGGGGACTAAGGTATGTATTCTAAGATCATTTATCCAATTACAATTTTGGAATATTATTTATCAAAAAAATTTATCCAATTACAATTTGGAATATAAATTATATAGATATCTAGTTAATTTTTAATTAAATGGAAGAAGTTGGCAGCCCTGCAATGGTATTTTGGAGTTCTGGTTGTTCTGTTGTGAAATGTTAAATCATTGGTGGTTGCCTTCTATGTTACATAGAGAGAATACTAATGTATCTTACAGAAGTGTAAATCAGTACATCTTGGACATGAGGGGCTTGCTTTCTTATTTTTACCATGCAATCCATAGTGTGAAGGGTGAGGCAATGTTAGCCCTCTCCAAACAGTTGAATCTGTGTCGAATCAAGTGTAATTTATTGAAATTGCACTATCATATTGGATTTCTCTTGTTGTCCCTCTTTGTTATGTAATTTATGTATGTATCCACCCTGTGAAAAAGAAGAAGAAAGCAGTGAGAGTAGTACTTATGCACTTACGTATGAGATATGGTCAAGCACTTTGGTCCAATGTTTCAAAGATATGATCAATATTATTAAGCCATCTTTCTGTCAATTTGCTCTTGCTCAAAAGGCACATCCTTCCCCCATAAGAAAGGGTGGAGGGTTTTGGGTTCAAAACCCACTGGGTGCATGTGTAAACTTACTGAAAAAGAAGAAGAAGAAGCTATTTTCGCATTTCTTCTTGAACTATATGTTGGTGATCTAATATACTGTTTGTGAATCAGGTGCATATTGCTGGTGTGGGTGATTACAGTTTAGCAGGCATTGCAGGATTAGCTGATCCTTGTCCTTTACCATCAGCTGCAAAGAAGAAAGGGCTGCGTGATAAAGAAAAATTGTTTCATGCACCCATGTCTGGACTTGGGGACCTTCTCTATGACAAGGATGCTGTCTATATAAACATAAATGACCACCTTGTTCAATTTTCTAAAGCGGATGATGAAAATGGGGGAGAAACAAACAAAGGTTTTCACTTTTTTCTATATTCTTTCATGTTCTGTATTGTTGGTGAATAATATCTCTATGCCCATTTCATGGTACTCTTTCATTACACTTTTCTTGACTACCCATCCCTTGTTTTTGTTATGGAACATCTCTCTGTTCTCAATGACCTTTTTCATTTATGCGTTTTAGTTATTCTCTATTATATAATAGCTTAAATTACTTTGTTTCTTTGTTTTTGTGCTGTTCTTTGTTCATTATCGTGAACACCCTGTATTCTTTTTTCTCTTTCTTTTCAATAATATTACTTTCTTACGTATCAAAAAAAAAAAAAAAAAGAGCTTAAATTACCAATTTGATCCTTCAACTATTGGATAAAGTTTAATTTGCACCTTCAACTCTTAAATTGTGTCAAAGTTAGTCCCCCAATTGTCAATTGCGTCAATCCAGTTTCTCAAAAATTTCAAAATCAAATCCATTTCGTCTTTTTGATCTCATCTTCCTTTAAATTTTTAGGAAATTAGCTAATGTGGGGGATAAAGCATACATATTACAAAACTATTATGGAAAGTGTAAAAAATTCAAAATCAAGTCAATTTTGACCATTTGTTCCATTAAAGTTTAAATGGAGAGGAGACCCAAGGATGAAGTTGACTTAATTTGAAAATTGAGGGATGAAATTAACATAATTTTAGTTGAGGGACCCAAATGAACATTGTTCAAGATTTGAGGGACCAGATTAGTAATTAAACCTTTATGATGTTGCCTCGGTGAAAATTGTTCCCTGGGAGTTTTGTCAAAATGGAAAAACCCATAAGTGTTTGTTTAAATGGATCATTTACTTTATTTTAAAAAAAAAAAAGATTTCCTAGGTGAAAATAATGCATTAGGCAATAGGCAAATTTTCACTAGTCCTTACTGCAGCCATCAATTTTTTTTTTTTGGGGAATTAATTGGGCATATTATTGACATAACAGGAAAGGACCAAGATGTGGGTGAGGTTTTGGTTAAATCTCTTCAGAAAGCAAAGTACTCAATTGATGAGAAGTTAGAAAAGAGCTTCATTAGCCTTTTCGGCCAGAAGCATGCCAAGGATAATCATGGAAGCGTGGAGCAGATTCGAGAAATAGAGCCTTCAGAGGGATATCATTCTGGGGAAGAAATTGAAGCTGATGAATCTGATGATGAAAGTGATGGTGGGGTTCGGGATGGTTCAGAATCTTCAGATCAAGATGAAGCCGTTCAAAAAGAGCGAATGATAAAAAGTGAAGATAGTGGTTCTGAAGAAGATAATGATGCATTAGATCAACAAAATTCTCTAAAAGATCATTTGCAGGAACGTGTTGAGTACCATGGTGGAAGAATAAGGCGAAAAGCTTTCTTTGGAAATGACATTGATCATGATGACTTGAAGGTAAATGATGCTGGTAATTATTATGCGTTGAACAATGGATTTATGAAAACCCTTTTTTTTACAGCACATAGATACTTGTTTATGCTTCCATGTACTATGATGCTGGTAATCACTGTTCGGCACTGTGCTTGAATTCTTGTACTGCCATAGTAATTATGGAAAATATTTTTTCTTTTGGTTCTCTTTTTTCATATCTAAATCTTATCTTTTACTTGGTTGTGATGCTATGTATAACAGAACTTCTGCTTATATATTTTTATGGCATTTTTATGGTTGGAATTTTCGCAATGCATCTATTGATTTTACACATTATTTAGTTTGTGCTTGAATTCTTGTACTGCCATAGTAGTTATGGAAAATATTTTTTCTTTTGGTTCTCTTTTTTCATATCTAAATCTTATCTTTTACTTGGTTGCGATGCTATGTATAACAGAACTTCTGCTTATATATTTTTATGGCATTTTTATGGTTGGAATTTTCGCAATGCATCTATTGATTTTACACATTATTTAGTTCGTGCTTGTATGAGGATCATGTCTATTGTATCTGTATGACAGATATAGTGGTTGTCCTCCTTCCCTTTTTGATTGATGTGTGGGAGAGTAGTGTTGGAAATATTAGCTCTGTTAGCAACATCAATCTGTCTGTTCTGTTAGCCATACTCATGTTTTTTACAATTACTTAATTATAGGATTCAGATGAAGTGAATGAGGATGGTGATGATGATGCAGACAATAAGACATCCTCTGGTTCAGATTTTTCAGAGGAAGATGGAGAGGATCAAGAAACAGATGGTAATTTTTTTTTACTTATTTGTAAATATGCTGTGTGTTGTGCCTTCTTCTCTTGTCGGTGATTAAGAAGTACTGTACTCCTGCTTTAGAAATGAATGTGATTCTCGAATTATGTTTCATTTGAAACCAATATGAGATGGTTGTGGAATATAGTTCAAGTTAATGATTAATATCATTTTTTTTTTTTTTTTTTTTTGCATTGATTGCTTATTCAGTGCCATAGTAAGTTGTTAAATCGGACTAATTTCCTCATGAACATATCCTTCTATTTCTAATTTTTATTTGTAATTGTTCTCATAGAAGATGACATGGGAAATATTTCAAAGTGGAAAGAATCTTTAATGGAAAGGACTGTCTCCAGACAGAATACTAATCTTATGCAACTTGTATATGGGAAGTCTACGTCAGCATCTACTACAGCTATGGATGAAGCACAAGATAGTAGTGGTGATGAAGAAAGTGATGGAGACGAATTCTTTAAGCCAAAAGGAGAGGGGAAAAAGGTTCATCCTTGACACTACTTTCATCATTAGAGTCTATTGTTTCTTAGAGCAATAGGCACTTTAAATTTTTTTTTTTTTTTTCAATAGTTTTGGGAGAACAAGGTTCTTTCTAACATTGGACATGTTTGTAGCTGCCCTTAGGAAGACTGATATGAATGCTCAACCCTTATATCTGGAATAGATGTTGTGTGTTCACTCTGTTTCTTGGTCTGTTGCAGAATCTGAGAGAAGGATTTGATGATGGAAATGTCAACTCTGAGGACTGTAGCAAATTCATAAGTTTTGAAACTCTCAAAAATTGGAAGGATGAAGAGCTTATTCAGAGTATTCGTGATCGTTTTGTTACTGGTGACTGGGAAAAGGCTAAAAGCAGAAATAAATACCCAGAGGCCAAAGCTGAAGATGATGATGACGCTGTCTATGGTGACTTTGAAGATTTAGAAGCAGGTGAGAAGAATGAGAGGCATCGAACAGATGATACTGGCAATGGTGCAGTCCAAATGGAAGATGACCCAGCAGCTGAGGAGCGAAGGCTTAAGAAGCTTGCCCTCCGTGCAAAATTTGATGCACAATATCCTTTTGAACTGTTATATTTTCAGTATACTTTTTTATGTGATCCTATTGCCACCCCATCTTTTTCTTCCCTCTCTTTTCTTGGTTGCTCATGTGCCATAGATGGCAACTTAGGTCAGCAATCAAATTTTTTCTGTCCTATCTGCTGTTTTATGCACAGAAGCAATATGAAATTGATTTTTGTGACCTTAATTATGATCTACATTTAATGGATCTGAATCACCAGATGAGGAAGTTGATACAAAGGACAGAGACAAAAATGAAAGTGGTTATTTTGACAAGGTATCTCTTCTGGCTTATTTTTGGAGTATGGTTGCCTACAAGTAAAGATATTGAGTGAATCACGATTGCATTGTGCAGATGAAGGAGGAGATTGAACTCCGTAAACAAATGAATATATCTGAACTCAATGATCTTGATGAGGCCACCCGAATCGAGATAGAGGGCTTTCGGACAGGGACTTACTTGAGATTGGAGATTCATGATGTTCCTTGTGAGATGGTTGAGTATTTTGATCCCTGCCATCCTATTTTAGTTGGAGGAATTGGACTTGGGGAGGAAAATGTTGGGTATATGCAGGTAGAATACACTCATGACTTAAATTTGTCCTTCTGCAATGCTGAATGATACCATTAGTTTTCCTTCTGCTATTTCCTAGGTTTTTATGACTCCCTACTGGGCAAGCGTGCCGCTTAGTTCTCATAAATGCAACTGCATCATGTCCTCTGAAACTGGAGCTTTTGCTCAATTATTTTTTTTTCTTGTTTGTAGGACAGGTCTTAGGCACAGCAGAATGGTTCTATTGATGGGGAAAATTGTTGTTGAAATAGTATTTAAGTATAATGCGAATGACCTGTCATTTAGTTATAATTTCCCAATGCCATTAAGCAAAAAGCAACTTCTCTGTCAGCATGAAACATTGCAACATAAAGGAAATGATTCATGTTCCACAATTATGATGATATCAATTTAGCTGTTGTTCTGGCCAACTCTTGAGAAAGGATAATATCAAGACTCGTTATGGTGAATTCATCATAAAATCACGTTTTTGGTGATAATCTTTAATTTAATCAGACAATCAGATCAAAAGAGTTGACTTATTCTGTAGCTTTGATGATTACTCTCTTGTTTTAACTTATTGGAAAATTCTTGATCTCATAAGATCTTTTTGTCTCTTTTCTTCCAGACCAGGTTAAAGAAGCACAGATGGCACAAGAAAATACTGAAGAATAGAGATCCCATAATTGTTTCAGTTGGATGGAGACGTTACCAAACTAGACCTCTTTATGCCATTGAGGATCTGAATGGAAGGTACCGAATGCTTAAGTACACTCCTGAACACATGCATTGCCTTGCCACGTTCTGGGGCCCTCTTGCCCCTCCTAATACTGGCGTGGTTGCTGTTCAGAATTTATCAAACAATCAGGTCAGAATTTCTCCCCCTTTTCTCTCCTTCATATCTCTTAGCAGTCCATAGTCCATACAAAATTATTGATTGAGAAGGGGCAAGTTCCCTCAAGTTTTCATCGTAAAACTTTTGGTTTAAAACCGTCTTGCATTTGGTTTGAACAACAAATCTAAAATTTTTATTTTGGCCTGTTAATGGCACACAGTGGGGCTAAAACGTTGCTATCGATCCCTGAATTCATATAAACTTATGTTTTGGTTTTTAAAAAATGAAAAAGGAGAAAATGGTGTGTTGGACTTATGTTACAGGGTGGGTCACCTGGTAGGTTCCACTGGGAAATAAAACCTAAACAGAATAGTGATTCTATGATGAGCTAAGGGAATTTATCAACAAGCTCCGATATGTTGGCATTGGATGAAACAGTGTCATGTGCCATAAATGATGTTTAAAGAATATAAAAACCTCAGAATAATGCAGAAATTTTGTTATATCAAGCCATAGCGATAATTTTTATTCACAATATTTTACCTAATGACAATGATATGGGTGTAAAAATGCCATTAAAAACTCTGGATATGATATATCCAGTGCAAATCATAGTGCATAGAACATTATCGGCAACTTAAAATTACATATATTTTTGACAATTTTGAATGAAAGATCAATGAAATTTACATTAATAGAGAGAAAAAGTTTCTCTCCTGTATTTTGCTGTTCAGATGTTAGTCTTGAAACCGAAGTTTTAAGAGTCTGGGGGAGGTTTTATTTATTTGTCTCAGGAGTGCTTTGGGTGTGCTAAAAGTGTGAAGCAGTGATATTCGTAATTTCAATATAGCTAATGCATCAGTGCACTCTCATAAAACCTGTAAAGGAGACTAAACTGTCAAAACTTGCCTTTTTTTGTCTGAAATTAAGCTTATCTCTGCCCTGTGCATTCGCTGGGGTGCTTTTGAGCCTCAAATTTAGAATGGATCCCGGTAATAACAAATTAGCAATACATGTAATAACTTGATATCTGACACTCCTTACTGTGTGCACACCACTTTCAACTAATAACAAGTTGCACAAGGCTTGAGCCTAGAAACGTAGTTAAACCCAATGTTGTTAACTGCGCACTTAGCTGCGCTGAAAGCTTAAAGTCCAATGGAACTACCTTAGGCATGCTTTGCTGGTGCTTTTTGAAGAAGCACAAAGCATGCTTAGGTGCTTTTTTTTTTTTTGGCTAAAAAAAATCTAGGAATTATTAAAAATTAGCAGATTGATTTTGACGGAAATGATATGTACTACAAACAATTTATTTTGTACATATCAAAAGAAAATTTACTATTCCTTTTGGATATATTTTGAATGAACATATCAAAAGACATGAATAAGTTAAAGAGAAAATCTTATATGACTTATAAGATCATGGTACTAAATGTGGGCTGTTAAGAAGCAATATATTTAAAAAATAAGTGTAGCTGAAATGAGAATGTTAAGATACCTTAGTGGAAATACATGAAAAGATAGGATTTGAAATGAGAAAATATACTCAAAGATAAGGGTGACCCCTATTGATGAAAAGTGAGGGAGAATTACTTGAGATGGTTCGATCATGTTTAGAGGAGAGCCATTAATGTACCGGTAAGAAAGATTGAGTTGATTTAAATTAATGGAACAGAAAAAGGTAGAGGAAGATAAGAAATAACATTATTGGTAGTAAAGAAGGACATCTGGTCTACCTTGACTAATTTGTTGAGGATCCATAGCTGACCCCAAAATTTTTGGACTAAGGCTTTGTTGTTATTGTTTGATTGAGCCATGTATATCATTTTGATTATAGGAATAATTTTATAATGCTTGAGAATTATATAAAATGTTATGCTGAAATTTTACATGACTAGATTATTGTTATTTTTTTTTGACAAGTAATGATTTTTATATCTACTAAAAAAGAAATATATTTTCATGATGATGAACACAAAGATTCTTTAAAAGTTACAATAGTCAACTAGAAGAACCAAGATAGTTTTGAAACTAAAAAATGGAAGTAGAATGCATAAAAAGTAAAAATCCAAACCTGAGACTAGGCGAACAAGGTACAAATGAACAAGGGTTGAAGATAACCCAGAGATCTTTCAACATCCTCAATACAATTATTCCTTTCCTTCCACACTATCTACATGAAACATGCTAGAACAATATTCCAATATTTGAATAGTGTTTCCCTATAATGCATGGATACGGCAATTTTGCCATTGTGCCGGTATCCGATACGTAACCGAATCCTTGACACCTGGAAAATTTACCATCGTCGATTGGCCCAACTGAGTTAAAAGCCTTAATTTCTCTAAGATCAATCTCTAGTCTACTCTTGTTCTCTGCCTCTGCTTCTGTTCGAAGGTCAATATCTTCCCATTTTTCATTTTTCCTTCTCCCATGTCCGCTGGGTACTCACCATATCTCGAATGTGTCACGTACATATCCAAGCTATATCAGAATTTTTTTTTTAAAATATTTTTTTTTATTTAGCTTGATACTCTCTAGGTACAGACAGTTGTACCGGTATCCAAACAGTATCCGTATCGGTTTAGATGAAGTCCCACTCCCAGCCATAGATCGCCACTCTTTCTTCCTCGCCTTTGTCGATTGTCGACGTTGGAGCTCCTCCTCCTCCTTCCTGACCATATGTCTCGCAGACTCTCACTCTCTCTCCCTTGCCTTGCCTTGCCTTTGTTCTGAATTGGAATTGCAAATCGCAATTTTTTTTCTTTTTTTGTTTTCCTGCTCACTTGCTCAGTGGCCTGGGCTTTAGCCTTACTGCCCTTGGGCCCTTAATAATGTTATATATTGTTTGTTTCGAGGATGTTGAGAAATCTGCTGATTTGTTGAAGTCTTTGCTAGTTGGGACTTTGTTTGGGTGATCTCATATTTGGGGTTTTACACAATGTATTTTCGTTTTTTATTTTGTGCAATCTGTTTTTGTTTCTGTTTGATTTGTTTGTATTTGTTCCTAGTACTCTGTTCATCATCATGAACATGTTGTACTTATTTTTAATGAAATATCTATTACCTATAAAAGAAAAGGAGTCTTGACTTGAGTGACCTATCGACTTTGGAGCTTATTAGCATATATATTGCATTATTGTGGCCTGTGAGCCTGTGATATATTGATATAGTGATATAAATATAGTATTGTTTGTTGGTTAGCCACTGTGATATACTATTGTACGCTTGTTCGTTGTTACTTAATTTTAAAACTTAAAATAAATATAAATTATTTATACAAATATTTAAATATACCTAAAAATAAATATTAATTAATTAATTTTTGTATTCTTGATGTCTCGTATCCTAGGTTTTTCAAAAATGTTGTTATCATACCCATACCCATATCGTACCAATACCTGTATCTGTACTTGTGCATTAGTAGGTGTCTCCCAAACCAATTTCTCCAACCAAATAGTAGATCTGCTACACTAGATGGCATTACCCACTGAATCCCAAACATCTAAAAGACTTCACTCCATAAAGCCTAAGCAACATCACAACAGAGCAATGGGTGATTCACTGTTTCCCCACTATGACAACTCATACAACACCATCCAACTAATACAATCCCCTCTTGATAAGGTTATCAGTAGTGATAATCTTTCCCCAGGTTGCAGTACATAAGAGGAAAGATGTCCTCCTGAGGGCCTTTAACACGCTAAAGACTCTTCCAGGGAAATGGATGAGCACATGAAATGAACATTGATACCATGAAAGTTTTATTGTAAAAAGATAGAACATCAAAAGTACCCCTCCCAATCAAGTGCAACCACATCCTGTCAACCTCCTCCCTCCTAGGCACCTGAGTATAGATATGGTCAAGAAAAGAATATACAAATTCCAATTTTTAATCATGAAAGTCCTTGTGAAAATGAAGATTCTAAGTCCTACCCACCCTGTCCAAATGAAAGTCCAAAATATCTGAAAGTAAGGCTTCCCTTTCTGCTTTGTCAGTGTGATTAGAATTTGGTTGGAGTATACTTTGTACTACTTTTCTTTTGTTGTTTTCACTTTCAAATTTTCTCTATACCTGAGTGGCTTTTGTTTGGTGTGTCAGGCGACATTTAGGATTAGTGCAACTGCAGTTGTGTTGGAGTTTAATCATGCAGCTCAGATTAAAAAGAAAGTCAAGCTGGTTGGTTACCCCACCAAGATCTTCAAGAAGACAGCTCTTATCAAGGAAATGTTTAATTCAGATCTCGAAATAGCTCGATATGAAGGTGCGGCTATTCGAACTGTCAGTGGGATCCGGGGACAGGTTAAGAAGGTATGCTCTTTTAATTAGGAACTTTTATTCATATTTTTTATTCTGATTTGTGCTTTTAGATTGTGCTAATTGCATATGCTTTTTACTGTGTGGTTTTGCCTCATCTCCAATGAGCTCTATGCCTCTATGTCAAATGGCACCTCCTTTCCTTGTAGATGGAAGGTGGAGGGTGAGGTCATGAGTTATCCACTGGGTGCATAACTTATCAACTGAAAAAAAGTATTACTCCTTTTGCGTCATACTCTTCAAAATAAGCATTGCGAGCCTCTATTAATTTCTACTGGGAATTTTTCCCAGTAGCAATGATTACAGATCATAATATAATTGCACTCCTCATAGTTGATACCTGGGCAATATGTGGATATAAGAAGGTAAAAGCATGGCTGTTGTTATACCCTTGAAGGTGGACTTAATATGACTTTATTTTGGCAGGCTGCTAAAGAAGAGCTTGGTAACCAACCAAAAAAGAAGGGAGGAAAACCTAGAGAAGGGATTGCAAGGTGTACCTTTGAGGATAAGATCAAGATGAGTGACATTGTTTTCATGCGTGCATGGGCTTCAGTCGAAGTTCCTCGCTTCTACAACCCATTGACAACGGCCTTACAGCCTCGTGATCAGACCTGGCAAGGAATGAAAACTGTCGCTGAATTGAGGAGAGAACACAATCTTGCCATTCCTTTTAACAAGGATTCACTCTACAAGGTAAGATCTGATGTGAGGCAGTAATTGTGCTAGCCCATAGGTTTCTTCCTTTATTCTGGCTTGAAATCACTGCAGTATTACCATCCTTTTTAATTATTATTTTATATCAACAGCCAATTGAAAGGAAGCCAAAGAAGTTCAACCCATTGGTAATTCCCAAGTCCTTGCAAGCAGCTCTCCCGTTTGTGACGAAGTCTAAGGATACACCTAGTCGGAAACGTCCACTTCTTGAAAATAGAAGACCGGCTGTAGTCATGGAGCCTGATGAGCGAAAAGTTCATGCTCTTGTTCAACATCTTCAATTGATTAGATCTGAAAAGGTATGATCTTTTAGTCTGAAATACTGTATTTAGTTGACATTTTGAAACCCAGGCGTAAATGTTATAGTTGATGGTAAAATCTGCTGGAAATTCATTGTTCTTTGATTGGAAAACTGATTTTTAACAGCATTCACTTTAAGCAACTGAACTGATTAGTGCCATTTGAAATGACAATTTTTCCTAGCAATGTTGAAAGTATTTCATGTTCACTTCATAACTTGGGTTTTTGCAGATTAAGAAGCGAAAGCTTAAGGAAGAAAAGAAGAGGAAAGAACACGAGACAGAGAAAGCCAAAGATGAGGAGTTGTCGAGAAAGCGCCATAGAGAAGAAAGACGGGAGAGATATCGAGAGCAGGATAAACTACAGAAGAAAATTCGGAGAAATGTGTAGGCCTGGTGTCTTTCTGCAGAATCAATATCTAATCATATACTATAAAATGTGAATCCCAAAACTTGTGGATTCATACAATGATGACATGTGTCCATATCTCAAAGCATTCTACCGTGACACAGCATTTTTTCTTAAAGAGAAAATGGTTATAATGACTATTCATCTACCATTATCCCTTCATTTTGGAAGAGCTGGTTGCTATTATCCTTTAATTTTTTTTTTGAAGCCATTATCCTTTCATTTTTGAATAGCCTGTGAGCCTTAAATTTTGGTTTCCCATTATTTGTAATTTTTTTTAAATTTTTTATAAACCATTTATTTGTAAGTTAAAACATTTGTTTCTGATGTGTATATCAAATGTTGGAGATATAGTCGATTGATTCCTATATAAATAAGGAAATGCTCGTTAACTAGGCAAAAGAAAAATTAAAATAAAACAACCATTGTATCTTATTTGCATTTCTCATTTACAAATCAATCTCTTTCGAATTTTTTAGCACTCGTGGATATTAGCAAAGAGTTGGAAAGACTTGTGAAGCGAAAAGAGGAACTGAGTGCAGTAATACAAAAGATAGATACGCATCTCAACAATCTTCAATCGTCTGCTTTTGCTCTTGCAAATTACTACTTTGTGTTTCAAAGAGTCATATTAACAATTATTGCAATGGTGCAAAGAATCTCAAGCCATCAGACCGTTGGTTCCTCTTTACTATCTCTATATTAGCAGTTTTACTTAACTTGTTTGTGTTGATTAAAACTGGAATCAAGTACATTGAAAATAAAGGTACTCGAGAAATTCTGGTTCAGGTGCAGCAAAGTGTATGGGAAAATATTCATGCTTGATTGTAGCTACGAGGACGAGAAAATAAATTCTGATGCCTTTTTTTCAATTGTGCTTGAACATTTTGTATAAAAGGGATGAGGTTTTATTTAGGGAAAATTATTAGATACTCCCGGAGTATCATAAATGCATGCTCCCTCCTCTCACATGAATGGTGGGTCCCACCGTGAATTTAATTAGTGGGACCCACCATTCATGTGAGAAGAGGGAGCACGCATTTATGGTACTCCGGGAGCACACAATAATTTCCCTTTGTTTAGGGGAGAAAAAAACTAAGGAAATAGTAGAAGGAATTGCATAGAAAAAGAAATTACAATGAATGACTTAATAAGGAGAGAGAGAAAAATACAAGAGCATTTAATAAGGAAAGAGATAATGAGTATGCTATTAATTTGTTAAATATTTAATAGATGTAATGGATAATAGTGTTTTGTTTTTAACCGTTCGATCTTTTGGGAATCTACACCATAGTCTGCTACGTTCCCCAGGCTTTTGTGGTGCTTCTTGTCGAACAATGTCCATACCCATTTGTTGTAATAAGTCGTGCATCGACAAATAATAATCATGCATCGACAAATAATAATTATCTTGATCAATAGTCAAGAGACAATTATCAATAAGATTTCGAATACCATATACTGGGTTTAAACCACAAGCTTTCAGTGCAACCTTAATCACATTATAACTCATGCCATATCCCTTGAAGAAACATGCAATATCAAGGAAAATATTCTTTTCATTTTCGTTTAATCCTTCATAACTTCTTTTTAGTATATTTTGAATATCTTCAAGAGGATTTGTTTCATAACAATCTAACGCATCTTCCCATTCATGTATAGGTCTCTCACACAAATCACATCCCATTACTTTTAGAGCTAGAGGAAGGCCTTTGGCATAACTTATAGCTTGTTTCTCAAGTTCCAAATAATCTTCAGGGACTTCATTACTTGGGAAGGCATGCTTACGAAAGAGTTCAATAGCTTCATCTTCATCTAATTCCTCAACCTCATAGTCATAGGTTGAAAGACCATTTCGATTAGCTAGCAATCTTTTATTTCTTGTTGTCAGAATGATTCTACTTCGAGAAGCAAAGCCTTCAGATCGTCCGAGCAATGTTTCTATCTGGTCGGCATTATCCACGTCATCAAGAATGATAAGAACCTTTTTTAGGCAAAGAATTCTATTTATCCTCGTGGTTCCTTCATATATAGTACTCACCCTCAAATTCTTATCCTCCGAGATACCCTTTTGAAGTGCCTCTTGTAAATGGATTTTGCCTTGCTCTATCTTTGACCACTCTCTAACATTCTCTACAAAACTTTTTGCTTTGAAATGATTTGAAAACCTATCATAAATAGCTTTTGCAATTGTAGTTTTGCCTATTCCACCAAGGCCAGTGATCCCTACCATGCGAACATCATTTGATTCAATATCTAAAAGTTTTGTTACCGCCTCCATGCGAGAATTTATTACAACCTGTTGCATTGAAGCAACATTTGGTGGCATCTGAATGAATTCAGAATTTAAGATCTCTTCAACAATTTGTTGGACAAGTTCAAATTCAGTGCAACTGTCATTCATAGAGCATTTAATTAACACATGTAACAAGTTGGACTATGAAAAATAAATAACATAAACTAAATGCAAGATGTAATTTTTACATCACAGTTGAAGTGTTGTTAGGTGAAGTAAGCGACATGTAACTCAAATTGAAAATTTTTATCTAATTCATTTTTTTGGGTAGCAATTAGCTTTTGGGATGAAGTGGCATTAAAAGTCCACTTAGATGACAACATAATCTTACTCGATCTCACTACATGCTTAGAAAAAATGAATTAAATTTTTTTCTTTAAAATTTTTCCAAATATTATGGGGGTGAATTTCCTTATTAATAATGTTAAGTAATCTAATATTAAGTTATTTTATTTCCATCTTTAATCTATAGCTAACTAGCTTAGTATAAATGATTCTTCTCAAAAAAAAAAAAAAAAAAGAAAAAGAAAAAGAAAGAAAAAGCATTGTATAAAAGATATGACAAGAAAATTTTACTTTCATAATTTAGTAAAATTTAAAGAGAAAATAATAGCTAACAATTAATTCTAGTTGTTGTTTAATTAACAATAAAATTTAATGGACATCACAAAACCATTAAAACTCTTGAAGACCAACAAACAGGAGTACATAATATTATACAAATACCTGTTTTTGTCGTCCCAACCATAAATATTGGCAGCGTTACTTAAAGCGTCCCTCCACCTTTGTACCTTCATCTTATCTTTAATTTTTTTTTCAAGCTTAGTCAGCACTTTTCCAAAATCCCCTATTTGCTTACGAACTTCAGATGGATCCACTTGATAGACAACTGGTAGCACTTTTTTGGTACACTCAATAATCTTAGCAAGTTCATCCAAATACCAACTAGAGGATGCATAATTTTTAGAAAATACAATTATTGATGCGCTTGAGTTTTCAATGACTTTCAGAAGCTCTTTAGATATGTTTTCTCCCCTAGTGAGATTATCATCAATGAAGGTTTGAATACCCTCTTGAGTTAGAGCCTTATGTAAATGGCTTACAAAACCACGGCGAGTATCTTCACCTTGGAAACTCAAGAAAACATCAAACTTCTTGGGTTGGTGAGATGAGGCCATTGGGATTTCCGAGCAGAAAGATGAAAAAAGTTGAAAGGAGGAGGAGAAAGAAAGCTGTGAAAGCGGTGTCAAAATAAAGAGAGGAAAGTGCAGGACGAATTAGGAATTGAGGGTGAGTGAATGGATGCAAGAGGCTAGACTTTTAATGTAGTCTCGCTTTCAAAAAGTGACACGCATTGCAATATCCTGAAAGTTTCTGAGTAAAGCCCAAAATAACTCTTTGAAGTTTCAACGAACCATACCGGGGTCATTGTGGTCAATCAAACTATGTGAAAGACGTGGATCTCCCTCTTCCACAAAGTTTGTAAGGTTTTCAAACTTCATTCTTGTCAAAAGATTTTCTAACAATTTCTCAAATAATACAAGACAAGATAAACATCTTTAAATTTTTCAATATACCATAAAATCAATGACTTTCATATCAAAGATTAAATAAAAGATGCTCATTTTTCCATATCAACAATTCATGCATTTCCCCAAATGCAATACCAAATATGATACATTTTTCATATATAGTAAGGGTCACAACACAATACTTTTAAGAAAGCATATATCCATATATATCATTTTCCAAAATGTGTTTAACTCAAAAACAATATTTATAAGACATGGTTATTTTCCAAAAATACCCATTAAAAAGCTACTTACCTCGCAACCGCAAAATCCTAATTCTCCAAGCTCCAAGGGGAGATTAGCTAGAACCTAAACAATGTCAAGCAAATCTGTCACAATGAACACAAAGCTTGAAATTGTATCTAACTATAAATTAGGAATTGCCAAGTAAGAATTCAATTAGGCAAGCCTAGTATTCAACCTCACATGTAATGTATTCTACTTCCAAAATTTCTCAAAACACTTTAATTTGTAAGGCATAGACTCCCATTTACACTCATAAATCTTTCAAGGTGTCATATCTAACATCAAAACCTCCACACTTTACAAGTGCTTCCCACAAGATTTTTATAACATCATCAAGTGACCCATGACACCAAAATCATAATTTTCTCCAAGACAAACAATTTAAATCTTTAATTAGCTCCAAATAATCAATAAAAACTATATTCATCATCTATCACATATTATAATTCAAAACTTCTAAATTTTCACCATAACAAGCCTTAGATAGCCATCATTGTAAAAATCATGAACTCACTCATCAAAAACATCCACCAAGACCAAGACCCATACATATAAACACATGAATATCATTTCCAAAGCTCTTCAATCACATGAATAACATTATTAAAGCTTGGGTAAAATAACCTCAAACAAGAACATAATACCCATCAAAAAAGATTTGAACTTTTACCTCAAATAAAATGATGAAGACGCTTTGGAGTTCCTAAGTATTTTTCCGGTGATCTTGCCGGAAAAATGATGGTGAGATGGTGTGTTTTGGAGTGGAGGCTGGCGGGTGAGTGTGTGTGTGTTTCAGTAAAATGAAAAGAGAGAAAATGAAAGAAAGAAAAGAGAGAGCCGGCCAAAAGAGAGAAGAGATGTGGGTGAAATTGAGTGGATGAGAATGATGGGTAGTGGGGTTAGGTGGGGGCACACGTGGTCCACAAAATGCTGACTTACATTTTTTTTTTTTATTTAAAAACTGACGGTATGTTACAACATGTGTCCATATCTGAAAGCATTCTACTGTGACACGTCATTTTTTCTTAAAGAGAAAATGGTTATAATGACTATTCATCTACCATTATCCCTTCATTTTGGAAGAGCTGGTTGCTATTATCCTTAAATTTTTTTTTTTTTGAAGCCATTACCCTTTCATTTTTGAATAGCCTGTGAGCCTTAAATTTTGTTTTCCCATTATTTGTATTTTTTTTATAAATTTTTTATAAACCATTTATTTGTAAGTTAAAACATTTGTTTCTAATGTGTATATCAAATGTTGGAGATATAGTCGATTGATTCCTATATAAATAAGGAAATGCTCGTTAACTAGGCAAAAGAAAAATTAAAAAAAACAACCATTGTATCTTATTTGCATTTCTCATTTACAAATCCATCTCTTTTGAATTTTTTAGCACTCGTGGATATTAGCAAAGAGTTGGAAAGACTTGTGAAGCAAAAAGAGCAACTAAGCGCAGTAATACAAAAGATAGATACACGTCTCAACAATCTTCAATCGTTTGCTTTCGCTCTTGCAAATTACTACTTTGTGTTTCAAAGAGACATATTAACAATTATTTGCAATGGTGCAAAGAATCTCAAGCCATCGGACCGTTGGTTCCTCTTTACTATCTCTATATTAGCAGTTTTACTTAACTTGTTTGTGTTGATTAAAACTGGAATCAAGTGAAAATAAAGGTACTCGAGAAATTTTCTGGTTCTGGCGTAGCAAAGTGTATGGGAAAATATTCATGCTTGATTGTAGCTACGAGGACGAGAAAATAAATTCTGATGCCTTTTTTTCAATTGTGCTTGAACATTTTGTAAAAAAAGGATGAGGTTTTATTTAGGGGAGAAAAAAACTAAGGAAATAGTAGAAGGAATTGCATAGAAAAAGAAATAACAATGAATGACTTAATAAGGAGAGAGAGAAAAATACAGGAGCATTTAATAAGGAAAGAGATAATGAGTATGCTATTAATTTGTTAAATATTTAATAGATGTAATGGATAATAGTGTTTTGTTTTTAACTGTTCGATCTTTTGGGAATCTACAGCTTAAAAAAGGTGTAACTCTTATAGAATTACACTAGGTATAACTTGAACCCATTTCATATATATATATATATATTGATTGATTAATGGGCGGTTAGGTATCTAATGGGATTTGTGTTATTCTCCACATAACCCTTACACCGATTCAGCGAGCCACAAAGGTTATAAATAGATATAGATTTTTTTTTTAAGGAAAAAGATAGATATAGATATTGACTTGTGAAGAAACACAATTGCGTGCATTTAGTTTAAATGGGAATTGAACAGTTAAGAGAGAAAGAGAAGTGAATTGGTTTAATGGTTTTTGTAGAAGTAATTAAATAACCTGCATCCTTTCAATTTCAAAAAAGATGTTAAAATTCCATTTTTTAAGAGGTGAGGTGGAAGAACAAATTAGGGGTGTACAGCCAACCCACCAAAACCGACCAAACCTAACCCAATCCGTTGGGTTGGGTCAGTTTTTAGGGCTTAATGGGTTGGGTTGGGTTACAATTTTTTTTTATAGCAGGTTGGGTCAGGTTCGGGTCATAAAATTCCAAACCCCCAAACCCAACCTGGCCCACCCATATATTTAATATATATTGTGGGGGCCAATTGATTCCATAGGTACTATTCACATGGAAAAGGGCTGGGCCTATGGCCCAATACCCAGTCCGAGGATAAGAACGTATCTGAGGACGATCAGCTAAGGAAGAGATGAAAGTTGTATTATAGGAAGAGATAAAAAATATTTATGGAGGACTTAACCATGTCCGAGGATAATGACCATCTCGGAACCTCTGTCCGAGGTGGCTAGGAACCTTCCTAATCCCCTAATATTGCATTTTTAAGGAACTTTTTGACAAGGGAATGGGTAAATACCAGATAAAGGATAAGGATGACGGATAACAAATATCTGTAAAAACTGCTACCTCCGCATTAAATGCTGCCCAACTAACTCTCTGGCCGCATTAATGTGGAGGTGATGCTTGAATAGTAAACAAGCAGCCTTACAGCTAATAGTAGAAGGTTCAAGGAGGTGTGAGATGGGACAGGGAAGCTCCTAACTCCTAACTCACACGTGGATAATGAATATGGCACAAAAACCATGATATATAAGAGGAAAAGGAATTAAAAGAAAGGAGAAAAAAGGACAACCAGAAAAAGAAAGAAAGAACTCTAAACTACTAATCACACTACAAAGGCATAACCGAGGAGACTTTTTGCCTTTTTTCAAGTGTAACTCTTCCCCTTAAACACTGACAACCGAGATCTTTTCTCTAGATTCAGACTAGCATTTTCTCCCACTCTCTACAAATTTATTGTTCGGACTTGTTGGGCCTGAGTCCATTCTTGTTTTAGGGTTCGAGTCAAAACTAGTCCTTACATATATTATATAATTAATAATTTTTTTTAAATAACTTGCTCTTTCTCTTATCTTATATAAAAGCCAATATTAATGTATATTAGTTCATATATTAATGTATAACTGAGTTGAAATATTAGTTTATATATTAATGTATATTTTGTTTATCAACTTAGATGGCAGGCGTGATATATTTTTTCTACTTAATTTAATAATAATAGTAATAAAAAAAATTAACCAACCCATATGGGTTGGGTTAGATTTATGCGATGGGTTGGGTTGGGTTGAATTTTTTTTAACCCACTATGGTGGATTGGGTCAAAAAATCCCCTTAACTCGACCCATGCACACCCCTAGGTCAAATGCAAAAGTTGCTCTAATAGAGCGCCACATGGTAGGATCTCAATTTCTCTCACATGAGGTCTCTGCCTTTATATATATATATATATATATATATATATATATATATAGATTGATTTTCTTGGTTTTTTTAGTCTTAGTGAGTGTTTGGATTGCACTGAAATTTCAGCATGTCTGTGTTTGTGCGTTTTGCTGAAAAAATGTGGGTCCCACGGCACTGTTCACGGACCCACAAAATTTATCCAAACATAGATTTCAATATAAATTTGGGTCCTACAGTACTATTTACACATTTAAAAATTATTTTGTTATAGTATTTTCAGCAATAAGTTTTCAATTTTCAGCAAATAAGCGGTATCTAAACACATCGTTACTCTTTACATTTTTTTCTCACTTTGTCTTTGCCAATGCACACGTCAATCCCACTATGCCGCACTGCACCGCACACCTTTGCCCATGCCGCTGCCCACGCCGGCAACCAACTACTACCAAACAGCTCAGGTATGGAGGAAGAAAATGAATTAAAAAAAAAAATGTAATTGTTTATGCTACAATGCCAGTTATGTTTGGATGACTAGTGTAGCATTGTTTATGCTACAATGCCCTATGCTCAGAACCTTTTTTTGGTAGTGTTATTAGGTTGCTAGTCCAATGTGGGTCAATTAATTGGGTTTTCTAGGCATATTTTGGCTGGACTAGCCTATTGACTAGTCCAATGCAAATGCTCTTACCAGTACTTCTATGTTATAGCATCCAATCCATAGTCAATGGGTCTTCTACTTGAGTTTACACTGCAAGCAGCGTAATGTATGTTGAACTCATATATCTAAATGACATGATCCGCATTAAGACAAAAATGACACAATTTTTTACATTTTATGATAATAAACAATATACAGTTTGACACTTTGACAAAAAGGTAATTTTCACATATTGGGCCACAAGGATAAATTGTTTGGGTTGTTGTTTTTAGAGATCCAAATGGCAGAAATGCCAAAAAGGTTATATATGTATAACGCATTGGGTGCAAACAACACCCTCTACTTACTGGTACTCGGGTAGTATTATTTATTTATTTGTTGCTAAGTGGATAAAAGAGATAGGTAGATAAATTCTACAAACATGAGCCCAAACAGACTTGGGGGTTGAGCTCAAACCACCTGAAAATAACTTAATAAAAGACGAATGAAAGTAATTGAAAGTACGTTCAATTACTTTTGTCTTCTGGTTCTGGGTTATCCCAAGTCTCAAGCCTAGAGAATGATAGTGACAAGTTAATATTTAATATAAACATAGTTACTTTTTCATCTATGAAGCAAGACAGTAAACATCACCATGCAGCTGCAGGTACTCCCAGCAAAATCAAACTGACTTCCTATTAAAACCTTCAACACTTGAAAATGATTTGGGTATAAATATAACAATGAATCAAGCAAGAAATTCTATTCCAAAAATATTTTTACTCTAAAATTGGATCTTATTTACATTGACAAAACTCTGGAACCAAATCTAAATTATATCCCAATTTGACAAGCAAAATAGATGTCCTGTCAAACCATTCTCCATAACCATTTCCTCGCTGCAAATTTCGTGGCCATTCTCATCTTCTAAGAGTTCAAAAACCCTCCAAAAAGAGCTTCTCATCTATTTCAGGAACAATTTGAAATGTTGTATCAATACATTCTATTCAATTGTACTCTCTGTCCTTTTCGGTACAAACATTTGTTTTGACTACTCATGGCCTTTCCTCAAGTGCTTCTTGTATCTCTCCCTTGATGATCTATGAAATTTTTGAGAACATTCTGAGGCTTAAGAAGTTGCAAACTTTCATTTTTCCCCTAATAAGATATTTCAAACTCCCTAGTTGGGTATTGCATATCCCAAGTTATAGTCAATCCCATCCAAAGGCCATTATTGTTGACCTCCATTTTCATGTCCAAACGAACTTGATCTTCCATTATGACTTTCATTACCATAAATCAAGCACAAATCCGAATGTTCCTGCAAAATGTCATTTTTAAACGACAGCTACAAAAAATTATCCAGTTCATTGATTATTTTAGAATCAATATGATCATATATTCTTCATCTCATGTTACCCAAAAACACTCAGTTTACTAAATGAATACAGAAGTAATATCATTTCATCAAAGGGGAAAAATATACAAGTTTGTATGCTATGCTGTGGGGTGCTCTTTAGTGATAACTAGAGGAAAACCCTTTATCCTAGCAAAATTACTAATGGGATAGAATGGCACCTTGATATAATCTTCCCAAAGCTAAACATCAGCTGCCACAGTGCCACCGTTTTGCAAATTTCATCCCAAGAAAAGCCATTCTAATTGAGGAGACTTGTAATGCCTGTATACTCTTTCATCAAGCTCATTATTGACAAAGGATTGATCATTCTCTTCACCTAATAGAATCACACCAATATATACAAGTTAGTGTAATGACCTGAACTTTGTAGCTTTGCTCTACTTTCTCCTCCTCTGTCTTCACTGCCCCCCACCACCCCACCCCCCCCCCCCCCCCCCCCACACACACACACAAAAGAAACCCTCCTTTACAACTATACCATTTTATCTTATAAATTTTAAATTTCACAAACAGTTAAAAATCATGGCAGAACCTCACTAGATGTTTCTGCTTTATTATATTTATATTAGATATCTTTGCATATATACCATCTATTAACAAACAAATGATATAATTGCCCATATTTGTGTACATAATGTCACATATGTCTTTCATTCTAAGTGATACCTGAATAACGAAAGTACAAGAATTTTGTACACAACTCTGACAATATCTTCATGATCTAACAGGTCTTTTTTTTTTAAAAAAAATTTTATGGTAAGTCATTTCCTGATAATCCTTGCCTGAACTGAATTGAAATCTGACTCTCAGTTTTTTTAAACACCATTATATTGAGAACTACATAAAACACACAAATAACTTAAACTAGAAAATCATGCCACTCAATTTGGGTACAGAATCAAAGGAAATTAGTATACAAAAGGGTCCCTAAATTAAGATCATGTCTAGCCTATTGAACTACAAGAAATAGGAGAGAAGAGCATATCACATAGCTAGTGCAAAAGAACAAGATTTATTTCAACTTCAAATAGAAGCAGATACAGCTTCATGTTAAGTGTTAACTTGTCTTAAATTATGATTACAAATAGATCAGAGACATGGCTCCTCCACCTACCATACCATTGACTTGCTAACATGATTTCAAATGTGTTTGCAAAAAACAATATTAAAGCTTTGTAATAAGAAAATTGAAAAGGGACTTATCCAGGATGGAAAAAATTGGGATCTGAGAATGGGCACCCCATTCTTTTTGCTTTGAGAAAGGGAAATACGGAAGGACAAGAAAATATATTAGATAAAAAAGCGTATTTTACTCTACAATTTTGCAAATATTTGATTTGATACTTTGAACGAAATCAGACACAAAAATGAAAAATGCACTTCAATTTATCATACATATAACCACATATATCAGCATACTAAAGTCAGAAAGAAAATAAGTAGTTAAATGCACTTCAGTTTAACGTCCATATATATATATTGATAGAATTAATGTCCAAATTTGTTCAATCATCAAATTCCAAGCAGCCTAAAACAAAGATCCTTGCAGCAATTAATAAAGTTAATTTCGCATGGGAGGAGAACCTACCTTACAGCCTACAATATCTGCCAATTCATCTTCTGCTCAAACCAATTCACTTGAAACCCATATTTTTTTCAATGCAGAAATTTCTCAATGCAAAGAAGCAGAAAACTAAGATAACCAAACTAAATTAAATTTCCAATAGAAGATGATGCAGGGATCATCTATAATGAAGTTTGGAATCTCAATTTCCTATCCCACCTGAAACACAATAAGAATGCCTTTTGTTGCTCTTGTAGTCATCCTTTTCAGCATCTTCATAACAAAAAGAAACATAAGAGAAGGGCTATAGGATCCCCCTTACTTAACCATCTATAATGCTGAAAAGGCCAATTGAAAATATGTTTACCAGATTTGAGAATGTCATAGTGGAGATACAAGCTAAAGTCCATTTTGACCAGCCAAATCTGAAACAAATACAAAGAAAATTACAAAATGTCATGCCCCTACGCATAAAACAAAAACAAATTAGGACATCCAGACTCCAAACCCAAAACAACATGCTTGTATCTCAAGCATCACTGCATCACTCTTCCCAAGAACCACATATTATTGGCTACCATGTGATTGATGTTTCCTGTTTTTGATCTGACACATGGACAGTACTGAATTTTTAATCAAGTTCAAGTCCTGGGATTCCAAATCTTGCAAGATTATGCGATTGATGTTTCCTGTTTTCAGATATGTTCAATACAATCACTAAATGTCATCCTTTGTTGAGAAGCACATTTTCTTGGACGATTTCCAGACTTTTATATTGCACTCAAAGCTTTCAATGTATTTTATATTTTTCTGCCATGCTTGATCTTCTGAAAATGTTGCTTTTCTTTATGCTGGAAACAATAACTAATAATATTAATAAATAAATAAATAAATAAGGGGTACATTTGCTTCTTTGTTGATTGTTATAATTGGGCTTACAAATATACTATTTCTCATCAAGAATCTGTCATTTTTAGTGTAATAAAAATAGGATGGTTCATGGTTGATACATAAACTGGTGTGTATGAGATAGAGAACCTAATATGATTTGATGCCCCTCAAATGAATATTATCATTTAGAATCATATGTATAATACTTAGATAAACAATAAATATCTTCTGGTATGTAATTGAAAAGTTTTAAATTTCTCAAAAATCAAATCAACAAGTAAAATGATAAATAAATGGAAAGAAGAAGAAGAAGAATCACCAACTGCAAAAATGTTCTTTCTATTTTCTTTTGTTATCTTCTTTGAAGGGATCAAGTCAATAAAATTGTCCAATAGACCTTAAAAAAAACTTATTTCAAGTCCTTAGCCTGCAAAGACAAATATAGAATTTTACATTGATAGTATAGAGTGAAAAGATCATATAAATGCCTATAAAATGAAAAATTTGCATGCCAAAAAAAATTGTAAGTTCTTAGACTGCAACATTTGAAGGGGGAAAAAAATCAGGTGTAGCCATGAGTTTTAAGGCAAACAAATTAAGCAGAAATGTATTAAAAACATGTTCAACTGGAAAAATACCGATTCCTGCATAAGGTTTCTCAATAGATAGAAGCATCATTGCACACAAATTTAAATATCTGATTGGAAGCCAACTTCTAGGAATGATGGTTTACCATGGCTGAATTGCTAATATTTTTTCCCTTCAAAGGAATAACTTGTGTGATTATATATAATATGTAAATACAAGAACACATGATACAAGAACCAAAAAAAAGACTTTTACATAAAAAGTCAAGAGTCAGAAGATCATTTAAATGCCTATAATAGAACACATTGGACAGTAGGTGAGCATAACAGAAAATAATATACACTGAAATGGTGTTGAAAACAAAATTGTATACTTGAAAAAAAATCTAGTTCTGGGAAGTCATGAATTGATTGTACCAATCTTTTCTACCTATAGGTAGTATTGAGAGAGAGAGAGAGAGAGAGAGAGAGAGAGTCCCAACTCATAGTCCTCAATGTCCAAAGTGTGGTTATTTTGCCTTTCATCGTGGTTGTCATTTCTTTATATAAGAAATAAATCTTTGAAAATTGGGAAAGTTCTATTATGGTATGTTCGTTCAAAAGATCTTAATTTGAAAATTTTTAGAGTTTTTTAAAATTTTGCAACTTCAGAAAAATTCTAAATCAAAGTAAATATAAATCTCTATCATTCTGTTATAGGCTTGTGAAAAGAAAATCTTACAGACACCATTACATGAAATCAACATCTTGATCAACTTGCTAATACTTGGATTTTCATAGGCAACTTTTACAAACACACACACACCAAAATTCAATGAGTGAGAGTCCAGGAAATTATTAAAGAATTTAAAAACATTAGGAAAATAAAAAATGCAGCAATAGTCCAAAGTCCAAACCATAATAAAAAAGAAGTCATAGACTTAAAAAATTTCTCTTCCAACAAAACTAAGGAATCATTCCCTACAAAATTGTAAAATCAGATAATAATCTTCACCTCTATTTGGCAGCCAAGGAAAAGAATAACATCAAGTTGAAAGTTGATTGAGAAAAATACAGCCCATGAGAGATGGCAGTAGACACTCCTTCTCTCAAGCTAAAGGGGTATCCACGAACGAAGTCAGCTCCTTCCCTATATGGATCATAGAGGGTATTGAAGAATAATGGTGTTGATGGTGTCAGCAGGTTCTGTATCTGTTGTGCTAACGCATTTATCTATTTCCAGCTCGGATCCTTCGCCACCTTTTTTCACATTTTATTCCAAGTTTCAATGACACAAACAAGATAAGGAAAAGGAAAATGGTGCCATACATATCAAATTATTGTGTCAGGAATGAATTAGCATTTTATTCAACTAACTAGGTATAAAATGTTATGTTCAATCAAATTAGTATTGATGCTTTATTCGACTATCCTTTATAGGATCCCTCATGGACCTTACGTATTGGAATCATATAGCATTAGCATTTTATTGTGACTAGTTCTTTAGATCCAGATAATATGAAGCATGACTCATGAACACTAACACATAAACACTTGCAGAAAACAATGCAGACTTCTTCTTATTATTACAGTATTATTATTATTTTTAAAAAAAAATAAAGATTTCCTATCAAAAACATAAAATAGAATATGCCAAACCTCATTTACAAGTTTAAAACTGTAATTTTGTCAAATTTCAACAAATAAGCAAATAAACCTTTAATAACAAACTAATAACAGCAAGCCTTACTAAGAGTGATAATAAACTTAACCTGGTGTTGCGCTCACGAGGCTTGACAAGCTGAGTAGGGGCATCATATTCTATAAAAAGAAATAAGCACAATTATCAGTTCTATAACATCAGATTTTAGGATAGGAATACAGAAAATGAAATTTTACAATCTTGTGAATGTGCACAGCATACCTCAACAACTGGGGCACCTTTGCCACCTACTCTCACTCCAACAGCTTTTCCAGGGAAGTTAACAATAACAACAACAACAATTGACAATTAACAAATACCAAAAATTAATTAAAACACATTTTAATTTGCAAAAAATAAATAAATAAACAAATAAAAGAGAGAGAGAGAGAGAGTGTGAAAGCAAACCTTGCAGCGAGTTGGGAAGAAACGGCGTCGTACCAGTTGCAAACATTGGGGAAAGAGTCACCGGGTTTCACCAAAACGGCAGCGTATAGCCATTGGATTTGGATTCGATTTGATCTTGAAGTTGAGTTGAGTTGAGTTGTTTAAACAAATCAGACCATCACTTTTCTTTTTCTTTTTTTAAACAAAGGAAATTGTTGTTTAAACAACGTTCCAAAACGTGGCCTTACTTTTCTTTTTCTTTTTTTACTCTTTCTTTTTACTTGGGGCGTTACAGGCTGGGCCACTGAAGATGAGCCCAAATCAAACCCATCAACATTTGATGAGTCGAATGCCAAACCTAAGTCTGATCCATTTTCTCTATCCATTGGAAGTCCCGAACCTGATAGCAAAGAATGGTGCCTATTAATGTCTTGAAAGATTCTGGGATTTTGAGGAGGAGCGCAATTGCATTCTACATGGACTCCTATCCTTTTAACGATAGGAGCATCAATATCTATGGATGAAGAAAAACCAGGGAAAGCTTCACAGAGGATCTCAACATGATTCCGATCAGTTAGTTGTAAGTCCCAAAATAGTTCCTGCAATGAGCTCTGAGGTCTACAGCAAAAACCCAGATGCCCACTGAAAAAGCTTGTTGTAACGAATTTTCTTTCAAACGTTCGTTCACTACCATTGATGGAAACAAAGACATGATAATTAAAATTATCATAAGGACGTGGTATTCCAAAAGCAATGCAGAGAGCAATTGTTGGAAATTCGGGACCAATCGTGAATGATATTAAATTTCCATCCCTTTGATGGTTGAACCAATATGGAATATCATTCTCATCTCCTGTAACGTCAAAACTATATTCACAAAGGTGCTTTCCCCAAATTGGGGGCATTGTAGATGAGTGTGGAAGCAGCTGTTGCGAAAACATGTGGCTTGTTACACCTAAACATGGTGGTAGGTTTGGTGGAAGCCCTATGATTTCTGGAAGCGCCTGCATGCAATTAGCAAATTCAATAAGTTACATCTTAGCAAATCATGTAGTATTTGTGAAGGTAACACAAATAGTTTCTTAATATCTTTAAGAGAGAGATATACCTGAAAGAATGATTGTAAATCCAGCGAGTGGCGACTTACTACTTCTACACGTCTTATACTATGTGGAAGCCTTGGGATTTCCCGAAACTCATTGCAACCGCCAATAATAAGCGTATGTAATCTCTCAAATCTGCTCATGCTTTCTGGGAGGGTGACAACTTCGCTGTTGTCGATGTGTAACTCTTCCAGTGTGAGGGGGCAACAATAATTCAAAATAAATTCTATTCCTGAGCAAATTTTATAGCCATAAAAAATTAGTTTTTTCAACATTGGAAAAACACATTTGGAAGAGCAACCAAGAGAGTTGCACATTGGCTGTCTATCAATCTCCACATTCTTTGGAAATATGAAACTGCCATAAAAATGAAGCCACTCTATATGTTGTAAATTATAGATGCTACCCGGTAGATGTGCCTCTCCGGAATGTAATTGTACTCTTAACCGCTTAAGCCCAATAAAATTCCTAAATGACGGAGTCAATTCATTAGCACTCTTCCCCGGAAGAATTAAATATTTAACACCTTTCATTTCGTGCAAGATATTTGGGAACTTCTTAAGACTGTAGCATCCTTCAAGATTAAAATTTGTAAGAGATTTCATCATGAGACAGTTCGGAAGAGTTTCAAGATTTGTACAATAGTCAAGGTCCCACACTTCAAGCTTATCAAGACGCCCCACAGAGTCATCAATCTCAACTAAATTTGAACAAGATTTAAGTATCAAGTTCGTTACGTTTGGGGTCATTGATAAGTCAGGTATTTTCGTAATCCGATTGCAGTAACTGAAGTCCACATATGTCACGGATACAAAAATCTGTAGAAAAAAAATTTGAAAGTTAGAACATGGTTTAACCTTTAAAGAAGTATATATGAATAAATTAAAAATTAAAAACATTGAAAAAATAATAATTTATAAATGCTAATGATCATACCTGCTTGAGTACTGGTTCCTTTAATAGGATAAAAGGCATGTTGAGCACAACCAGTTTTTTAGGAAAAAAATTTGGTGGCCACGAAGAAAATGGATAGTCACGCCAATCAAGCAAGCTTAATCCATTGGGAAGACATTCAAGGGGTCCATTGCAACAACGTACATTACGAATCAAAAGCAATCTAAGATTTTTCATCTTACAAAATTGTGCCTTTATTTGCACCTCTACTTGTTCAGATTTAGGCGGCCACAATATTATGCTTTGAATTCTATCTGAACCCTAGTTGAACAAAAGGGTAAGTGAATCACCAAAACATATAATAGTTAATAAACTTTAAACAAAATAATATTTAGAATAAATAAATAAATAAAGGGAAAAAAGTATAATACATCTCTCATGTGAAGTAAAGGGAGGAAGTGTATCAAAATAACATACATACCATATTTTTATTTAATACTTCAAGAGCTTCCTTATAACACCATAGTCTGCTACGTTCCCCAGGCTTTTGTGGTTCTTGTCGAACAATGTCCATACCCATTTGTTGTAATAAGTCGTGCATCGACAAATAATAATTATCTTGATCAATAGTCAAGAGACACTTATTAATAAGATTTCGAATACCATATACTGGGTTTAAACCACAAGCTTTCAGTGCAACCTTAATCATATTATAATTCATGCTATATCCCTTGAAGAAACATGCAATATCAAGGAAAATATTCTTTTCATTTTCGTTTAATCCTTCATAACTTCTTTTTAGTATATTTTGAATATCTTCAAGAGGATTTGTTTCATAACAATCTAACGCATCTTGCCATTCAAGTTTAGGTCTCCCACACAAATCACAACCCATTACTTTTAGAGCTAGAGGAAGGCCTTTGGCATAACTTATAGCTTGTTTCTCAAGTTCCAAATAATCTTCAGGGACTTCATTACTTGGGAAGGCATGCTTACGAAAGAGTTCAATAGCTTCATCTTTATCTAATTCCTCAACCTCATAGTCATAGGTTGAAAGACCATTTCGATTAGCTAGCAATCTTTTATTTCTTGTTGTCAGAATGATCCTACTTCGAGAAGCAAAGCCTTCAGATCGTCCGAGCAATGTTTCTATCTGGTTGGCATTATCCACGTCATCAAGAATGATAAGAACCTTTTTTTGGCAAAGAATTCTATTTATCCTCGTGGTTCCTTCATATATAGTACTCACCCTCAAATTCTTATCCTCCGAGATACCCTTTAGAAGTGCCTCTTGTAAATGGATTTTGCCTTGCTCTGTCTTTGACCACTCTCTAACATTCTCTACAAAACTTTTTGCTTTGAAATGATTTGAAAACCTATCATAAATAGCTTTTGCAATTGTAGTTTTGCCTATTCCACCAAGGCCAGTGATCCCTACCATGCGAACATCATTTGATTCAATATCTAAAAGTTTTGTTACCGCCTCCATGCGAGAATTTATTCCAACCAGTTGCATTGAAGCAACATTTGATGGCATCTGAATGAATTCAGAATTTAAGATCTCTTCAACAATTTGTTGGACAAGTTCAGATTCAGTGCAACTGTCATTCACAGAGCATTTAATTAACACATGTAACAAGTTGGACTATGAAAAATAAATAACATAAACTGAATGCAAGATGTAATTTTTACATCACAGTTGAAGTGTTGTTAGGTGAAGTAAGCGACATGTAACTCAGATTGAAAATTTTTATTTAATTCATTTTTTTGGGTAGCAATTAGCTTTTGGGATGAAGTGGCATTAAAAGTCCACTTAGATGACAACATAATCTTATTGGATCTCACTACATGCTTAGAAAAAATGAATTAAATTTTTTTCTTTAAAATTTTTTCAAATATTATGAGGGGTGAATTTCCTTATTAATAATGGTAAGTAATCTAATATTAAGTTATTTTATTTCCATCTTTAATCTATAGCTAACTAGCTTAGTATAAATGATTCTTCTCAAAATTTAAATAAAAAAAAAAGAAAAACTAAAAAAGAAAAAAGAAAAAAGAAAAAGAAAAAGCATTGTATAAAAGATATGACAAGAAAGTTTTACTTTCATAATTTAGTAAAATTTAAAGAGAAAATAATAGCTAACAATTAATTCTAGTTGTTGTTTAATTAACAATAAAATTTAATGGACATCACAAAACCATTAAAACTCCTGAAGATCAACAAACAGGAGTACATAATATTATACAAATACCTGTTTTTGTCGTCCCAGCCAGAAATATTGGCAGCGTTACTTAAAGCGTCCCTCCACCTTTGTACCTTCGTCTTATCTTTAATTTTTTTTTCAAGCTTAGTCAGCGCTTTTCCAAAATCCCCTTTTTGCTTACGAACTTCAGATGGATCCACTTGATAGAAAACTGGTAGCACTTTTTTGGTACACTCAATAATCTTAGCAAGTTCATCCAAACACCAACTAGAGGATGCATAATTTTTAAAAAATACAATTATTGATGCGCTTGAGTTTTCAATGACTTTAAGAAGCTCTTCAGATATGTTTTCTCCCCTAGTGAGATTATCATCAATGAAGGTTTGAATACTCTGTTGAGTCAGAGCCTTATGTAAATGGCTTACAAAACCACGGCGAGTATCTTCACCTCGGAAACTCAAGAAAACATCAAATTTCTTGGGTTGGTGAGATGAGGCCATTGGGATTTACGAGTAGAAAGATGAAAAAAGTTGAAAGGAGGAGGAGAAAGAAAGCTGTGAAAGCGGTGTCAAAATAAAGAGAGGAAAGTGCAGGACGAATTAGGAATTGAGAGTGAGTGAATGGATGCAAGAGGCTAGACTTTTAATGTAGTCTCGCTTTCAAAAAGTGACACGCATTTTACATGAATTGCAATATCCTGAAAGTTTCTGAGTAAAGCCCAAAATAACTCTTCGAAGTTTCAGCGAACCATACCGGGGTCGTTGTGGTCAATCAAACTATGTAAAGACGTAGATCTCCCTCTTCCACGCAATCTTATACCTGTTCCACTAACTTTAAATCATGTTAAAGTTTCACCTACTTTGTTAAAGTTAGTGGAAGACAAACTTTAAGAATTTTTTTATACAGCTGTTCCACTAACTTTAAATCATGTTGAAGTTTCACCGACTTTGTTAAAGTTGGTTGAAGGCAAACTTTAAGAATTTTTTATAGGGTCTGTTTGGATTGGGTTTATTGTTGTTAAAATTGAAAACTGAAAGTATTTTAGTAAAATATTTTTTAAGTATGTAAATAGTACCGTGAGACCAATTTTTAATATTTTTTAGTGCGTGAACGGTGCGTAAACAGTGATAAACAGTGTATAAATAGTGATTTTTGTCCCCTGTACAGTGAATCCATGTGAGGTTACTGTTCACTCGCAGAATAAAAAAAAGAAAAAAAAAAAAGAAGAAAATGTGAAAGTGAAAACATGCCGCAGGATTTATCACTATCCAAACAGTCACATGGGTCCGTTTGGATTGAGTTTATTATTGCTGAAATTAAAAACTGAAAACTAAAAATACCGTAACAATATATTTTTTAAATGTGTAAATAATACTGTGGGACTCATTTTTAATATTTTTTAGTACGTGAACAGTGATAAACAGTACATAAATAGTGATTTTTGTCTCTACACAGTAAACTTACGTGAGATTACTGTTCACGCGGAGAAAAAAAAAAAAAGAAAACATGAAAGTGAAAACGTGCCGCAGCATTCATCACAATCCAAACGGTCACTAGTCGTCCGAACGTGAAACAATATTTTAAAGTTTTGTTCACGTATTAGTGGTGGTCCTGGAGGATTAGACTAGAGCCTTTAGACGAGGCTTAAGAAGTTGCAAACTTTCATTTTCCCCCTGATAAGATATTTCAAACTCTCTAGCTGGATATTGCATATCCCAAGTTATCGTCAATCCCATCCAATGGCCAATATTGTTGACCTCCATTTTCATGTCCAAACGAACTTGATCTTCTATTCTGACTTTCATTACCATAAATCAATCACAAATCCGAATGTTCCTGCAAAATGTCATTTTTAAACGAAAGCTACAAAAAATTATCCAGTTCATTGATTATTATAGAATCAATATGATCATATATTCTTCATCTCATGTTACCCAAAAAAACACTCGATTTACTAAATGAATACAGAAGTAATATCATTTCATCAAAGGGGAAAAATATACAAGTTAGTATGCTATGCTTTGGGGTGCTCTTTAGTGATAACTAGAGGAAAACCCTTTATCCAAGCAAAATTACTAATGGGATAGAATGGCACCTTGATATAAGCTTCCCAAAGCTAAACATCAGCTGCCACAGTGCCACTGTTTTGCAAATTTCATCCCAAGAAAAGCCATTCTAATTGAGGAGACTTGTAATGCCTTTATAGTACTCTTTCATCAAGCTCATTATTGGCAAAGGATTAATCATTCTCTTCACCTAAAAGAACCACACCAATGTATACAAGTTAGTGTAATGACTTGAACTTTGTGGCTTTGCTCTACTTTCTCCTCCTCTGTCTTCACCACACCCCCCCCCCCCCCCCCCCCAACCCTCCTTTATACCATTTTATCTTATAAATCTTAAATTTCACAAACAGTTCAAAATCCTGGCAGAGCCTCACTAGATGTTTCTGCTTCATTGTATTTATATTAGATATCTTTGCAAATATACCATCTATTAACAAACAAATGATATATAATTGCCCATATGTGTGTACATACTATCACAGATGTCTTTCATTCTAAGTCACACCTGAATAACAAAAGTATAAGAATATTGTACACAACTCAGACAATATCTTCATGATCTAATAGGTCATTTTTTAATTTTTAATTTTAATTTTTATGGTAAGTCATTTCCTGATAATCTTTGCTAGAGCTGAATTGAAATTTGACTCAGAGTTTTTTTAAACACCATTATATTGAGAACTACATGAAACACACAAATAACTTAAACCAGAAAATCATGCCACTCAATTTGGGTACAGAATCAAAGGTAATTAGTATACAAAAGGGTCCCTTAATTAATATCATGTCTAGCCTATTGAATGTCTAATTGCAAATACAATGACATTCATTGATTCACGACTAGGTCCTCTCATAGAATATGAGGAACCATCTTCGTTTGAATATTCTTCTCGTGTGATTATTTGCTAACAAGAATTAGAGTCTACATTCATTGAAAAGAAAACAAGAAGTGAGTCTACATTCGTTACATTGATTTACCAAATGATAATGACCTTTAACGCGGTATCAAATTTTGGATTGTCTCAAATGTCTAATTGCGAATACAATGACATTCATTGATTCACAACTAGGTCCTCTCACAGAATATGAGGAACCATCTTCTGTTTGAATAGTCTTCTCTTTTAATTATTTGCTAACAAGAATTCAGAAAGGTCCACTAATTCTGATGTAACTATTTCCTAACAAGAATTTGGAAAATTGATGCGGGAGTTTATATCAAATTAAAGGCCTTAGGACTCAAATTTCCATCTTCTACACTTCAAGATGACACATTCTAGCCCATCCATTGGTCCCTCCAATTGCAAAGTATGATCTACGGATAAGGACAAAGAGAGAGGAAGAAGATTGACAAGGGAGGAACTTACCAAGAAATTAAGCAAGATTACAACATCCTCAAAATATTTGTCTTTACTTAAACCTAGTCAATATACCTTTTTCCAAGATTATTAAGGCATTGAAATTTGTTGATAGAAATATAGCATTTGACTCATTTTTTCTATGATTGATGACTAAAAATTGTATTATTTTTGTGTCGTGTCTTCCACTTTACTTTATTGTCTCGTAAGCAAGTTTTGGTCCAAGGGAGAGGGGAAGAGGAGATTAATCCTCATGTTACATCTAATATTATCTTGTTACAGTCATTATTTATTCTTTAAAATGAAATTAATGATGGGATTATGAAAAGATTAATAAGACGAAAACTTCCTATTCTATTAAAATTTTTTTGGCTAAAATATTATTTTGTCCCTAAATTTCACGTGAAAACTTACGTGAAATGATAATTGAGTGTAATAGTATGACTTAAAATTTTTTTGGTTTCATTAGTGCTAAAACTCTCGACTCCAACTACAGAAAACCCCTTTAATTACTAAATATGCAAATTCATTACTAAAAAGGGTTTGTTGATACGTTGTTTGTCATCTAAAAAAAAAAAAAATGTCGCCACTAATATCACTTCAAATAAAAACAAGATTGTTTAAGTCTTTTGTAAAAACATTTTATTTGGCATTCTTAATACTCACCTTCGTTGTCAAAGGTATTGTAACTTAGTGGCATACCTTTTTCTTCTTTGTTAGGAGAACTGGAGTTCAAATCTCTCTTCACCAATTTTTATAACTATTGAATTATTAAAAAGAACAAAGAAAAAGAATAGAGTCTGCATTCGTTACTTTGATTTACCAAATGACAATGACCTTCAATGTGGTATCAAATTTTGCATTGTCTCGAATTTCTAATTGCGAATACAATGACATTCATTGATTCACGACTGGGTCCTCTCATAGAATATGAGGAACCATCTTCGTTTGAATATTCTTCTTGTGTGATTATTTGCTAACAAGAATTAGAGTCTACATTCATTGAAAAGAAAACAAGAAGTGTGTCTACATTCGTTACATTGATTTACCAAATAATAATGACCTTTAACACGGTATCAAATTTTGCTTTGTCTCAAATGTCTAATTGCGAATACAATTACATTCATTAATTCACGACTAGGTCCTCTCACAGAATATGAGGAACCATCTTCTATTTGAATGGCCTTCTCTTTTAATTATTTGCTAACAAGAATTCAGAAAGGTCCACTAATTCTGATGTAACTATTTCCTAACAGGAATTTGGAAAATTGGTGCGGGAGTTTATATCAAATTTAAGGCCTTAGGACTCAAATTTCCGTCTTCTGCACTTCAAGATGACACATTCCAGCCCATCCATTGGTCCCTCCAAATGCAAAGTATGATCTATGGATAAGGACAAAGAGAGAGGAAGAAGATTGACAAGGGAGGAACTTAACAAGAAATTAAGCAAGATTACAACATCCTCAAAATATTTGTCTTTACTTAAACCTAGTCAATATATTGTTTGCCAAGATTCTTAAGGCACTTAAATTTGTAGATAGAAATATAGCATTTGACTCATTTTGTCTATGATTGATGACTAAAAATTGTATTATTTTTGTGTGGTGTCTTCCACTTTACTTTATTGTCTCGTAAGCAAGTTTTGGTCCAAGGGAGAGGGGAAGAGGAAATTAATCCTCATGTTACATCAAATATTATCTTCTTACCGTCATTATTTATTCTTTTAAAATGAAATTAATGATGGGATTAAGAAAAGATTAATAAGAAGAAAACTTCCTATTCTATTAAATTTTTTTTTGGCTAAAATATTATTTTTATCCCTAAATTTTATATGGATTTTGTTTTTCTTCTCTAAACTTTAAAAATTTCATTTCTCACTCCTCCTAAACTATTAAAAATATTATACTTGTCAATTTTCAATTTTAAAAGTTCAATTATAATTCTCAAACTATTGTAATTTTTTTTTCATCTCTAAACTATTAAAAAAATTCTTTATTTATACGAACCTTAGGTTCAAAAACAATATTTTAGCCATTTTATTTATTTATTCGTTGTCTGTCATTGCTGAAGTGAGGTTTTCGTAAATTGTTCTTATATATGATGTTCCTCAAACTTCTCTTTTTAGGTAGACAAGCCCAACTTGAATAGGTGTTGGTAGAATGTGATTTATGAATTTTGGTTTTAAAAGAATGTGATTTATGAATTTTGGTTATTAAAACCAAAATTCATAAATCACCAGGCCATGAACAACATGAACAAAAGCTTGTCTCCTACAAACAATTCTCAGAAAACTTAGCACATGACATGCCAAAAGAACATGAATTCAAGTTGTTGTCTTTCCAACTTCGCTTTTATAAAAAATAATTAAAAATATATAAACATTATTAAAAGTAATAAAAATGACTTATCAATTAAATTAACAGAAAGTGCAACTTCAATTAGAATGGAATGGAGCAAGATAATACATGTGACCAACCTCGACTAGTCTATTGAAGATCAATAAGCAAGTCTAAAATTGGCGACAAACTACTATCATGGATGAGACCCTTCACCCTTGGGAATAAAAATTTTAGGTGTGACTCTATAGAATTCCAACTCCTAACCAAAAAATAAAAAAAAATCATTGACAAATTATTATTATTTTTCCAGATTGAGATGTGAAAGTGAAAATGTAGAATAACAACAACAGCTACTCCATTAGACTTGTGCATATATGTGCTTGGATAGTACGATGTTGGATAAGATGTGAATTTGTGGAGCACAATTCATTGAATACCCCCATGGCCTAGGCCACAACCCATCCCAAAAAAAAAAAAAAAAAGCTACTGCAAGATTACCTAAAGATATTGAAATGGTGACCAAATTAATGTACTTCAATTTATCAAGTGATTGGCCATTACATCTGGATTATGTGCTAATATTAGTAACATTTTATTAATATTTATCACCCAAAATTTTGTAAGAGAATCATTGTTTGTAAAAATGGAATTAGTGAAAAAGGCCCAAACCCATAGCAACTAAAACAGTAACACAACGGTGTATGGAAAGATCGATGAGCACCTTTTAATGGATTTAATTATATGAGACGGTCCTTTCAAATCAAGAGGGCCACGTTCTGGGGCCCTCTTGCCCCTCCTAATACTGGCGTGGTTGCTGTTCAGAATTTATCAAACAATCAGGTCAGAATTTCTCCCCCTTTTCTCTCCTTCATATCTCTTAGCAGTCCATAGTCCATACAAAATTATTGATTGAGAAGGGGCAAGTTCCCTCAAGTTTTCCTCGTAAAACTTTTGGTTTAAAACCGTCTTGCATTTGGTTTGAACAACAAATCTAAAATTTTTATTTTGGCCTGTTAATGGCACACAGTGGGGCTAAAACGTTGCTATCCATATGTTGGCATTTAATGGCACACAGTGAGCTAAGGGAATTTATCAACAAGCTCCGATATGTTGGCATTGGATGAAACAGTGTCATGTGCCATAAATGATGTTTAAAGAATATAAAAACCTCAGAATAATGCAGAAATTTTGTTATATCAAGCCATAGCGATAATTTTTATTCACAATATTTTACCTAATGACAATGATATGGGTGTAAAAATGCCATTTAAAACTCTGGATATGATATATCCAGTGCAAATCATAGTGCATAGAACATTAACGGCAACTTAAAATTACATATATTTTTGACAATTTTGAATGAAAGATCAATGAAATTTACATTAATAGAGAGAAAAAGTTTCTCTCCTGTATTTTGCTGTTCAGATGTGAGTCTTGAAACCCAAGTTTTAAGAGTCTGGGGGAGGTTTTATTTATTTGTCTCAGGAGTGCTTTGGGTGTGCTAAAAGTGTGAAGCAGTGATATTCGTAATTTCAATATAGCTAATGCATCAGTGCACTCTCATAAAACCTGTAAAGGAGACTAAACTATCAAAACTTGCCTTTTTTTGTCTGAAATTAAGCTTATCTCTGCCCTGTGCATTCGCTGGGGTGCTTTTGAGCCTCAAATTTAGAATGGATCCCGGTAATAACAAATTAGCAATACGTGTAATAACTTGATATCTGACACTCCTTACTGTGTGCACACCACTTTCAACTAATAACAAGTTGCACAAGGCTTGAGCCTAGAAACGCAGTTAAACCCAATGTTGTTAACTGCGCACTTAGCTGCGCTGAAAGCTTAAAGTCCAATGGAACTACCTTAGGCATGCTTTGCTGGCGCTTTTTTAAGAAGCACAAAGCATGCTTAGGTGCTTTTTTTTTTTTTTTTTTTGCTAAAAAAAATCTTGGAATTATTAAAAATTAGCAGATTGATTTTGACGGAAATGATATGTACTACAAACAATTTATTTTGTACATATCAAAAGAAAATTTACTATTCCTTTTGGATATATTTTGAATGAACATATCAAAAGACATGAATAAGTTAAAGAGAAAATCTTATAAGAGTTATAAGATCATGGTACTAAATGTTGGGCTGTTAAGAGGCAATATATTTAAAAAATAAGTGTAGCTGAAATGAGAATGTTAAGATAGCTTAGTGGAAATACATGAAAAGATAGGATTTGAAGTGAGAAAATATACTCAAAGATAAGGGTGACCCCTATTGATGAAAAGATGAGGGAGAATTACTTGAGATGGTTCGATCATGTTTAGAGGAGAGCCATTAATGTACCGGTAAGAAAGATTGAGTTGATTTAAATTAATGGAACAGAAAAAGGTAGAGGAAGATAAGAAATAACATTATTGGCAGTAAAGAAGGACATCTGGTCTACCCTGATTAATTTGTTGAGGATCCATAGCTGACCCCAAAATTTTTGGACTAAGACTTTTTTGTTATTGTCTGATTGAACCATATATATCATTTTGATTATAGGAATAATTTTATAATGCTTGAGAATTATATAAAATGTTATGCTGAAATTTTACATGACTAGATTATTGTTATTTTTTTTTGACAAGTAATGAGTTTTATATCTACTAAAAAAGAAATATATGTTCATGATGATGAACATAAAGATTCTTTAAAAGTTACAATAGTCAACTAGAAGAACGAAGAGAGTTTTGAAACTAAAAAATGGAAGTAGAATGCATAAAAAGTAAAAATCCAAACCTGAGACTAGGCGAACAAGGTACAAATGAACAAGGGTTGAAGATAACCCAGAGATCTTTCAACATCCTCATACAATTATTCCTTTCCTTCCACACTATCTACATGAAACATGCTAGAACAATATTCCAATATTTGAATAGTGTTTCCCTATAATGCACGGATACGGCAATTTTGTCATTGTGCCGGTATCCAATACGTAACCGAATCATTGACACCTGGAAAATTTACCATCGTCGATTGGCCCAACTGAGTTAAAAGCCTTAATTTCTCTAAGATCAATCTCTAGTCTACTCTCGTTCTCTGCCTCTGCTTCTGTTCGAAGGTCAAGATCTCATTTTTCATTTTTCCTTCTCCCATGTCCGCTGGGTACTCACCATATCTCGAATGTGTCACGCACGTATCCAAGCTGTATCAGAATTTTTTTTTAAAATATTTTTTTTATTTAGCTTGATACTCTCTAGGCACGTATCCTGCCCATATGTCTCTCAGACTCTCACTCTCTCTCCCTTGCCTTGCCTTTGTTCTGAATTGGAATTGCAAATCGCAATTTTTTTTTCTTTTTTTGTTTTCCTGCTCACTTGCTCAGTGGCCTGGGCTTCAGCTTTACTGCCCTTGGGCCCTTAATTATGTTATATATTGTTTGTTTCGAGGATGTTGAGAAATCTGCTGATTTGTTGAAGTCTTTGCTAGTTGGGACTTTGTTTGGGTGATCTTGTATTTTGGGTTTTACACAATGTATTTCCGTTTTTTATTTTGTGCAATCTGTTTTTGTTTCTGTTTGATTTGTTTGTATTTGTTCCTAGTACTCTGTTCATCATCGTGAACATGTTGTACTTATTTTTAATGAAATATCTATTACCTATAAAAGAAAAAGAGTCTTGACTTGAGTGACCTATCCACTTTGGAGCTTATTAGGATATATATTGCATTATTGTGGCCTGTGAGCCTGTGATATATTGATATAGTGATATAAATATAGTATTGTTTGTTGGTTAGCCATTGTGATTTACTATTGTACGCTTGTTCGTTGTTACTTAATTTTAAAACTTAAAATAAATATAAATTATTTATACAAATATTTAAATAGACCTAAAAATAAATATTAATTAATTAATTTTTGTATTCTTGATGTCTTGTATCCTAGGTTTTTCAAAAAATGTTGTATCATACCCATATCCATATTGTACCAATACCTGTATCTATACTTGTGCATTAGTAGGTGTTTCCCAAACCAATTTCTCCAACCAAATAGTAGATCTGCTATACTAGATGGCATTACCCACTGAATCCCAAACATCTAAAAGACTTCACTCCATAAAGCCTAAGCAACATCACAACAGAGCAATGGGTGATTCACTGTTTCCCCACTATGGCAACTCATACAACACCATCCAACTAATGCAATCCCCTTTTGATAAGGTTATCAATAGTGATAATCTTTCCCCAGGTTGCAGTACATAAGAGGAAAGATGTCCTCCTGAGGGCCTTAACACGCTAAAGACTTCCAGGGAAATGGATGAGCACATGAAATGAACATTGATACCATGAAAGTTTTATTGTAAAAAGATAGAACATCAAAAGTACCCCTCCCAATCAAGTGCATCCTCATCCTGTCAACCTCCTCCCTCCTAGGCACCTGAGTATAGATATGGTCAAGAAAAGAATGTACAAATTCCAATTTTTAATCATGAAAGTCTTTGTGAAAATGAAGATTCTAAGTCCTACCCACCCTGTCCAAAGGAAAGTCCGAAATATCTGAAACTAAGGCTTCCCTTTCTGCTTTGTCAGTGTGAATAGAATTTGGTTGGAGTATACTTTGTACTACTTTTCTTTTGTCGTTTCCACTTTCAAATTTTCTCAATACCTGAGCGGCTTTTGTTTGGCGTGTCAGGCGACATTTAGGATTAGTGCAACTGCAGTTGTGTTGGAGTTTAATCATGCAGCTCAGATTAAAAAGAAAGTCAAGCTGGTTGGTTACCCCACCAAGATCTTCAAGAAGACAGCTCTTATCAAGGAAATGTTTAATTCAGATCTTGAAATAGCTCGATATGAAGGTGCAGCTATTCGAACTGTCAGTGGGATCCGGGGACAGGTTAAGAAGGTATGCTCTTTTAATTAGGAAATTTTATTCATATTTTTTATTCTGATTTGTGCTTTTAGATTGTGCTAATTGCATATGCTTTTTACTGTGTGTTTTTGCCTCATCTCCAATGAGCTCTATGCCTCTGTCAAATGGCACCTCCTTTCCTTGTAGATGGAAGGTGGAGGGTGAGGTCACGAGTTATCCACTGGGTGCATAACTTATCAACTGAAAAAATGTATTACTCCTTTTGCGTCATACTCTTCAAAATAAGCATTGCGAACCTCTATTAATTTCTACTGGGAATTTTTCCCGGTAGCAATGATTACAGATCATAATATAATTGCACTCCTCATAGTTGATGCCTGGGCAATATGTGGATATAAGAAGGTAAAAGCATGGCTGTTGTTATACCCATAAAGGTGGACTTAATATGACTTTATTTTGGCAGGCTGCTAAAGAAGAGCTTGGTAACCAACCAAAAAAGAAGGGAGGAAAACCTAGAGAAGGGATTGCAAGGTGTACCTTTGAGGATAAGATCAAGATGAGTGACATTGTTTTCATGCGTGCATGGGCTTCAGCGAAGTTCCTCGCTTCTACAACCCATTGACAACGGCCTTACAACCTCGTGATCAGACCTGGCAAGGAATGAAAACTGTCGCTAAATTGAGGAGAGAACACAATCTTGCCATTCCTTTTAACAAGGATTCACTCTACAAGGTAAGATCTGATGTGAGGCAGTAATTGTGCTAGCCCATAGTTTTCTTCTTTTATTCTGGCTTGAAATCACTGCAGTATTACTATCCTTTTTAATTATTATTTTATATCAACAGCCAATTGAAAGGAAGCCAAAGAAGTTCAACCCATTGGTAATTCCCAAGTCCTTGCAAGCAGCTCTCCCGTTTGTGACGATGTCTAAGGATACACCTAGTCGGAAACGTCCACTTCTTGAAAATAGAAGACCGGCTGTAGTCATGGAGCCTGATGAGCGAAAAGTTCATGCTCTTTTTCAACATCTTCAATTGATTAGATCTGAAAGGTATGGTCTTTTAGACTGAAATACTGTATTTAGTTGACATTTTGAAACCCAGGTTTAAATGTTATAGTTGATGGTAAAATCTGCTGGAAATTCGTTGTTCTTTGATTGGAAAACTGATTTTAAACAGCATTTACTTTAAGCAACTGAACTGATTAGTGCCATTTAAAATGACAATTTTCCTAGCAATGTTGAAAGTATTTCATGTTCACTTCAAAACTTGGGTTTTTGCAGATTAAGAAGCGAAAGCTTAAGGAAGAAAAGAAGAGGAAAGAACACGAGGCAGAGAAAGCCAAAGATGAGGAGTTGTCAAGAAAGCGCCGGAGAGAAGAAAGACAGGAGAGATATCGAGAGCAGGATAAACTACAGAAGAAAATTCGGAGAAATGTGTAGGCCTGGTGTCTTTCTGCAGAATCAATATCTAATCATATACTATAAAATGTGAATCCCAAAACTCGTGGATTCATACAATGATGACATGTGTCCATATCTCAAAGCATTCTACCATGACACGTTATTTTTTCTTAAAGAGAAAATGGTTATAATGACTATTCATCTACCATTATCCCTTCATTTTGGAAGAGCTGGTTGCTATTATCCTTTCATTTATTTTTTTGAAGCCATTATCCTTTCATTTTTGAATAGCCTGCGAGCCTTAAATTTTGGTTTCCCATTATTTGTATTTTTTTTTTTTATAAACCATTTATTTGTAAGTTAAAAACATTTGTTTCTGATGTGTATATCAAATATTGGAGATGGAATGTCTTCTCCAACCGTTTCCTTCGTTATTAAAAATATTGATACCAAAACGTCTTCTCTTGATATTTATATTAAAGGCCGTGCCAATGTTTGCGGCCTTAAAGGGGACAATGCCAGCCTAGAGGACACCCCAATAGTTGAAGAGAGCTTTGCCGTAGGCATGGATGCTGACTCGGTGGGTTTCATTCACACGTTTGTTTGACTGCTAAAAACAAGTCTCAGAGTTTTTTGTTGGTACTCGGTAGCTTTCATCTTCATTGTTCAGTACTTGGTAGCTTTAATATTTGGAGAAACAAATTAACTGCGAAATGCACATGCACGCACATAATTACATTCTCTCACCAAGCTCAAACTCATTACTTAGGTAGGATAGAAAAAATACGAGTTGATCATTCGTTTTTCATCTAAATTTTTACACATTGAAATATGGTTTAGATCTCCAATTACCAACTCAAAATAAATCATGAAATTCAAATTTGCTGACTTTTGTCTTTACTTGAGTTTCTCAATCAAACAAGTAGGTGTATAATGTTTTAGTGACCCCAAGAAATAAATGGTACAATAAACCAAGTACTGATAGTCTGATAGTAACAATTCTCAATATTTTAGCGACATCACCGTGTGTTCTGTAATTGTTGGTACTTCCAAAGGATGTGCTCTTAAGTCTCGAGACTTTTTAAGGGAGTAATAATTTGAAAATTGTGGAACAATTGAGGAAATAAAGTTTAGCAATAAATCAAGTTTCGGACTATATGTTTTACTCCACTTTGAAGTAGATGTTTAGAATTACTTTAGGATTGCCCTAGAGGTTATAGCAAGAATTATGTTAGGCTTAGAGTTTCAGGTTTCTTGATTTGGTGTGTTTATCATTGCACACAATCTATTCACATCAAACCAAATTCAATAGTAGGTCAATCTTATTTTTTCACTCCTTTCATTTTTGTTCTTTTTTTGGCTAGAAGTCTAGAGGCAAGTCAGCCTCAATTAGATGTTAGAACTAAGTTTTTAGAGGAAAAAACTTGGGAAAAGTACAAGCAATCCGTATCTAAACATTAAAAGTTCAAATATTTAAAATAAATGTAAGCCAACTTGAGATGGTTTTATTATGTCCAAAGGAGTTAAATAATGATGGTGACACATCCTGTTTGAATGAAATTATGATGGAGTTTTAACTCTGATGGTGTCTCTTTGGATGACTAGGACTATGGTTAAATAAAGCAGCCTCCTCCTTTCATTTTTGTTCTTTTTGGCTAGAAGCAAGTCAGCCTAAATTAGAACTAAGTTTTTGGAGGAAAAAACTTGGGGAAAGACCAACCAATCCATATCTAAACATTAAGTTCAAATATTTAAAACAAATGTAAGCCAACTTGAGATGATTTTATTATGTTCAAAGGAGGTAAATGTTGGTGACACATCCTGTTTGAATAAAATTATGGTGGACTTTTAACTCTCATGGTTTCTCTTTGGATGTCCAAAACTACGGTTGAATGAAGCAGCATCTTCTTCAGTTATACCTGAATTCCCATTAGAACGATATGAAACCTTCTTTAGCAGCATAGATTCCTTTCTATTGCAAATTTTGTATTGCAACAAAATGAACAAAACCTGCGTCAATAGAAAACATGTAGTTTTGGCATGTTTTGATAATTGAAGTATCAAGATTCAAGAAATAAAAGGTTGTAGTATCATCAAATATAGAGTTTTAAACCTTATAAAAATTAAATAAAAAAAACAACCCATTGGATTCAACTTTTCCCTTAATTTTTTTTTTCCATTTTGTAATTCACACTTTTTTTTGGAGTTTTTTTTCATCCATCTAATTCATGATTTTCTTCTTGAAATTATATATTAACTTATTTAATTGTTGGAAGAACAATAACTAAAAAAAGAAAATAAGTGTTAGAATTTAGAGCAAAAACATATATATATATATATATATATATATATATATAGAGAGAGAGAGAGAGAGAGAGAGAGAGAGAGAGAGAGTACATATCTATATAATATCTAAAAGTTGAAGTGTAATATTTATTATTACTACACTCTTATTGTTCATTATCTCAACATTTTGGTCAATTTGGTTTATTTCGGTTTATTTTAGTCTACTTTGGTCCACTTTAGTCAATTTTAGTCTCGTTTGAACAATTTTGGCCCACTACTTTCCATTCAGTCTATTTTGGTCCATTGGCCCACTTCGATAATGCTTTGAGAGGAGAGGTTTATGTAGAAAGATGAGTTCATTGACAATTTTGTCATATTCTTAGCGTAATGTTGATAAGTTTTTGATAAAATTACTTGATAAATTTTTTTTTTGGAAGACTTCAAAAGGTTTACTTAAAATAGTTTTATGAAATTAGATGAAGTAGAGTTGAAAGATGAAAGAAATTAGGTTTAAAAAACCAGCCTAACCTACCGAATGTAACAAAATTAATCCCCATAAAACAACCTTCCCTCTCCATTTCACTCCCCAAAGGTAATACAATTAGCTAGTATACTTCATACTCCCACACAACACAATACAAGCTAACCATACATATAAAACATTTGTTATTTATTTCTCATAAAAAAATTTTAAATGTCCACAAATTTTCTCTGCAAAACTTTTATTTGCTTGTATAGATTCATGATGTTATCATGGACAAGCTCTAAAGAACTTAAGGATGCTGAGTTCAACACCACATCGAAGTTAATCGATCATGAATCAGCATGCATGTACTATCCACATTCTTTAAGATATCATTCTTTAAGGGGGAGAGAGAGAGATGTATGTATGTATAAATAAAAAGGATTATCTTGGTTTTGTGGAAAGCTTTTTCCTCAGTTAACGAGTTTGAGTACCCCAATCAAACATACATGGCATGCATAAAATATCGAGCGCAGATTTGAAATTGAGCTCCAGGTTCAGCTGATTGACCAAGACTTCCGAACCTTATTTATTTATTTATTTGGGTAACTGAGACTTGATAGGTTGAATAATGTTTTTGTTTCTCATGGCCACTACTTTAATTGTGATGAAGTTTTTCATTAAAGAAACATTGAAATGAGAAGTTGATATATTCTAGATCTGATCCCGGCAATTAAAATTGAAGTTGAAATGAACAACCACGTGAATTTAAGAATGCTTCACGGGTTTTATTCTTCTTCTTATTATTTTTCTGTGTATTAACCCTTTCATGTTTGAATGTTATCACTAAAAACCAAAATATTTTAGGCTAGATTGAGCTAGATTCTAGTAAATTTTATTGTTGTCAAATAAAGAATATGTATCAAATCCCACTTATACACATACAAAATTCATTAGTGTCTTGACCTAATGGTAAAGAGTTATTATTATTAAGCAGAAACCATAGGCGTTTTAATTTTATCGTCAACTTTCCATCTAAATTTGGGGTATTTACAACTCCACATTAGCAAACCGTTAGCCATGTTAGCAAAATTGGATGGAAGGTAAATATCAAGACTAAATTATTACACTTTTAAAATTTAACTAACTAAAATTGATCATTTGAAAATTGAAGGACCGTGGGTTTCAGTTAGCTCAATTGGTAAAGTCTCTGATGCTTGTATAAGAGATCTGAGGTTCAATCCCCGCTTACACGAAAAATTGATTGGTGTCTTGGTCTGATGATAATAAGCTATAATTAGGAATAGACGCCAATCGGGCATGTCTCAAATATAATGGACAAAAAACATAATTTATCCAAAATATTTAGTGGTTAACAGATAGGAGACAAGACTTTAGGAATTAGATAATCATAACAGATTAATGGGGGAGAAAAGTGAATAATTAAGGTTTAGATGTAATCATTATTGTATTATTCAAACCTTTTCTTTCTATTTCTATTTCCTTTTGCCTTCTTTTGAGAGGCGAAAGTGTTTGGGCACTTTGTCTAAAAGCTTCCAATGGACCTTCCAAAGAATAGAAACCCTCGGCTACCCTTTGTTTTGTGGGTGGCGAGGCAGGTAGGGAAAATTTTAAATTAAAAAATAAATATTTTATTAATCAATTAAAAATTTTTTTGAAAAAGTGACTGTGTATATTGGAGTTAAACAATTCATGCACTGGCAGGCAGAATCCTAGTTGTGCCACATAAATTTATAAGCAAGTTGTCATTGAATATGTTGAAAGTAATTAACCGATCGAGAACAAAACTGATATGGCATTTATTTGAAGTATGGGATGGGTGTGTTAAACATAGTAGGTCAATTCTTCTTTTAGTACCATGACTTTCAAGTTATTAATTGAACAACATGGGTACATATCAAAACACAATCACCATTGAGACTTGTGTTGGATACTTGGATCACATCACAAAGTCTAAAATCGCATCAATAATTGACTAAAAGCATGTGATATAAGTAGTTTATATAGTAAAATAGAAGAGATTCCTCATTTCTAGTCCTTTATATTATGTAACATATCGAATCTCTAGCTATTAATTATATTTTATAAAAACCAATAATATTTAAGCATGCAAATCAGCCAGTCAAATAATGAATTATGTCGTTACAACTTACAAGTGCAAAGGAGTCAATTGACAGAGAGAGAGAGAGAGAGAGAGAGAGAGGTGAAATCTTCACTTACTCAAAGGATTCATTTCATGGAAACGTTTAGCAATTTACAAATCCATAGGATATAGAATTATTACTTATTTGGTAAAATAAGTAATTTTAAATAAGAAAATTTTTTAATTTACATTGTACTAACAATCACATTTGTTTAGTCTACAATATAAATCTATAATTATCTTTTAAATAATACGGTATCATGTATACCTTCTATTTCTCTCGCAATAAGTCTATCATAACATTTTTCATAATGATTGATATGACTTGTTATAATTTGTGTATAATAAAAGTAGTGTCAATAATAAATGTATATAAAAGTAATATTACTTCAATTATAACAAATCATATTAACTGTGGTAAAAAGTATTAACCTTTTGTAAAATATATTGTTGTTGTAACATTACTTTTTCACTTCAATCAAACACAGAGGATCTTTATTTATTTATTTATTTATTTTATTTTTATCTTCTTCTTCTCTAAGCATCTAATAATAGGGAAAGGCATAGCATTATCACCAAAAGCTAGCCAGCCTAACACAGAAAGTTAAAAATTCAATCCCCATAAAACAAGACCACAAGCACCTTCCTCTTTATTTCACACATAACTTCACTTGGCTAGCTAGCTGCTTCCAACAATATATAATTTATACCAACACCTCACTTCACTTCCCAACTCCTCTACCTCTACCTTTCCATAGTTGCAAGAATGAAGCTAAGCCACTCTTCCATAACTCTTCTCTCCTTAATTTCTCTCCTCTTTCTCTCATCAATCTCAGCCCAAATCTGCCAAAGAAGCTGTGGCAAACAAACCCTCACTTTCCCATTTGGTAGTGACCCTGGTTGTGGCGATCCACGGTTCCAGCAATATGTTAATTGTGACCAACAAAAGCTTACCTTAACCACTCACACAGGTTGTTACCCTATCACCAACATTGACTACACCAACCAAGTCATATACATCTCAGACCCTTCTATGTCAACCTGTTCCTGCACACAACCAAGTAAAGGCTTTGGCCTAGATTGGGATGCACCCTTTACTTTTCATGATGATACCATCTTTGCTTTACTAGACTGTTCAGTCAGTTCTTCACCTATATACACATTGAATGGCCTATATGGTGATGGAAACAACTCCAAAGCCCCTCTTTGTGAAAACCAAGGCACACCCATTTGTAGTTATTTATATTCTTGCACACCTTTTAGTACCATCAACCTTCCAATCTCTACATGTTGCATTTATGCTCCTGTGAATCTTGGACCCTCGTTTGAAATGGACTTAAAGAAGCTTCAGTGCACTTCTTATTCTGGGCTTTACAGCTACAATGGCCAGGAATCCAACCCTGAGAATTGGAACTATGGGATAGCACTCAAATATAAGTTTAATGTGAATAATGAGTATCCCAGCTCATGTGCTCAATGTGAGAAGAGTCATGGAGTTTGTAGCTACACTGGACCTTACAATTCGTTTATCTGCAACTGTCCTAACGGGCTCAACACGTCGTTGGATTGTTTCTTTGGGTCATCATTTAATAATGGTTTGAGGCTTCTTCCGTGGAAGAATGGTATTATATTATCTAGTAGTTTTTTTTTTTTTACTCTTTTTCTTATTCTCTTTGATATATATATATATATATATATATATATATGATACTTACAATTCAAATTATTTTGACCTTGTTGCAGGGGATTGGTTGATGTATATTTTGGCATGGTCATTGGTTTGGGTCTTGTTGTAGTTTGTTGATGGGCTAACGAACTTCAGAACAAATTGTGAAGCTGAGACTTCTCCATGGTTATGGAAAAAAAGGGTTTGACTTCTTCGTTTAAAGAAACAATAAGTTCGGTCACACAAATTTTTTTACAATTGCTAAGATAACATGTTATGATTGGTGCATAATAAAAATATTCTCCATGGTTTCGTTGTTGCATCAATCATAACTTATCATCTTAACAAGTTGTGAAAATTTATATTTTCAAGTGACTTCATCTAATATTAAATGTACTTTCCGCAATGTAACGTGTAAATGTGTATTTTAATTTATCTTGATCAAGTGTGTAATATGATGCCTGCAATTGCTTACATCAATCTTTTTTAACTATTAATACAATTAGACTATGATTTTTATTTTTATTTTTATTTTTGAGAAAGAGAATATGATATTTGATCAAGTACCATTCTATCATATAAGTTATTACCATCACTTATTTATTAGGCGGCTAGTTTGTGGGCCATCAGCTACACCAGCTAAAGTAAATTTATGGTCCAGCTTATAAAGTAGATCTTTAAGCCCTGAGTGATTGGCATAAAGTAAGATTATGGAATAAGGTTCCTTCTTCTTAGCACTATATCCACTAAGAGAGAATCGCTTTCATGATAATGGTTCTCTCTTTACTTTATGCCTACTTCTCTGCTAAGTTCTACAAAGTGATGGATTTGGAAAGAGCTTTATACCCACAGATATATGCTAGAATCATTGTTATCCACAGTATTTTTAACCCTGGGCAGCAGGGTATGCACTTCACTTACATGCTTCTATATTTACATTAGATAATTAGAGGTAGCACCTATTGAGAACAATATGAGAGAGTTGACATTAGTTTTAACTGATACTGGCAATGAAAAAAAAAAGGAAAAAGGAAAAAGTCACCAGTTAGATTTGAAATTGTTAACTTGGGAGATGATATCTTGTTCCATATATGCCACACATTCTTATGAAGAAGGTATTTTGTATATCCAGCATATGCATCATTTCTCACAATGTGAGAACCAATCACAACTGTTGTAACAAAAGAGCCTATATTCCTGGTACCTAGCACATCAGCAGCAATGATAATTTTTTTGGGGGAGGGGAGGTTGACCAAACTTTGTTAGAGTAGAGAAGAACATCCTACAGGCAATGGACTCCGCAAATGTGAAGCCAAATATCTCTCCTCAAAGCAGAAATTGGATCTTTCACTAAATAGATTGGAGGGGAGTTGTGGAAAAACATAGTAGGTCTCATGGATCACAATTGGAGTAGAGCATTTAGGAATTGGACTAGGGGAGGATGTAAATAGTATAGATGGCCAATACGGGGAATTCATCGGAGTGCATGCATGTAGTGCACTGTTTCCAGCATACAGGAGAGGGAGAGAGAGAGAGAGGAATTGATTTTGAATATAAAGCAGAACCATTGTTTCATACATTCATTTTATTCTGCTTCTGTGGTGTTACACTCTAGATTACAAAATAAATTGTTTATATATGTTTTGCCTATCTCTAAATAGCAACATTGTTCCTCTCATATCGCCTAGCGTATAGAGGGATGAATGGGGAACAAAAGGAGGAAAAGGTGAAATAATGAACGAATTTGGAAAAGGATCATGAATATCCCCATTAGACTTAACCTGACTTGAGTATTTACAGAGGTATACTATGACTACAAAATTTGTATGGTGAACACTATCTTGTTTCATTGTCATCTCATGTTGCAGCACTGGGGTTTTCCTTGAGATTGCAATTTGTCCCACATGCATATCATCTGTCTTGGAGATTGGTAATGTGCAGTGTAATAATCCTCGATGCACCCAAATTGGCAGAATTTCAAGCTGTGCACATACTGCACAGGTCTTGAACTGTTGAACTGCTCCACCCACATTCCCATGCTCACATCTTCCATCTTGAACAACTGCACCATGTGAACATTGGCTAATCAATCATCAATAACCACCACCTAAAACTGCTGAAGCACATTACATGTGTGTGCAGGTGAACACACTAATAAACACACACACACACACACAGATTGAAGAGCAGAACAAAGCCACATACTCTTAATTTGTGCTCTTCAAAATCAGATACGATTAACTGTGCAATGTTGGATGATACAATGTAACCCGGACCATTTGCATAGGTTGGATAGTCTTCCTCTGGCCATTCCTGGAACTCACAAGTAAAGGACATATGGTGAGAAATGCGAACAGCATATCAAACCCTCATTAAGGAAAGTAATAAAGTCAAAAGAGTACTAAAAGTTGAATTAGTCAGGAAATCTACTCTGTCTGGGTTTTCAGCTAGGCCAAAAAAATAAAAAAAATAAAAGAAGTGATCATGCGAGTTGGTCACAATTATTTACTTATTTTATGCCCAAACATTGAACATTTAAGAGAGGAAAAATTTGGGTGTCTTAAACCTCTGATAATCAGAGGTAGGACTATTTCCAAAATAAATATAGTCCCTACAGCTCATGATTGCAACAAAATAAACTTTCTTTCAACATTTGGAAGATAACTATATCATTCCATCACACAGCATTGACACCTAACTATGTGTTAAAGCAAATGAAATTTCAAATCAGACATAATTAGATGTGGCACAAAATCTGCATTATATTACCCGATTACAAATTCTAACTTTTTGTTAAAAGCGAAAATAAGTAGCAAAAACCTATAAGCAGCGTTCATTTAGAGTCTGAAGAAATAATATCAAAGTGGTACATTAAGAAACCCAAGGAAAACAGAGCCAATGATCCTACTAAGGAGTAAGAACTAGGGAAGTTGGGGGGGGGGGGGGGGGTGGGATTCATACCTCATATGTCACTGCCCATTTACCATGACGAAGGGGCTTGTGATGATAGTTCATATTTCCAACATAAAGGCTTCTATCTTCATCAACTTTTCTTACTTCCTTGATCACAGCATCCACCCTAACAAATGTGTCATCATCACACTTCATGATATACTTGGCAGCCACTGTGCGAACCTGTGAAGAGCCACATACATTGGTGATATATATTTTCTAGTAAGAAAGAAAGAAAATAGCCAACTTTGGGTCATTTTCCAAAACTCACCCCATATTCGCAGATTGCTATAGTCTTCAACACAACAAGATCATAATTATCCATGTAAGGAACCATAACTATATCACCAAAATACTCTGATTCTTTCTTTAGCTCCAGATTTACTTCCTTTCTTCCATGCTGTCAAAACATAAATCTAAAAGCCCTAAATATCCAACATAAAGCTTTTCATCAAATGGTTTCTTATTAAAGAACACATGCCTCCAGCATCCAGCCTTACCATTGCCACAAAAAACCGAGCCACAACATGAGAAGATTTAATTGACTTATGTTGCATCCAAGACTTCCTTACAGCCATTCGCTCAGCAAAATGGTTGCCAGCAGATAGGATGCCAATGAAAAGCTCCACATGCCCATGGGGAAGAGGTGGGGCTTTCCATTTAGTAAACATCTCAAGATGCATCTGTGTTGTGAAACTTGGATGTGATGTGGGTAAGGAAGCAGCAAAAACAGAATGTACATCAATATCCCCATTGACAGAAAGTCCAGTGGCATCCTCAAGAACAAATCCCTGTGAACATTAGAAAAATTTCTTAAGATATCCAGTGTCCATTACAAAATACAATATGAGAAGATACCATAGAATACTCACAGTCCGATAAGGAAAAGAAGTGACATGCCTCCCATCTACATTAATATGGTAACCTTCCAAGCCAGCACTTATTGTTAGAACAAATAATTTTCCCTCTGCAAAAGGGTATGGCCAGTCTATAGACACCTGCTTCGTCCGCCCTATAAGCCTGTTCAACCACCAGGATGCTTTCGATTCTTCCGAGTGATTGTCATCATCACGAATCCACTTCTCACATTTCACCTGTCCATCAACTTCATAAATTCCAAAAAATCAGGAATAAACAGGATTAATTCAACCAAGGCAAACCTGTCATTATATAAAGACAGAATTCTACACCAAAGCAGTCTGAAAATCATACAAAGCAAATCATCAACGGAAGAATTTCTTTTCTTTTGTGTTTATAGAAAACTCACACCAAAGTGTAAGATGCCTAATATCATATTCAGAACTTACACAATGGCTTCGATTCTGTTCAAGTAAATGACTAAGTCATAGCTGACCCAAAAATTTTGGGACTAAGGATTTTGTTGTTGTTATTGTATTGATTTTTGATCTCTTTGCTTAACCCTTCACTACGGAATTAATTGTTCTTCACGAATGACTAGGGTTGTACTTACAATGAAAGTTTAAGACCTTGATTAGGTACATATGCTAGAAGTGAAGATCTGGAAGGAAGTTCTGAAACTTAGATAGAGACATGTTTATTCTGTCATGGTGTCAATATCTCACTAGGAACAGAGAGCATGATAAATTGAGAACCATTCAAAGGAATTGGCATATTCATAGTGGACGAAGATGCTTGAAAACTTGTAGAAGTATTCGCTGCAGATGCTATAATGTTTTATTATGGAGAAACTTCCAACAGTCTACAAAAAATCATTCAAGCAACTAAATAAATTTAACGCTGATTATTTTTATAAATATCTCTAAACTTTTGTTCTGGGTTATTTCATGTAATATCTTGTAAGTTATTTAATATGGTATTTTTCTCAAGATTGACTACCAAGTTAAGTTTTGTTGCTAATATAGAGAGAGTGAAGAGCAATCAGCGGCTTCATGGGTGAGAGCCGATTTATCATTGTAGAATAGCGTTGAGTCAACTAGTTGGAAGACAAAGTAGCAGCTCGCAAGACTACCAGCAGCTGATTGAAGGTGATTGTGACACTATAGGCCTATGTCAGTTTAAGCTCAAACCTTTGACCATGTTAGTATAAATATTTCTTAGGTGCAAGCTAAAACGACCAAAGCCCAAATGACTAACTAAGAATAATAGGTAAAATAAGCGTAATAAAGCAAAAGTTCAAAGTGGTTAACTACATAAAGAATTTGATATGGGAGTAAGTCATAGGAAAATATAGAATGAAGAGAGATGTATTGCCTTCCTTAACTGGAGAATAAAAAAGAGAATCTCAGGTCTGAAAGCAAATTGTTGTTCCTCAGAAGTTGAAAATTTCTGATTGAACATGTTTGAGTATTCTTATGCCCATGTTACAAGTTTTATCTTTAATTACCTAGCCTACACTCCAGCTACAGACAAGGGGCAATAATTTACAACTAGATAGGAGGTAATCCCTTCTTTTCAGACCTCATGTTTCCAGATTTTGGAAGCTTAGACTCCCATTAGAAGGCAACAGAGCTGCAGGTCATTTCAATTTGAATCTACAAAATAGTCAAATAACTTTCTACCTAAAACACAATCACACAAGTATCACTACCCCAAATAATCCGAAAACTATTCTATATCTACCTATACTACATTTACTTCAATGCACTTATTCTATCAGCAACAACATTTTGGGTCTGGCCATGGATTCTCAATAGACTAATCAAAGTCGGCCACATATATTCTTTTCCGCCATTCTATTCTATCCAAGATCATACATTACATTTCCTCTTTAATTGACATGTCCGTTTCTACTACTTCTACTAATGTTATTCCAAGTCTTCCTCTCAAATCAACTTGCTTTATGAGACAAAGAACTACAATATGAGCTAAAGCTGATAGGAAAAAAACAATAGGGAGTGGGGAATTGAAAGGGGGAAGTCATCATAAAGGTAGAACTCCTTTTCGTTTTGAAAATATGTGGTTGAGGGTGGAGAATTTTGTTGATAAAGTGAAGGCTTGGTGTGGACATCTTATTTGTTCCAAGGCAACCCGAGTTTTATACTAGCTAAGAAGTTGGCAGCTTTGAAGTTGGATCTAAAAAAGTGGAACGAAGCGGAGTTTGGTAATGTCACTATTAAAAAACAGCAACTCTGGAACAAGTTGAATGATTTGGATGTTAGAGAGGAGACTCAACCTTTATCAGCTAAGGAAAAGTTAGAACAAACTAATCTCCGTACTGATATTGAAAAGCTCACTCTTTTAGAAGAGATTAGTTGGAAGCAGAAGTCTAGGGTGCTGCATTTGAGGGAGGGAGATGCTAATACCAAATTTTTCCATAGAATGGCTAATTCTCATAGAAGAAATAATGGTATTGAGAGCCTTATGGTTGATGGAATCTTGTCTTCAGATCAAGGTATGATTGCTGATTGTATTACTCAATTCTTTATGAAATTGTACTCTGAGGAGCAAGTTGATAGACCGTTTCCAGAAGTCTTGGTATTTCCTAGGATATCTAGTGATAATGCAGATTGGCTAGATAGACCCTTCGATGAGGCAGAAATTTTTGAGGTCATACAGAATTTTAATGGTGAAAAATTGCCTGGACCAGATGGGTTACCAATGGCTTTCTTCCAAGCTTGCTGGGGTATTCTCAAAATTGATCTGATGGCTGTTTTTCATCATTTTTTTGCTAAAGGTCAGTTTGAGAAGAGTTTGAATGCAACTTTCATCACCCTCATACCTACAAAAAATGAAGCAATTGAAGCTAAGGATTTTTGCCCCATTAGTCTTGTTGGGGGCTTTATAAAATCATTGCTAAGGTCTTAGCCATCAGACTTTGCACAGTCATGGAAGATATAATTTCAGCTTCACGGAATGCTTTTGTGAGGAACCGGCAAATTCTTGACCCTGTAATTATAGCTAATGAATGCCTTGATAGTAGATTGAAAACTGGGCTGCCAAGGCTACTTTGTAAATTAGATGTTGAGAAGGCCTTTGATCATGTAAACTGGGGGTTTCTTATGCAGTTACTAGAAAATGGTGGGTTCTTTGCTAAATGGTGGCAGTGGATATTCTTTTGCATATCTACAGTTCGTTTCTCTATTTTGATAAATGGCTTTCCTTGTGGGTTTTTTGAGAGTTCTAGGGGGTTGAGACAAGGTGACCCATTGTCCCCTTTATTATTTGTACTGGTTATGGAAGCCCTTGGGAGAATGTTGGATAAAGCTGTCTATGATGGTCACATGTCAGGCTTTGGTGTGGGTAGTGAAGAGGGAAGATCATTGTCAGTGTCTCATCTTCTCTTTGCATGACACTTTGATTTTTTGTGGTGCTGATCTAGATCAGGTTCTGTTTCTCCGTATGATACTCATTTGGTTTGAGGCGGTCTCTGGGCTAAAGATAAATTTGGGTAAGTCAGAGTTGGTTCCTGTGGGTATGGTGGATAATTTTGACTTATTGTTGATTGTCCTCGGCTGTAAACAAGGTACTCTTCCAATGAAGTATTTGGGTCTTCCTTTGGGAGCTAAATTCAAGGATAAGGCAATATGGAACCCAATTCTGGAGAAGATAAAACGGAGATTTGCAGGATGGAAACATTTGTACTTATCCAAGGGAGGTAGAGTCACTTTAATTAAAAACACTCTATCTAATTTACCCACTTATTTTCTATCTCTATTTCCTATTCCTGCAGCTGTGGCTAACCGAATTGAGAAACTTCAGAGAAATTTCTTATGGGGTGGAATTGGAGATGAACCAAAATTCCATTTGGTTAAATGGGCTACTGTATGTAGTCCCATTGCTTCGAGTGGCTTGGGGATAAGGAAGATAAGACTTTTTAATGAAGCTTTGCTTGGGAAGTGGCTATGGAGATTTGGGATGGAGAGGGCTGCCCTTTGGAGGCAAGTGATAGAGGTGAAATATGACAGTGAATGGGGTGGCTGGTGTACTAGGCCTGTTAATGGTCCATACGGTGTTGGCTTGTGGAAATATATTAGTTGGGGATGGCCTTCTTTTTCTCGCCACATTCTATATGATATTGGGGATGGGTCTAGGGTGAAATTTTGGCAAGACCATTGGTGTGGTGAGACTTCTCTTGCAGTCAGCTATCTTGAATTGTTTAGAGTTTGCCGAGACAAGGAGGTTAGTGTGGCTGACCTTATGAAGCTTGATAATGGAGTCCTCTTTTGGGATGTAAGTTTCTTTAGGGGTGTGCATACTCAGGAATTAGAGGCACTAGCTGGTTTCATGGATACCATTTATGGTGCTTTGGTGAAAGGGTTTGGTGAGGATAAGATGTGCTGGAAACTTAATAGAGAGAAGGGCTTCCTCGTTAAAGACTATTATAGTCTCTTAGTGGGCTCTAATGACTATTGCTTTCCTTGGAAAAGTATTTGGAAACAGAAGATTCCTTTTCGAGTAGCTTTCTTTGTTTGGACTGCTACTTTGGGGAAGTGCTTAACGATTGACAATTTACAAAAAAGGAAGGTTTGGATATTGGATTGGTGCTACATGTGCAAGTGTAATGGTGAATCGGTTGATCATCTTTTTCTTCATTGTCCGGTTGCTATGGATATGTGGGCTATGATGTTCGGATTGTTTGGAGTGAGCTGGGTTATGCCACAATCTGTAGTGGGGCTTTTAGCATGTTGGCAAGGCAGATTTGGTTGTCATCGAAATGGGTATATATGGTTGATTGTTCCCCATTGTTTATTGTGGTGTCTTTGGAGAGAGATAAATAGTAGGTGCTTTGAAGATAAGGAGAGATCAATATCTGACTTGAAGCTATTTTTCTTTAGAACTTTAATGGATTGGTTGGCTGCATTGCAGAACCAATCATTTTTATCTTTTCTTGATTTCCTAGATTCCTGTAATTTTTGTTCTTGATTGTTTGACCCCTTGTACACTCCCTGTGTACTAGGGTGCTCCCCTTTTTTATATCAATAAACTTATTACTTAAAAAAAAAAAAAAAAAAAAAAACAAACAATAACAAGAAACCCATGAATTCTCTATGCAAAAATTAAACAAAAACACATTGAAATCTCCAAAGTCATGATCATGTATTTTTTTTCCGCCATTTTGTTCTATCTGAAGTCATACTCAAAAGAACTGCAATTTGAGCTAAAGTTGATAAAAATAAGACAAAACCAATGAAGTCTCTTAATAAAAAAATGAACAAAAACACATTTAAAATTAATATCACCTACCAGTTTCTTCATCAGCTCTTGACTTCCACCCTTCACACCTCAAAGCTGTACCCCATTGCATCCTATAACAAGTGTTCTGCTCAATCACAGGCCTTTTACTCCAATCCCCTTTCAACCTCGGATTGAAATGCAAAATCCTTGGTGGGTCTTCACCATCCACAATTTTCAAACCCTGCAACTCCATCATAAACTGTGACACCATCACCGACTCATCTCCTTCGTTCAAAACCGATATTTTCGGATCATTCTCCGGGTGGCCCCACCTCGGTGTCCCCACCACCGTTATGTGGGACCACAAGGTCAGCCCACAAGGGAGCTCCAAAACCCGTTTCCGGAATTCGCCTCCCGACAGCGTAATCGAATTTGGGCACGTCTCGGACCGGTTTTCCGGCCCATTTTTGGGGCTAAACTCGGTTTTCTTGGACTCCATTTCGTCCCAGAACTTCTTCCCTATCACCCAAGCTTGCTTTGCCGACTTATAGAGCTCCGAAAACTCGTCCTTTTTAGCATCGAACAAGCTCTCGTTAAAGACCAAACCCGATATTCTCTTGGACTCCTGCATTTGCCGTTTCGGTTTCCGATACAGATACGAACCGTCCGGTTCGTCTCCGGGCAATAAAAACCCAAAAGCTCCGTCGTGTGAATCAGACTCGGTGCGGAAAACCAGTGGGATTTCGATGGTCATAACGAGTATGCAAAGAAACACTATGCCCATCAAAAGCTGAAGTAATCTGAGTCGACTCGGCGACACCAAAGTCTCTAGCTTTGCTCGCTTCATTGTCGCTCAAAAAACAAAAAAAAAGAACTCAAAACCCAAAAAAGTAACAAAGTCTCAGTTTTGTTCATACAATGAATCAATGGGTTTGGTTTGGATTTGAAGGAATTGGAAGACACGGGTTAATTGTGAAGACAGGGTTTAGCTGTAACGAAATGAAAGAAACTAACTTAATAAAGAAAGGGAAAGAGAGTTTTGGTTGGATTTTTTTTTTTTTTTTTTTGGTTTTTTTAACACAAATTTTAGATTTACTTACCATAAAGGGAAATAAAACAAGTAAAGAGCCGAGGGTCTGAAACAGAAGCAAAAAGTCAAAGACCATACAGTGAAACGACTGCGTGTTAAGAGAATTCAAGATAGGTGCTTAACATGTGACCGCATCGTATCAGGTCCAGTGCAAAGAAATACGGATCCGCAGATCCGAGCAGTGTCCAATTTTCATGTCATCTTTGAACTATTTGTTTAAAATTTTCTATTTTTTAAAACATGGTTGATGTGGATTAGGTATTTTTTAAAAAGAAACTAGCCTCATCACACGAGCGCATATGATTAGGCTCTTTTTTATTTTGAGTCTAGTACAAATTTTCATTTTCAATTTATTTATTGTAGAAGGGATTAAAAAAAAAAAACTAAAATTTAGGATTTGGAATGGAGTAAATTGCCGGGTTTAGCGTGTGCTAGTTTTTAGAAAAAAATATATCTAACGTGTGTGAAAATGTTGTGGACATAGCACTTCTCATATTTAAATAAATAGTGTGCTAATTTTTAAGAAAAAAGTTTTTCTAGTAGTTTTTTTTAATAATTTTGTTGAATTACAATTTTAACCATATTTTTTATTTTTAAAGAATAAGGATTATTTAATTAGATTAGGGGTATTTTTGACATTTTTTAAAAACATAACTTATTTTATGAATCCTCTTAATATATAGAGATAAGTGAATTTTTAGTTTTTTTTATTACATGCTAACGTCAAACTTATCAAAAACTATATATTTTAATAAATATTATGCAAATAAACTAAAGAAAACTGTAAATACCCAAATGAACTTTAGGAAAATGTATCTCATGAGACATCTCTCCCACAACATGTAAAGAGGTGTCTTGTAAAATCATCTTATTATTATTATTATTATTATTATTTTCCATTGAGAGATGTCTCATCACCAAAAATACATTTTGTTGTAGTACATATAATATAAGTTGTGTTGATAATGAATTTATGCGAAATGATGTTAATTCAAATTGTGAAGAAGGTTGTGTTGCTAACACTACTTCTTAAGTACTTACTAGTTTAGTTCAGTTTATTTTGCAACTATTTTCGTTTATCTGGTTAAGTTTAATTCTTTTTTAGTAGCTGTTATTTTTTCAATTATTATAATAAATCAATAAAAGTAATCTATACCAAATGAATACTTAATTTAAAAATATAACTACACTAGTCAACAACCCATGCGGCCATGCATACGGAAAGTTAAAAAAAAAAAAAAAAAAAGTTATTTTATCTTTAAAATATGTTTTTCTCTCTTTTATTTTGTATATAAATATAAAATTTGATAATTAAAATAGTATTAATAGATATTTATTTTGATTGTGTTGTATATCTAATATTAATCATGAAATTTGATAAATATGATAGTTAATAGTTACTAATAGGTATTTATTATGATTGTATTTTTATATAGAACTATTAAATATATAATTATGGAAATTATTAATAGTTATTTATTTTTATTTTATTTTTATATATAATAAAATTTAAACTCAATTAATATACATGGGATTGTTTGGTTACTTATGGGTTTGTATTCATTTTCAATTTCAATTTTTTGTACTCATTTTCTCTTCTCAAATCCTATACTCATTTTTTGTTTGGCACCATTTTTGGACTAGTTTTTGTTTTTCTCAAATCCCTTTATTTTCTAACAAAACCATTTATCACTGTCACCCGTTAGAAACCATTACCATAACTCCAAAAATAAACCATAACCAAAACCCACCGGAACCACCATCACAATCCAATACCTAGCCTAGATCTCCACTTTGCAAGCCATAATTCCACTGAAAAAAAAAAAAAAAAAAAAAATCAAACTCAGCCCAAATCTCTACTGGAAAACCCATTAATACAAACAAATTTCATTAAATCGAGAGAGAGAGAGAGAGAGAGAGAGTCAGCAACACATAGCCCACAAATGAAGCCCTAACTATTGACAACCTCAGAAGTAGGCCATTAGTAGTGACCATCAGCCATGGGTTCGATCAGATTTTGCGCGCACACGCGCACAAGAGAGAGAGAGAGAGAGAGAGAGAGAGAGAGAGAGAATTTGAAAACTAATGAGGAGAGCATGAAAGAGTTAGGCAGAAAGTGAGAGAGAGAAAGCGTTATGTTGAGGAGACAATTCACTATTGGTAGAGATGGCAATTGTTACCTGACCTATGGTACCCAACCCGATAAGTAGTAGTGTCGGGTTTGTATTTTTACAATAAAACCCAATCCGAGTCCGGGTTAGGTCCGAGTTTTGGCAATACCTGGCCCGAACCCAGACCTGGACTCGACCTGCTAAAATTAAAATTACCAAAAAAACCCTAGTATATATATAAACTTATAAACCCTAAACTTATTCTCTCATTTCACTCCGCCAAAGACCCTAGCCGCCCCTCCCACTCTCACTCACTCTTCTCTCCTACTCTCACTTACTATTAAGTCTCACGTCGTTGGCCACCGAATCTAAACCGCCCCTATCTCATGCTCTTAGCCTCTCGATTTCACTCTCTCTGCTGAAGAAGACGAAAATGACAATCTAAGGTTCTTGTTGCAAAGCCTCTCCAATCTCACCCACTTTTGTTCAATCTTGCTCCTTTTATTTGCTTTGCATCGAGTTTAGTGATAGCTGAACCCAACAATCATAACCACAATGATTTACGGCAATGGTTGTTGATGTTCTTCTTCCATTTTCTCTTTATTTGATCAGTGGGTTTAAGGATTTAATTATCTTTGTTTAACCCGTGAGTTTGGGGATTTAGATTTGGTTGTTAAGATTTGATGTCCCTTGCATGTGCTTGTTTTAGATTTTGATTTCAAATGTATTTGGTTTCTATGAATAGGAAATTTGAATGGGTATCGTGGATTTGATTTGAGATTTCCCTGGATTTGTTGTCTGTGTTGCTATGAGATTTCAACTGTGATTCTTTTTTCTCAAGAAAACATAATTTATTATTATTATATATATATAGATTGGGCCACGGATTAGGGGCTTAAGATTGGGCCTTGAAATGGCCTAGCTAGGTAGGGCCCGTGGGGCAGGTTCGGGCTCGCAAAAAAAACCATTTATTAAACGGATCAGATTCGGGTAACGGGGGTAGGCCCATGGGTCGAGTTCGGGCATAAAAAAACCTGCCCTAAACCTGACTTATTGCCATTCCTAGCTATTGGTGGATCCCATAAAGTTGGTCTTTTTATGAAAATGTCATGTATTCATTTTCACTGAAAATGAAAATGCTAAAAAGTTATTTTCATTTGCTATATTTAAACTCACTTTTTTTGGATGCTGAAAATGAAAACTAAAGTACAAATTTGTATACCAAACCAAATTTTGGGAGTGGGTCTCACAAAAAATTGAAAATAAATATATAAAATACCACTTTTTTCTTTAAACCAAATAGATCTTATATGTGTGTGTTTACGTGTAAAATTATGAACATTGGAAACTTATATGTCCCAACTTTGTTTTTAGAGTATTTTCACCCCTAATCAAATACATGAAAAGAAGATATGTAACCAAATACTAAAAATAATAAACTTCTCTTAAAAATATTTGCAGAAAAACATTTATCAAATAGAAAACATTTTAGAACCAAAGCTGATTTGTATTTATGTATGTAGCTAAAAAGTAGAAACAGTCCCACACGGACTCCACGAGGACGAGTCACATCGAGAAATGGAATTGAATTTGTCATCGTAAAGAAAATAAAGGAGGGACAGGTGGCCGTGGAGCGCACACAGCACACCTCATTCTTCAAGGTCTTAGTCAACTTTTCATTCTTTCTTTGACGCCATGAATTTGGTTGGTTAAGATATTGGGTTTAAATATATTGGAGGCATGATTTGAATATGTGTGGGGACTTTGAAGAAGATGGGGGGGTCTTAGGTTGGTGTTTTAGTAATAGTGTATTTAACTAGTATTTATTTGTTGAAGATTATTTTTTTCCCTGTATTTTTGTAACGAAAATTTAATAATTGGAGTAGCTTTATTAAAAAAAAAAAAAAAAGTTTTGCACCACTAGTTTCTTCATGAACAACAATTACGTAGCAACCAATTCAAAATTTAAACTTTGGCCACTAATTCCAAAGTTTCATGAGGTGATTCAGCTTTAGGGTGACTTAAAAATGCAGTTAAAATCAGTTTATTATCTAAAGAATAAGCTTTTTAAAAAGTCTCACTTCTTTCTAGGCATATTAGATATCTTTAAAAAAGTCTCAGCTTTAGTAGGGCTTTTTACTTCTTAATTAAATTCTTAATTAAATTCAAACTTATAACTTGATTAATTGATACAATACAATTTTTTTTCTTTTTTTCTAAAAAAGAGAAGTTTAATATTATCTTTTGAATGGGATTGTAACTACATTTACGCACGAGAATGTATTATACCAAATTAATACTCAAGTAATTAAAATCTTAATTTTTTGTATACATTTTCAAGTGAAGAGAATAGGGATTTAAATCTTACATGTTTTTATTGAAAATATAATATTGTACCATTGAATGATTAGATTCTTGACCATTAAAGTTTTAATGGGTTGTTTCCTGAATTGCTCTCTTCAATTTAAATAAATAATTTTTTAATAAATAGATAGTGAGGAAAGTCAAGAGATAGAAAGGTTGGGATTCAAACCACATATGCTCACTATAAAAGATGTCACTATCAATTACTAAATAATTTTTTTTATAATTAATAAATAAATTTAAAAGTATAAAGAAGGAAAAAGCAAAACACTAAAAGAGTTGATTGGCACGTTCAAGAAACATATTTAAAATGAAAACCACTAATAAAGTGTCAATGTATTTCTAAGGAATTGTAACTACATTCTACGCATGAAAATAATTTATATTAAATCAATACTCAAGTAATTAAAGTTTTATTTATTTATATATTTTCAAGTGATGGAAGAGAGGATTTGAATCTTATATGTCTTCATTCAAAATATCATACTATACCATTGAATGACAAAACTTTGGACAAAGCTGATTTTTAATGGCTCTTTGCTTAATTGCTATCTCCAATTTAAGCAAGTAAATTCTATCCTATTATAAAAAATTAAGTAAATAAATTTTTTTTTTAATATATAGATAATAGGGAATGGAGAAGGTGAGATTTAAATTATAGATATTAAATGCCACTAAAGATGTCACTATTAGCAAATAAATAAATTTTTTATAAAAAATATATGTTTATTTTTTTGATAGTTATAATAGAGGAATGAGAATTTAAATCATGATATTTTATTGAAAATATTATGAGTAATCAAGCAATTGAGTTATATAAGAGATTTTGACGGTAAATAAATAAATTTAAAGTATAAAGAAGAAGGAAAAAAAACAAAACACGAAAAGACTTGGTTGGCACATTCAAGAAACACATTTAAAAATGAAAATCCTTAATAAAGGGATGAAAGGTGTTACATCCACAATATTTTTACAACAATTCATAGATGGTTAGTTATTATTGGTTCTAATTTGAACCTATCACTGAAAATATTTTTCTATTCCATCAAAAACAACCCGTAACAACTTGTCACATTAAATTTATTGTAAAAATATTGTAAAGATGTTGTGGACATAATATTTTTCTTAAGTGATCGACAAAAATTAATGTGTAGATTAGAAATTTTCATTTAGATCCATGAATAATAATGAGAAAGCCATTGCTATCAAAAAAAATAATAGTAATAATGAGAAAGCCACTAATTGGAATTTCGCATTGGCCACTTATTGGAGATCTCGCCTTCTTGCCAACAAAAATTCCATAGATTCTTTCCAATCTTATTTTGCTAGGTGGTACTTATGCTTTCTTTTTTTCGAGAGGCATTTCTTCCATTACCTTGGTCTAACAAATATACCCTTTCAAGATCGAATAAAAGCTATCGATGACTGAGCTCAATCTCTATCAATTATAATAACTAATTATAAAACTAACTGGACAAAAGAAAATTTTCTTGATTATGTTACAAATACACTTCAAGGAGATGCCTTGCATTTGCTAAAGCAATTGGAAATATCAGAAGAAGGCAAAGCACAAAAAATTGCTTTGTTAAGTAATTTTCTTGAACATGACGAAATTCTAAGAGAATTTTCAAAAATCAAATTAAACACCCAAAAGAAAAGGACAACTCCATTCAAAGACAATATTTGGTTAAAATCTTTTAGGATAATTACATATAAAATCCTCAAAGTTCCATTTTAGTTCTAAATTAAATTGGAGTACATCAATCTCAACCAAAGTATAATTTCAAAATTATTGTAATTTTTTTTAATAATTCAATTTTTCAAGTGGGATGGGCTTAATCTTAATCACCGATGAAGAAGTTGGGCCATGTGTTTCACTTTGAGTTTACAAATGAATGACACCAAAATAGATTGGGCTCTTAACAGGCCTAAGGATAGAAAAGTTTCTGGGTGTAAAGCAGCTACTGATTTTTAGTGATTCATAAGCTATAGATGGTCAAGTTGGAAAATATATAGAGTAGTACGAGGAAAAGGGAGAACTTGAAGAAAAATCTCAGGGTCATCTCAATTCTCAAGGCTGATGAAGGTGTTTGTAGAAGTCAAAGTAGAGTTAATCACCATATATCAAAATCAAAAGGCAGATAATAAGCTCATGCGACTGACTTTCATGGCGAAAGAGTTTATCCAACCTAAATAGAATGCTTGGCCTCGTCGATTATTACAGAAACCGAGCAAACCAAGTAAAATGGGCCCTAGTAGGGAACAAGAGGTTTGCTCAGCGTAGAGATTGAGTGAAAAGCAATGAAACCTCTCAACAAAAAGATGGATTAGGCTCGGCCCATTATTGACTTCCCTCGATTGAGAGGGGGAGTATGAACAAAAGAAATTCATAAAAATCCAAAATAACATTTATTTAGTGATTCTTTTAGCTAAATATTGTCTAAATGTGAGTTTACTTGTGATATAACTATTCAAAGTTATTTAGCTGAGTGAGGAAAGAAGTGAATTTCGGTAATGGTATTATCGAAATTGTGAGAAAAAAATATGAGAGAGAAAAGAGAAATGATGTGACCAAAGAGAGGAGAGAGAAAAAGTAATTTTGGCAATACTATTGTTGAAATAAGAGGAGAGAGGAGAGAGAGAAAAAAAAAGTTGAATTGTGACCATACCATTGCCGAAATAAGAGGAGAGATTGAATTGTGGCATCTCATTGTTGAAATAGAAGGATGATGAGAATCACAAAGCATTCAAGAATCAATTGTATGTTTCAGTTGGGTCTATTACTAAAGTAAGATCCAAGAAGATCAAAGAAGCACTTAATGGGCTGATTCAAGAGATTTGGGCTGATTCTAACACAGGACATTCCAAGCTTGGCCCAAAGGAAGATGAATGTGTAATAAATTTAATCCAACCTATTGAGGACCGATTTGCTTTGATTGGGCGTGATTTATGACGTTGATTAATGGCTGATTGACTTTCCAACCCCATATTAGTTAATAGCCATTTTTTCTATTCTGGAACTTATTATTTTAGACCAAATCTACCTTAATTTTAGGCTTTTATTATTTAGAACGTTTTTTAGCTATTTTCCTATTTTGGATATGCTAATTTCAGACCAAATTAACTTTTATTTAGGGTTTTATTATTTAGTACGTTTTTCATATTTTCTATTTTCAGTCATGTCTTATAAGTAGCATGTACTCATTGTAATAGAGATGATTATTGAATAAAAATCAAAATATGTGAGGCTTTGCTTTTCTTTTGGTTCTTCAAGAACTGTGAACTTATTAGGGATTCTTCCTTGTAGCGTTCAAATTTTATACCTCTGGTTCGTGATTCAATTATAATCACTGGGTCAAGGTGTTATACTTATACCTTTGGTTCGTGTTTCGATTATAAACGCTGGGTCAGGGTTTTTTATTAAAAATCTGAATTTTAGTTTTCTTGGGCAATTATTCCAATACTGTTTGTTGGGTCTCAAAGCGTGTCAATTGAGGTTCGCATCAAAGGAGATGAGAGAGAGAAAATTTGAATTGTGGCAATCTCGTTGCCACAATTACCATTTTGGTTTCTCTTTCTTTCTATTTCGGCAACTCAATTGCAGTTAACCTATAAAGCATTCTATGAATAGGTTGTCTAAAAAAAAAAAATCATAGAACCTACGCATAGATTACATGGATATCACTTTAACATAGAGGTAAATGAAAAAAAAAATAGTAAAATGCAAAGTTGCAAATATTCTTTTTCCTTATATGAAAGATGACGGATTAGTGTTGGAGGAAAGATAAAAATATCGGCATTGGTCCTGCCGATTTAAAAGAGAGAAAAAAAAAAAAAAAATCGACATTAGTGCATAGATAGTATGAGATTTTATTTATTTAAATTTTTGTTGAGAAATAGATAGTATGGGATTTAAAGGCAAAGCATAAGCTTCAAATACGCCATCGATTTACACAAATCACTATAACACCTCCCATAATCACACAAAGTGACAGTTATAGAGAGGGTATGGTCCCACGAATTAGAAAGGAACCAATCCAAAAGGAGAAGGAAAGTCATTTTTGAGCAAACAATTATTGTACTAAAAATTTGTCCTAAAAAGAAAGAAATCTAACTTGAGCATCGTTTTAGAAAAAAATTTATTGTCTTAAAAAAATTTTATTGTCCTATCTTTCTTCGTGTACTTAATCCACGAATTTGGACTTAGACTTGATGCCTAAATTTCAGATAGAAAGTACCCCTTATCAAAGAAATATCTCTTCTTGTCTATTTTATGCTTAATCTTCGTCCTACATTAATCAACCGAATCCTTAAAATGGATAAATTACATAAATGTTCTCTATCCTTTATACTATATTTCAATTGTGTCAAGTTGGTTTCTAACTTTTCAATGTCATGTCAATTTAGTCCCTATCGTTATCTATTAGATGGAAAAATAGAAAAATCTGACCTGTCAAACCGCTTGGAGAGAGAAAATTCTACTATAAAATAAAATAAAGATATTACAATAGTATCACGAGCACTATATTGTATTTGCCCTAGACCGAGTAGTTTATTTTTTTGGTAAGAACTAGATCCTGTAGTTACTTATTTCTCTATAATACTTAAAGTGGTATATTTATATAAGCATAGGCCGGCTACGGCTACAAGTCCTAAACCAACAAAGACTTAACTCCCAAGTCCATAGTGTTCAAGGATTCTAGATTCTAGAACCAAGAAAAACTGTAAAACTTGGTTTCCACCTGACTCTGGCAATCCAAAGTCAAGCCACGCACAACAATAATTAAAGAATTTGATAAAATCTAACACCGTATGGATGTATCTAGCTGCCTTATCCGAAAGAAGAGCCCGAAAGACTTTGCATGCGTTTCATTAAAGATGACAACGGGACACATGGATAATGGGGAGACTAGCATCAAGCCTGCTGCATTTTCTCATTTCCAAAACATCTTTGGACAGATCAGATCTTGCATTATAAACATCAAGTAGTGAGTAACAACATTTTTCACATATGCTAGTGTGAATTACATTCTCATCACTAAGCCACACTAATAATCTTCCTTATCCATCTTCTTATTAGCAAAATCTTTTCGGTCTAGTCCACACATAAAGATCATTCTGTGAGCTTGTTGGACAGGTTTTTGAAAAGTCAGACTTATTTTATAAAAAGAAGTGTTGCGTGGCCCGTGGGTGATAAAATAGTATCAGTGTAACTGTGTGAATTAAATTTACACAATTATTTGTAGCAAGCTTGCAAATTTACTCATTTTTAGCTTTACTTATATAAGTGATTTTGATAGTTGAATATGTAAAATTGATAAATTTTTCTATTTTGCATTGATTGATGTAAATGCTCACTTGGAGCTCTCTATTCCTTGGCATGGTTCAACAAAGTAGCTGTGCCATCATATCTATTTAAAGTTTGAGAATAGGTCAAGGGCGTTGCACCTCGATGCCTCAAGGCAATGCGGCATACATGTGAACATGCCTGTGGGCACGCTGACATGTTTAAAATAACCTCTTTTGGGCATGCTGGTATGCCCATGAGAGCTCAGTGTGCAAGCTGCCTAGGCCATGGCAGTCCAACATGGACATATAGCTAAGGCCACGACATGCCCGCGTATTCTTCGTAAACAAAAATAAAGGAGAGTAAAAAAAGTATGAAAAAACAGTGGTGGTCAAATGAGAAATCAAAATGTGACAATCCATTAATATCTCATATACCCTACCTACCCCTTACACCCTCTTTCTTCTTCTCTGTTTATCTCTCTCACTAAATCTACATTTTCTCTTCCTCCATTTTAACAATCTTTGTTTGTTTGTTTTTTTTTTTTTTTTTTTCTTCTTCTTGCATGTGAATGGTACTGCTGATGTGTAATAAGATATCAAAGAATGTCTTTGATCTAATCTCTCTTCTCTCTCTCACTCTCATAAACGTAGGTATCTTTATTTTGGGTTTGATTTTTGGTTCTTCTGACTTTGTAAAATCTCTATTGAAATCACAATTTTGGGTTACCTAACAAAAATTTCAACAAATAGCATACCTAAATCGCAAAGATTTTGTTGCTCAATTGAAGGAAATAGCAGGTGGGTCGTTGCTATAGTTTCCATTGTTTTTTCAATCGCATAGCAGACTTGGACAACATCAAAAATTGAGAATATACAAAAAATTTAAAAACTTACATAAGAGAACCAAGAACTTAGATGAGTTTCCATTGTTTTGCTTCTTTGTAATAAATTAACTTCCTTTGACATAATATCCTACACACAAATTTAGAAGTAAAGAACTATAAATAAAATGAATTTATTAGATTAAAACATAAGCGTAAATTGTATTTTGGGAAAAAAAAGTACAAAAAAATATATACAACAATGTGAAGTGTATTATATGTGATTTAATTATAGGGAGACTTTATTGGTTAAGAGAGATTATATCAAAAACTTATATTATAAAGTTTTATTTAAATTAAATTATTGTTAAATCTTATCCTTTAGTCATAGTTTAATTTGTAGCTTAATACCCTAATAAAATATTAATTTAATAAGATACAACTTGAAGAAAAAAATAATAACAAAAACGTGAGTTGTGTGGGATATATGTTTAGAAAATTTTGATGATAGATTTTTTGTTTTATTTAAATTAAAAAATTGTTATATGTTATTCCTTAATTTAAGGAAATATATTATAAAAAATAATATAAAATTAATTTATTAATTAGTTTTTCTTAGAATATTAATAATAGAATTTTAGTTGGAGTATATGTCAAAATGTTTTTTTTTTTTAAAGAAATAAATTGTGGGTTGTTGTATGGGATTTAAGTTTAGAATTTTTATAAAAGACTTTTTAGTTTAAAATATTTAAGCTTAGAAAGTTTTGATAATAGAATTTTAGTTTGAATAGAATTTAAATTTTTTAAAGTTTAAATGTATAAAATTAATTTATGAATTAGTTGTTCTTAAAATATTGATAACACATTTGTGAGGTTTTTTATTTTTTATAGAAAGAAAACGTGGATTGTTGTTTGGGATTTAAGTTTAGAATTTTTTATAATAGATTTTTAGTTTGAGTAAATTTTAAATTTGTTGAAATTTAAATGATAAAGTTTTACCTTAATTAAACAGTTGTTAAATATTATCTCTTAATTTGAGAAAATATATCCTAACAAATAATATAAATTTAATTTACTAATTAGTAAGAGTAGTCACTTGACACAATCATGGCTTTTAAGCCCAACTTTTATTATATAGTATATGATGTGATATGATATGGATTTTACCGAAGTAATAGTTTTGTATATGGGATTCACAAATCTTCTTGTTCTTTCTCTTCTTTTTTTGAAAATAAAATTTTATTTGCTAAAATAAAAAGGATCGGATTTCACAAGGAGTTCCTAACTCCTTACATGAAATTTGGAATCTCTAACTACCCCAAAAAATATATGGATCCTAATTCAAAAGTACCAAATAAAAAATCTCGTAAATTTCTATCAAACAATTTCTCAAATCAATTAAATGTAGTCATTGAATCCAACCATTCAAAAAATTTAATTCAATATAGTCCCTAAACCCACCAATTAAACAATTCAATGGAATCCTTGATTCCAAAAAAAAAAAAAAAATGATCATGAAATTTATTTCAAAGGAATTTCTAATTCCTCAATCAAATTTGTAGTTTCTAATTCCAAAAAAAAAAAAAAAAAATCATGGAATTTGTTTGAAAGAAATTTCCAATACCCCAATTTAAAAAATGATCATAAAAGGAATTTGTGGGGGCCAATTGACTCCAGGGTTACTATACAGGTTGAGAAGGCTGGGCCTATGGCCCAATAACCCAATCCGAGGACGAGAACATATCCGAGGACTATCCGTTAAAGTAGAGATGGAATGGTATCATGGGAAGAGGCAAAGTATATCTGTGGTGGACCTAACCGTGTCCAAGGAAGGTGTTCATCTCAGAACTTCTGTCCGAGGTGGCTAGAAACATTCCCCTCCCCTTAATATAATATATAAAGGGTATTCCACAACAGAGGGATGGGTAAATAGGGATAAGGGACGAGGATGAAGGATAACAAATATCTCTGGGGGCTGTTACCTCCACATTAAATGCTTCCCAACCAACTCTCTAACCGCATTAATGTGGAGGCGATGCCTGAACAGTAAACAAGTAGCCTTACAGCTAATAGTAGAAGGTTCAAGGAGATGCGAGAAGGGACAGAAAAACTCCCAACACCTGACTCACACGTGGATGGTGAAAATGGTGCAAAAACCATAGTATATAACACGAAAAGGGATTCAAAGGGAAGGGGACGGAAGAAAAACAAAAAAGAACGAAAGGTTGAAGAAATACAACAGTAAAAAGAAAGAATTCTAAACTATTGATCATACTATTAGGGCACAACCGAGGATGCTTTTTGTATTTGTGCATATGTAACTCTTTCCCTTTAACACTATCAACCAATATCTTTTCCCTAAATTCAGACTAGCTTTTTCTCTCATTCTCTACAAATTTATTGTTCGGGCTTTTTGGGCCTGAGTCCATTCATGTGTTGGGTTCGAGTCAAAACTGGTCCTTACAGAATTGTTTCAAAGGAATTTCAATTCCTCAATTAATTTTAGGAACTCCAATTCCTAAAAATCAAAATATCATTATTTGTTATAGTTTCTACAAAGAAGCAAATAATGGAAAGAATTTTGTTTTTGCACATCTAGTTTCTCAACAAAAAAGAAAAAAAAAAGGCTTGATTTCTGCTAAAAGACATGGGTCCTTAACTCATCCTTGAGATTAAATAGGTTATCCCACTCAAAAATAAAATTAAGTCAAAACTTAGTCAAATACCAAGTACTTGACTTAAATGTTCATCATTTTATTTAAAGTCCTTAGTAGTGTACCAAAAAAAATTAATGAAGGAATTTAATTTAATCCAAATTAACAAACCTTAAATTAAGAATTATGAATTGGCTTGATCCCACTAAAAGTACAAAGGCAACTTAAATGCATTATTTAGGTACAGCCACAAATAAAAATAAAAACTCATATGTGGAATCAAAGGGTCTTCCATTCCTTGAAACAAATGATTGATTGTAATTATGAGATACATTATACTGAATAGCTACTACTCGCTTCAATAAAAACCCATATGTCTAAACGAGTATAGGTGAAATTACATGCAATAGATTTTGTTTAGTAACAATTAATTTTTGTTAAATAGCTACTATCATGGCAATTGAGAATGTGGTACTTTCTATAATAGGTGATAAATTTTGTAATGTTTCGTATCTTTATATAAAATGAGTAATTAACTTCGTTGCTTCTTGCCATGTCACTCTAAAAAAAGGAGTTTATTTACTTCATACAAAGTGGAAAACATTGGTAGAGTGAAGATGGTGATGATAGCTACGCTAACATTCTGAGAATTGGTAATATTTGTGTTCAGGCAAATATTGGATACACCCTAACCTGGAAAGACATGAGACATATTCCAAATATGCACCTGAATCTAATCTCCACACATGTTCTAGACAAAGAATATTACGTCAACTATTCTACTAATGATAAATAATGGAAACTCCCTAAGATAGGGATCATTGGTGTTTGCTATGGAGAAGAATTTTTTTTTAATCAATCTTGAAGCAGTTGTGCTTATACAATTAAGAAAGCAACTAAAACCAAATCATGTAAGTCCCAGAATACAATATTTTTCATAATTGTTAATATGACAAGTTCTGGTGGTGATGCAGAATAAAATGTGTATTAATTAAGTAATTCTCATAAATAAAAAATTTGAAAAGTATTTAAGGGCGTTCATTAACAAAATCCTAGTTGATGGTGGGAATATATATGAAAGTAATGTTGCTTTAAAAAATAATTTATAGCCTTAATAAATTATAAAAATAAGTTGTGTCCTTAAGCATTGCTCAAAACAAATTGAAGTTTCAAACAAATATCGTAATATTGACAACCCCTGTCCCGGGTAGAGACTCGAGAGACATTTTCAAGCTCAACTAAGAGACGAGAATGTCAAGAAGTGGTGGAGAAAACAATGCTAATTGACACTTTTCAATTACATCCACCACATTCAGTGGCGGCTTCAGGAATTTTGTTTAGGGGGGTCATTAAAAAAATTTAATAAAAAAAACTTGAATATATCGAATTATTGACCAAAAAAAAAAATTAATATATGAAGTTTTACAATGTTCTTCTACAAGTTTTCAAATTTTAAATTGCTATATGATAGTTCATTATGAGTATCTATTGTCAATGTGGGTAGCTATAAAGCTATGATTATTTTATTTTGTTAAGTTTATCTAACATTTTTATTTTTATGTAGTTGTTATTATTTATTTGTTATTGTTTTTATAAAATATTTTAAACTAAATGACTAAACTAAACTTATTAGCTTCATATTAATTATTAACGCACACAATCACACTCATTCATATATAAACTTATACACTTTGTGTCTACTTAACCAATCAAATGCTTGGACAATCACTAGCTTTACAATTTTTTTTTTCTTAAGTTTTACTAACTTTATACCAAAAAGTTATTATAACATGATAACAATACACACACATGTAACAAACCATTTCTATTTCCTAATTATATAAATTTATATTATATTTATATTGTACACACAAACGTTCATACACATTATAATTCACTCAAATAACATTATAACAAAAAGTAATGCATACAATTAATATTAGACACACTCTCACACACATAATATAAATTGATAAAAAAGAGTGATACTTACAATTTACAAACATTGATTCTTTACTCTTAGAGTTAGAAATACTTGTAATAAGGGTGTGCAAAAATATTTTTAAAAATAAATTAAAGTATTAAACTAACAAAAAAAAATTTATATATATATATAATTCTTTTTTTTTTTTTTTTGGGAATTCAGGGGGTTCATTTGAACCCCTGAATATAGAATAGCGCCGCCCTGACCACACTGATTGTTTTTATTAAATATACGATAGGTTGTGCATCAATTCCTCCTTAGACCTAGGTCCTTGATTCCATCATTATCATTGTTTTCATAAACCAAAACCCTTTGTCCCTTTACGCACACTCAACAGTTAATACACACTGGTTGTCCTCGTTCTGATTCTAAATTCTATATAGAGCCAAAAAAGCATAGACAAAGAAACTTCAAATACTATAGCTCCTTCTAAAGTTAGATAGACAGGCTTAATTTCCTTTAGCTTTTGAACCAAACCATGGCCAAAACAACCTTCCCAACTGTTGACAAATGCACATCAATAGGCAGAGAACAACACGCAGTGGTTGCTGACATGGATGGAACCTTGCTTAGAGGCCGTAGCACTTTCCCTTACTTTGCACTTGTGGAATATGAGGTTGGTGGGATTCTGAGGCTCCTTTTCTTGCTCCTTGCAACCCCACTAGCTGGACTTCTCTATTACTTTGTCTCAGAATCTGTAGGTATCCAAGTTCTGATCTTTGCAACATTTTCTGGTATGAGAGTCTCAGATATTGAGTCGGTGGCTCGAGCTGTATTGCCAAAGTCTTATTCGAGCGATCTTCACCCAGAGACTTGGCGTGTGTTCTCTGCGTGTGGGAAAAGTTGTGTGCTGACTGCAAATCCAACAATTATGGTGGAAGCGTTTTTGAAAGATGTGTTGGGAGCTGTTATGGTTTTGGGTACTAAGATAGCAACTTATAAGGGCAGAGCAACTGGGTTGGTTTGTAAGCCTGGGGAACATGTTGGGAAGAACAAAGTTGATGCTCTAGAAAAAAGGCCTTTGGAGAAACTCAGCCAGATATTGGCCTTGGTGATAAGATACTGATACTCCCTTTATGTCACTGTGCAAGGTTTGCAATTCTAATTTCATAATCAAACAATTGGTTTTTGCATTAATAGTTTGAAAATCAAACACTTTTTACCCATAAAGAGGAAAACAAACAAAGAAAAAAAGAGAGTTTGAAGCCAAATTTTTTATCCTCTCATGTTTTTGACGATCCAAATGGGTGTGATTTATTAAAATATTCTTTTGAAATCATATTTTCTTTTCTAGAATAAAATTATATTTCATTATTTAATAATTTTATATTAAATTAATATTTTAAAGTATTCACCATCGAATTAGACATTCTTTTCTTTTCTTTTTTGATGGAAGAATTAGACGTTCTTTTGTTTTTGCCACACATACAATTTTATATTAACAATGTACAACAGTATATCCGTAATAAATCAATAGAAAGTTTAGTAACACCGATCACCAAATATTTTATTTTAATACAGAATTATACTGACCAAACACACTTATATAGTTGTATAATTATACACAATTATACCTTTTATATTTGTTTTAATAGTATAGTGTATTTGAAATTTATATATATAAAACTATTAATATATTCTATTTAACAAGAAGATCAAGTAATTTATAAATAAACGAAAAAAATTAAATATAATATATTATTAATAGTTGTAATTCAATTGAAATATATTTATTATTGGGTTGTTTTAGCTAAACAGATATTATGGAGGACATGGGTTCTATATTATTTAAAATGAAAATTAATTAATTTGTTGTATTTGTAGATAAGAGGAGAGAGATTTTTCTACCAAATAAAGTTTGCAGTACAATTTTACTCTTCAAAATTGGATTCCCCAAATCTGGAGTGACAGTTATTTTATAAGTTTAGGCTCAGATATGAATCAATAATAATTTAACAACTTAATAATTGTAAAATTTGTTATAAAAAAATATTGTGTATATATCATTGATCAATCCAATAATTTATTGGATTGTGCAAAACATATGCAGGAGGCTTTCATTGTGCCACCCCAACCAGAAGTAAAGCATGTGACAATGGACAAACTCCCCAAGCCAATTATCTTCCATGATGGCCGCCTTGTTCAAAAGCCAACACCTCTCATGGCACTTCTCACCATTCTCTGGATCCCCATAGGCTTCCTTTTAGCCTGTCTTCGAATGGCTACTAGTGCCCTCCTCCCCATGCTGCTAGTCTACTACGCTTTGATGGCATTAGGTGTTCGTGTCACTATCAAAGGCAACCCTCCACCTCAGGCCAAAAAATCCATAGGCCAATCCGTCGTCCTCTTTATTTGTTCCTATATATAGAACCTTACTTGACCCTATTTTCCTTTCTATCGCCCTCGGCCGTGCCATTCCTGCTGTGACATACTCCATCTCCCGCCTCTTTGAGATCATCTTACCCATCTAGAATTGCTTTGGACACCCATAGACAAAAAAATAAAAAATATAAATATAGTAATGTAAAAAAGTTATAAACATTTTAAACATGCTACCATTTAAAAAATTAAACAAAAAGTGTCTATCAAAGTTAATAAATATGTGCTAAGATTAAGAAAAATATTACACTATTTACCAATATATGTTCAAAAGAAAATGTAAAACAAAAAAATGAAATATCTAGCCTTAATCACCAAAGCATAAATGTGGATTTATTCGATTTTTTGGTTAACTCATAAGGAATTAGGCTATTTTAGTCTTATTTTATTGTAATTTTTAATTGGTTGAAAAGTTAAGAATTGGAATGAGATTGTGAGTTATGAACCATTATAAAAGAAAGTTTACATTGATAATTTGGAAGATTGTGAGTTCCAAATACTAAAATTTATCTTTACGTAAACATCAATATATACAAATCAATTTTGAAAGAACCATCTAATATATAAATACAATTAAGCATGTACATATAATATTTATAAAAAATTCATTAGCTTTAGACCTCACTCTCCCTTTAGTGGCTCCCCACTACTACTAGTAATTAATGTATGATCAGAATCCCTTATTTATTGTAATTTTTTTTTTCTCCCTTTCAATACAAGATAGAAATTATACTGTAGCTTAAATGTATATGTGTGTGAAACTCCTTTCTAGAAACTTAAACCCCGGCTTTTGCCCCCTATCCCCTACAAACACTTATACTTGTGGAGTTACTATCATGCCAAGGGTGTGCGGTGATATTTATTGTAATATCCTAATATCATAATACTTTTTATAAACCTATCCTTTCAATTAATTAGTTACAAGTAATAGGATATGATAGAGTTTGTTAGAGTTATTGGCACATGTAACAATATAATCATATGGGTTAATTGGTTAAGCCAAAAGGATCAAGTCATGTGTGACCATTGAATTCTATAAATAGTACCTCTAACCATCATTTGAGATGTCTTGAAGAAAAACTAATTCCTTATTTAATGCATTTCCTTTCTCTTTTAATATTTCTCTATGAATAGTGACTAACTCGAATTAAGTCAATTCACTTATAATTCCCATCTATTTCCATACACTTCTCATCCATCATCTTTAGGAATCACCAATTTTCTAACAATTTATCACTTTAATAAGTTATTGAATAAGTTGTCTTTAGCATTAGTCAAAGAGAGTTTATTGACACAAATTTTGCCACAACCTTAACATGTGCGACTATGAGTGGTATAGAAAAAATAGTGAGTTTATATGAAAGTTAGTGGCTTCTCATTACTAATAATAATGTATCACCTTAATAAAGTATACAATAAGTTAGTGTGTTTAGAATTGCTCAAAGAGTAAGTACGTGGGGCAGAAATTTTGCCACAACTCTGACATGTGTGTTGTGAAAGATGGGGAAAAAAAAAGATTTATGCAAAAGTGATGATTCACCAATTACCATATTATCATGTTGTAGAAAATTGCATCATCATAGAAAAATTGTTGCTAAAATTAAACAATTTGAAATTTCTTCTCCTAAGAAAAAGGAGGAGAGTCTATGGACATAATTGTTGAGCTGCATCTCTTGTATGAATAGTAGAAAAAAGGTTATGAGTTTATGTGAAATAGATAATTCACCGATCACAGTTGTACTTCTCATCCCATCTTGGCAAAATGTGTGATTGTAGAAGAACTGGCATTGTTTCACGTGGGAGATCATACTTGATAGAACTTTCTCAAAACTCTACTAAATGAGAAGCAGCGGACTAAGTGTATGTTTGGATACCGCTTATTACTAAAAATTAAAAATCCTGTAGCAACATAATTTTTAAATATGTGAATAGTATTGTGGGACCCATTTTTAATGAAAGTTTTAGTTAAAAAAGAGGTTTGTGGGTCCTGTGAACAGTGCACGGGACCCACTGTTTAAATGCCTAACGCCCAAACGCAGACGCCTAACGCTATCCAAACGTCACCTAAGTGTGAGTTTGGATGTTGCTGAAATGATAAAAGATGAGCGTTTGGCGTTTTTTTTGTAGGTCCTATGCACTGTTCATGAGACCCACAAATACAGCATTCAACAAATTTTAAGTTAAAACTGGGTCTAATAGCACTATTTGTATATTTAAAGGTTTTACAATGAGCGGTATCCATTTAATTACGTGCACCACCTCAATTGTATGTATGTTAAATGAAGAGTAGATGGTGGTTGTCCGCTCAATTAAATTTTGATTCGTACATCATTGGGCCACATCAATTGTTTTCGTACGATATATATATATATATGTACACACGATAAGCTGTGCATCAACCCTTCATAGACGTCAAAAAAAAGAAGAAGAAAAATGGAAAGAAAAAAAAACCCTTCATAGACGTAGGACCTCGGTTCTTCCCTTATCTTTGTTTTCATAAACCAAACATTTTGTCCCTTTACGCAAACTCTAACAATTAATACAAACTGGTTTTCTCTTTCTTATTCTAAATTCTATATATAGCCAAAAAAGCATAGACAAGAAATTTCAATTAGCTAGCTCTTTTAGAAGTTAATAGGCTTAATTTCCTATAGCTTCTAAACCAAACCATGGCCAAAACAACCTTCCCAACTGTGGACAAATGCACATCAATAGGACGAGAACAACACACAGTGGTTGCTGACATGGATGGAACCTTGCTTAGAGGCCGTAGCTCTTTCCCTTACTTTGCACTTGTGGCCTTTGAGGTTGGTGGGATTCTGAGGCTCCTTTTCTTGCTCCTTGCAACCCCACTAGCTGGACTTCTCTATTACTTTGTCTCAGAATCTGCAGGTATCCAAATTCTGGTCTTTGCAACATTTGCTGGTATGAAAGTCTCAGATATTGAGTCAGTGGCTCGAGCTGTACTGCCAAAGTTTTATTCGAGTGATCTTCACCCAGAGACTTGGCGTGTGTTCTCTGCATGTGGGAAAAGGCGTGTGCTGACTGCAAATCCAACAATTATGGTGGAAGCGTTTTTGAAAGATGTGTTGGGAGCTGATTTGGTTTTGGGTACTAAGATAGCAACTTATAAGGGCAGAGCAACTGGGTTGGTTTCTAAGCCAGGGATACTTGTTGGGAAGAACAAGGCTGATGCTCTTGAAAAGGCCTTCGGAGAAACTCAGCCAGATATTGGTCTTGGTGATAGAGATACTGATACTCCCTTTATGTCACTGTGCAAGGTTTGCACTTCTAATTATTTCAAAACCAAACTCAATCAATTTTTATTCGCAAATTTAATTATTTCAAGGATCATGTTAATGAATGTTTTTAGAGCATTTGATAATAGATTATTTTATAAAAGTTTTGATATTACTTTTATAAAAAATATAAAAAAGTTTCAAAAAAATCAACTACTTCTTTCTTTTTCATAAAAAGTTTCTAAAAGTATCTCCTAAACTAGGTATCCGTTATTTTTTTCCTTACTTCAAAACAAAATTTAATCAATTGTTATTTGCAATTATATTTTCAAAATCAAGTACTTATTCACAACCGCTTTTTTTACAAGAGGAAAACAAAAGAAGTATGAAGCAAGTTTTGGTATCCTCTCATATTTTTTACTATCCATATGAATAGGGGCGGAGTTAGAAATTTTTATTTGGGGAGGCCAAATTGCAGGTCTAATATATTTATCAAGACAATCCCCTATAGACACATATACACACGCTTTTTTATTATATACACACACTTTTTTTATTTGATAAGTTATATATATACACACACCCAACAACAACAAAAAAGAGCTTAGTAATTTCAATCAAAATTATGTTTGATGGTGATCTTTCATAAAATGAAATTCATTTTTACTATTTTTATAGTGAAATTCTTAAAAGATTTCATTTTCGATACAAATTATCAAATTTTATACTAAAGTAAGTAAAAAATCTTTTAATTGAATCAATGAAATTTTCAAAAATATGAATGATCTAAAACTTGGAGGAATAAGTTAGGCTTCAAACATGTTTGAAGATATCTTGCTCTAACCCATTATGTGGTAACTAAAGAGACATTTCATGTGTAGTTTTAGTGATATTATTTTTTTATTGAGTCAATAACTTGTTAATTACCACATAATTGGTTGAAAAATATATAAATTCAAACATGTTTGGTACCAAATTTTATCAAATATTTAACAGATATAAGAGTTTATTTTACAATAAAAAATAGAATTGCGAAAAATAATATTATGTCTTTATAATTATTAGACAAATTTTTTTTTAAAAGGACTAAATCAAATATTTGGAGGGACCACTTTTATTTTTGTAGAATAAATTTTGAAAATATTAAAATAATTGTCATGGCCTCCCACCCTTACACATAGCTACACCCCTGCATATGGGTATCCTCCCATATTTTGTATTGGAAAAAGAACCAATTAGAATTTGTAGTGCTATAACTTTACTACTTAAATTCGATTATTAACTGGATGCGATACACATGTAGGAGGCTTTTATTGTGCCACCACAGTCAGAAGTAAAACCTGTGACAATGGACAAACTCCCCAAGCCAATTATCTTCCACGATTGCCGCCTTGTTCAGAAGCCAACACCTCTTATAGCACTTCTCACCATTCTCTGGATCCCTATAGGCTTCCTTTTAGCCTGTCTTCGAATCGCTGCCGGTGCTCTCCTCCCCATGCCTTTAGTCTACTATGCTTTAATGGCACTAGGCGTTCGTGTCACCATCAAAGGCACCCCTCCTCCTCAGGCCAAAAAATCCATAGGCCAATCTGGTGTCCTTTTTGTTTGCTCCCATAGAACCCTACTTGACCCTATTTTCCTCTCCACCGCTCTTGGCCGTGCCATCCCTGCCGTGACCTACTCTGTCTCCCGCCTCTCTGAAATCATATCACCCATCAAGACCGTCCGCCTCAATCGTGACCGGGCCAAGGATGCATCCATGATCAAGAAACTATTAGAAGAAGGTGACTTAGCAATATGCCCTGAAGGTACAACTTGTAGGGAACCATATCTTTTGAGGTTTTCAGCTTTGTTTGCTGAATTAACAGACCAACTCGTGCCGGTAGCAATGGTGAATCGGATGAGTATGTTTCATGGAACCACAGCTAGAGGTTGGAAAGGAATGGACCCGTTTTATTTCTTCATGAACCCTAGCCCAGCTTATGAAGTAACTTTTTTGAACAAGTTGCCACTTGAGCTAACGTGCAGTGCTGGGAAGTCTAGCCATGAGGTTGCGAATTATATACAAAGGGTTATTGCTGCAACTCTTTCTTATGAGTGCACAAGCTTCACTAGGAAAGATAAGTACCGGGCACTTGCTGGTAATGATGGAACTGTGGTTGAGAAACCTTTGCTCAAGGCCAACAAAGTAATGGGATGCTAAATTATATATGATTGGTAATATATGTTTGCTAAATTATATCAACATAAACTATAAAATAAATTAAAATAAATGTAGAAGAAAGTTGCAAAAGAGATGGATTAACTGATTTTCATTAATTGCCTGAGAGAAATGATTGTTATTTTTGTATCAAGGTTCAAAACTCCAAATTATGATGATACGTTTGATAAAGTATATGAAAATAAACAAAAATTATATATATATATATATATATATATATATATATATATCTGTAAGTTTTGAAAGAGGAAAGTACATGTTTAATGTTATTGTTTGCGATGATAACCATCGGAGAAAAAGTGTAGTAAATTGAAAGTGTAAAACTGCAATTTCAATAAACTCAATTCAGAAGCATGAAATGAGGTCAGGCTAATTTATTAAAGCACATCCATAATGTTGGCAATATTTCTTGCCATATGTTTCTATTATAATTGGAATTTTTTTTTTAATGTAATTCAATTTTATTTCAATTGTAATTGCATCAAATCAATGAAGTTTAAGTTCAAATGAAAGAAGGGCTGCAAAAGGAAACAAAGTCAAATGAGATTCAATATGTCATACAAAATTGACTGTAAAACAGTTAGATTTGAAAATCAGTTACACAAGTTCCTTACATTAAAAACAAGTTCCTTACTTATACTGCAGGAGGTTTTATAAGTAGTATTGTACTATAACTATTTTCACAGTGGATTCAATTTTTTGGATGTGCAACTTTGGAGAGTTCTCTGATTTGAGTTTTATTTTCATCAACATATTGCTTGTTTGCGTGTGTGATGTGGGTGACTGTTGGTTTATTGCTCTATTGATCTTGTTCATGATATTGACTAATTAACTACTTGAACCATAATTGTTGTGAAAATAAATCCACTTACACAAGATTAAAGAAGAGCGAAAAAAAAAAAAAAGCAAAAAATTTACACGGTGATAAAAAAAAGTTCCACTATAAAATAAAATAAGGATATTACAATAGTATTACAAATGAGTACTGTATTGTATTTGCACTAGACCCGGTAGTTTTTTTTTTTTGGTAAGAACTAGACCCTGTAGTTACTTCTTTCTCTATAATACTTGAAGTGCGGCATATTCTTGTGGTATATTTATATAAGCATAGGTCGGCTACAAATACAAGTCCTAAACCAACAAAGACTTAACTCCCAAGTCCATAGTGCTCAAGGATTCTAGAACCAAGTAAAACTTGGTTTCCACCTGACTCTGGCAATCCAAAGTCAAGCTACGCACAACAATAATTAAAGAATTTGAAAAAATCTAACACCGTATGGATGTATCTAGCTGCCTTATCCGAAAGAAGAGTCCGAAATACTTTGCATGCATTTCATTAAAGATGACAACGGGACACATGGTTAATGGGGAGACTAGCATCAAGGCTGCTGCATTTTCTCATTTCCAAAACATCTTTGGACAGATCAGATCTTTCATTATAAACAGCAAGTAGTAAGAAACAACATTTTTCACATATGCCACTGAGAAACTTTCTCATCACTAAGCCAAACTAATAATCTTCCTATTCATCTTCTTATTAGCAAAATCTTTTCGGCCTAGTCCACACATAAAGATAATTCTGTGAGCTTGTTGGACAGGTTTTTGAAAAGTCAGACTTATTTTATGAAAAGAAGTGTTGCGTGGGTGTGTGTGTTTTTGAAATAAGCTACATGCACGGAAAGGAGCATTTTCAATCGGTGAGAGAGCAGTCCAAAAATTGAGAGACTGCAAGCTCACGAAAAGTGAAAAATAAAAATGGGTTTTTTCTTTGTTCAATGCAACAAGCACAAAGGGAATATTTTTTTAAGTTTTTTTTTGTTAAGAAGAATTTTTGAGTGCTACAAACACGAAGTTGAAATATTTAGTTGTGAGATTGTATTTATAAGTGGAGAGGTATTATTGTACTTAACTCATTTTATTGTGAACTCAAGATTGAGCATAAATTTAAGTATTATAATATTTACTTTATTATAATGAATTTGTCGAATTTGAAATGTAGTTTTTCATTCTACACTAGAGGGGTTTCCATGTAAATTTGGTAGTATTGCATGTGGTTGATTTCTTTTTTTCTTTTATTTTTATGAACGAAAGGGGGGTGAGGGCGACCATTGTGACTCACCCCTATGAGCATGAATATAGAGGCACCCCCCGTTAAAAAATGTTGGATTGAGTCATTGCTACTATGGTTGATTTTTGCTTGGAGTTTCTGGACAATTCTGTTTGTCTTCATTGCTTGGGTTTTTTTATTTGATTTAATTCACATATAGACAAAGATTTATCCCAACAAATGTCATTAGAGCTTTGGATTTTGGGATGTGGTTGTCTTGTGTTAAATTAAATGAAAAATATGACTATGACAAACACTCTGTTTAAACTCCTGGTATTGAATTTTTTAATTTGGAAACTGATGATGGAGGGCATCCTTTATTTTAAGGACTTTCATGGCCCTATTAAGGGTGATATTGCCAAGCCAAGCAATATGCCAAACAAAAAGTGGGAGAAGGTGCATAGAAAAACCATTGGTGTATTAGACCATGTATTGATGTTAGTGTTTTTTATCATGTATCTCAAGAGACTAGTTCAAATACTTTTTAGGAAAAATTGGATAGTCTCTACGAGAGAAAGATAACTCAAAATAAAACTTTTGCAATTAAAAAGTTTGTAAGTTTTAAGCTTAATGAGAGAATATCAACTGCAAAGAACCTGAGTGAGTTACAAGACTTGATAAATTAAATAGTTACAATTTGAAATTGCTGATAGATGTTGAACTGTAAGCTTTATTACTTGAGTTCCTTAACATTTGAGAGACTTTGTGGATGTCACTCAGTAACTTTGCTTTGAATGGTTTGTTAAAAATTTGATCAATGAAGAAACAAGAAGCTAGAGAAAGGAAAAGACAAAAATCATAATAAAGCTGATACCACTGTTGTTGAAATATGAAATTTTCAACCCAAAAATAAATAAATAAATAAATAAAGTGGTTTCATTAAAAAATAAAATATTGGAGAGGGGTAAAGATCAAAGAACAAAGATGCTAGGAGCTGTTTTGTACTAGTATTTAAACAACAATTTTCAGTATATGAACAATAATAATATTTTTGATATATATTTTTATAACATTTAAACACGTTTTTCTACTACACTAAAAACTGAATAACAATTCTAAAATTCTCCAACTAAACAGTCTTAAAAATGGGAAGTGTGTTTTATCAAGGAAAATAGTGGGACGTGTGGCTGAGTGAAAAATAGCCTCCTGCCACACGCATCAGTCACTCGAATTAAAAAGAGAAAAAGATGACATCAATGTGGCTACTGGTTGGCTGCAACACACCACATAATGTTAAAAAAATAAAAAACAAATTTCAAAAGTAAAAACGTGAAGACGTGAAAGATTGTCCCCATTTAAAGGATAAATCTGGTGCTCATAACTTATAGCACAAATTATAACACAACTTGTACCACAATTCGTTTATGTGGTGAGTTATGGTTGGTGGAGGGGTGATGGTGGGTCCATATAAGGACACCCTTCTATCAACCACAACTCGCCACATTGGCGAAATGTGACACAAGTTGTGGCACTAGAACCATTCCCATTTAAATCGCCACTTGGGGAAGTAACCCTTTTTCCCAAATGTCTATAAATTAAAGCGATCGGAACAAAGAAAAGGGCTTCAACAAGTTTAAGAGAGGTCTCAGCAAGTCAAAGACAGAAGAGTTTAAAGCAAGCTTCAGCAAAATTTCAAAAAGCTTCAGCAACGATCAATAACAGAGCAAGGGCCCGTTTGGTTTGAGCATTATGTGATGTGTTTATTAATGAAGTATTAGTGAATCCATGTTTATTAAATAGTGAGATAATATTAAAGTAATTAGCATCCAGCAGTGCAATAGTAACGAGTTAACGTATACTTAATAATGTAATCTTGAAGATAGAGAGATATTGACTTATCTTGTATGTTTCTAACTCCAACCATATAGCATCACTTTATTTTTTATATAATTTGTGACTCTAGCCGTATAGCATTACTTTATTCTTTATATGATTTATGGCTCCAGCCATATAGCGTTAGCAAGCTGATAACATTCCAGCATCGTAATAATATGAGTACAACAGTACAATGATAATAAATTAAAATATACTCAATAGTATAATTTTGGAGATAAAAATATAATGACTTATCTTTATAGTTTGTAGCTCCAACCATATAACATTAGTGGACTTATAAGATTTCAACAGCATGATAAAATGAGTCCAGTGGTACAATATGATATTATGAGTCCTTTCATGGTGACTTCATGATTGAAAGGGAAAAATTGGTGCAACTAAAAGGAGAGAGAATATGTCAAGCCGTGTGCATAGGTTGGTTAAGTTTATCCCTTTTATCATGCACTTAAATGATTTTCTCCATGTAATGCTCTTTTAGTTTTTAGTAAAATATGAGTGATATTGCCTTCCATGAGAAGGGTCTTTAGAACCATAAGTTTGTGCCTTCCATATGAAGGGCTTTTCGCATTATAATTATATGCCATCCATGAAAAGGGCTTTTGTAACATGTTCTTGGAAGAGTTTTTGATATCTTTCAAGATGTATGGAGATGATAAAAAATATATATGTTTTGTAAGATATGGTATGTAAGATAGGAATTAGAACTGGAATGAAAGGTATGAACCATAAATATTGATATGTATATTCCATAAAAATAAATAAAAATCTTTTTCTTCTTCTTAATTAACTGTTTCGGATTCGCCAGTTCTTATTTTTTTTTTTTTTCAAAGGAGTCAGTTAATAAAAAAATTAAGATATGTAAAACTAAAATTGAATTTCATAACCTTTTCTAATCTTAATTATTTGAAAAAGATTTCAAATCCTTTGAAAAAAAAAAATGAAATATATAGAAACAAAAGCGATTGTAGCCTTGTGTTATTTATTGTTTTTTATTTTCGTCGTGCTATATTTATATATGTAATATAATAAAATAATCAAAAAGTTTAATAAACCAACCTTATAATTGAATTTAATAAAAAAAAAAATAAAAAAAACTTTAACAATTATTTCTATTAATTGGTTAGGTTAGTTAAATTGACCAAGCTCGAAAAAAGAGTGCACCTAATTGAAATTTAAATCTTAAAATAGAAATGAGACTCGTAGTTAATCTGTTAAAAAATATATCATTTTTTTTTAGAGAAAAGAAGGAAAGTCATTTTCCATTTTAATAATTCCTTCAATCAATTCAAAAAAGCATTGCTTAATTATTCTGAATAAACGAACTAAAATACATAACTCTTACTTTATTGGGTTAAGTTATGGGCTGTGTCTGTCTTTTATGAATCATATCAAAATAAACTACTCTTTTTGGTGTAATTATTTGTCCTTACTTGCTCTAAAGATTAAAACATTGTAATACGTAAATTTTAATAAATAATAGTAATTGAAATTTTCATCTTTTGAAGCTTCAAAAAAGTAAGTATTTACTTTTGATCAATTCTAACTTCTTGATTGGAAATGTTTTTGTTTTGAAGAGAGTATAATTTAATTTAAACAATAAATAGAGAATTAATAGTATTAATAGTAAAGAACAATTGGTTTTGAACAATAAATGTCTTTCACATTCAACTATAGAAATAAATAACTTATTATAATTTTTTAATGGCCGTTCCAAAAAAGCGCACTTCTATATCAAAAAAACGAATTCGTAAAAATATTTGGAAAAGGGAGGGGTATTGGGTAGCATTGAAAGCTTTTTCGTTATCGAAATCTCTTTCAACAGGGAATTCAAAAAAATTTTTTGTACAACAAGAAATAAATAAATAATCAAACGTTGGAATAATTGGAATCTATCTCTGACTCTAAAAAAAGTAAAAAGTATACTTTAAGTTTCATTTTTCGGTTCTTTTCTGATTTCTTATAATATTATATAAATATTATAAGAAATCATAATAAATCATTAAAAAGAAAAAAAAAATCCAAAAGTAATGATTCCCATTCCTTAATGTTTTGAATGTATCAATATGAAATTTAAGTAGAATAAAGAGTCTTTTGTCTACTTAATTTTTAAAATGATATTTTTTGGTTTGAAAAATAAAGAATAAATAGAAGATATAAAGTTTCAACTGTCTTTTTAGTATCTTTAATTATTTTATAGATGGGAATTCATATTTTACCCATCAACAGAATAATAAGATAAAAAGTTTTGTCTTTTTCTATTTTTATTATACTATTTATTCTATAAGATTCTTATCTAAGAGCAGATATAAATAAGATCTTTAATCACAATTAATGAGTCGTTGAAACTCATTTATTAAGTTTAAAATTTATTTTGTAATTTTCTGAACGCTCAATCGCTTATCATGCACTTAAATGATTATCCCTTTTATCATGCACTTAAATGATTTTGTAAGTTTATCCCTTTTATCATGCACTTAAATGATTTTCTCCATGTAATGCTCTTTTAGTTTTTAGTAAAATATGAGTGATATTGCCTTCCATGAGAAGGGTCTTTAGAACCATAAGTTTGTGCCTTCCATATGAAGGGCTTTTCGCATTATAATTATATGCCATCCATGAAAAGGGCTTTTGTAACATGTTCTTGGAAGAGTTTTTGATATCTTTCAAGATGTATGGAGATGATAAAAAATATATATGTTTTGTAAGATATGGTGTTTGTAATATGTATAGGAATTATATGTAAATACTTTGTTGAATATGGATCTTTTATATAATTACTTTGTGAGACATGGAGTTTAAAGATATATGAGAAGTATGTATGGATATTTTGTGAGGAATGTGTTTGTAAAATATAGGGAAGTATGAGAGAAATTGAAGTTAAATATAGTAAACACATGAGATTATAGTTGCTATTGGAATGGCTTTTGTGTTATGATAATGAGTTATATTTCTTTCTAAGAGGAGAATTTGTAAGAGAAATGAAGAAAGATATGGAGATGTGTTTATAGGCAGCAAAATGACGAAGTTTTAGAATATTGAGGATGAGAGAGTAAGTATATGATGGATAGTGGTGTTGTGTAATAGGCGTGTTGTAATTGTGTTATCTAAGAAAAGAGATTTTGTAAGAGAAATAGAGAAGTATGGAAATGTTTAGAGATATAGGCAGCAAAGTGGATGAAGTTTCAAAGTAAGAGAGTGAGAGAGGGATGGGTAGTGGGTGTGTTAGTGTGTGGCTTAGTCCTCTTTATATAGAGCCAAGTATGTAATTAGATTAGAATTAGTTGAAGGGAAATTTAGCAAATAAGGAAAATTATTTGACAAAGTAAGTGATTTCATTAGTGGGTTTTTGGTTTTTAGCCAAAAGAAGAAAGTTTGAAACTTTAAGGTTGTTGCTGTAGCTGTACAGTAGCTGACATAGTAGTATAGCTGTAGTTGCTGCAACTGACAGCTCTACAGGAGTAGCTGTCTTGACACAGTTGGATAATGTCAGTTGTGTGAGGTCTTCTGCTAGAGAAAATATTTTGCATTAAATTTATGGGTTTGGCTAAAAATGGTAAGATAACCTTTATGGGATCTTTCTATTTCTGTTACTGCAGTTGGAGGCTAAGGATCTTAGCTTAAAATGGTAGGACTTCTTTGATATTTGCTTCTTTGGGTATGGTAGCAAGCTTTTGGGAATGGGCATTAAAGGGTTGATGATGTCACTTTAGACACGTGTCAATTGCCTAAGCTGCTGCTAGAACTGCTACAGCTGCTGCTGGAACTACTGTAGCTTCTACTAGAGCTGTTGTTTCTGCTGGAGCTATTGTAGCTTTTGCTGGAGTTAAGTCAGTTTCTATTGTAACTATTGCTAATATTTTTGGCTAAGTTGCATTTTTTGGAAAATTATATGTTTAGTCCATGGTTTTATTACAATATAATTTTGGTAAATAATAACTAGTTGGTTGATATTTGATGAAATTTTAGAGATATAATTATGGTCTCTTTGTGTTTTGACCAATTCTTGGAGAGCAAGGAGAGCATTCAATGCTAAATATGAGAAATTAATATAGATTTAGCCATATGTTTGGGATTGATTTAAATAATAATATAATTTATATGAAATAATATAATTACATTTTTAAACTTATATTATATGATGAACATTAATTTTTATGTAAAGAGCATGATGAGTTTTTTATTTTATTTTAAGTGTTATATGATATGAGAGGCTTACCAGATGCTACCTACTGCATATTGACCCATCAAAGTTCAGGGAATTAGAGAAGACATGCCAAGCAAAACATGTTTTCCTTTATCAACTTTGAACCATTAGAACTTTACTGAACATACTTCTTGGCCCTCCAAACCACAACTCACAGAATTCCTCTAATAAGACTCATGAGCTTGGATCATGAGTCGAAAATGAAATGATGTACCTTGAGCTTGAACCATGGGCTTTGATGAGATAATATCGCCATGAGTTTTGAACCGAGGGCTTTGGCATCATTTTGTGTAAATATCGGCTCTTTTGGGCTTTAAAGTAGATTTTCCCAAAATCCATGATAATGTTGATGTGGTGCAAGTTGCCAATGAAATCGAGCCATATGGCGTGAAAATTTTGTCCTCAACAATAGGTACAACGAAACATGAAATCCCAAGTATTATATAACCCAAGTAAAATATAAGAATATGTGCTCTAAAATTTAAAATATACACAGACTTACCTCCTAGCATGACTCTGTCCACAAATAATATAAAAAACTTCACGAACAATATTAATATGCAGAATTGTTTAGCATGAAATTCATTGTGCCTGTGAAGTAGGAAAATGCATGGGACAAATAATTTCTTGAAATGCTTGCTCCAACTAGGTAAAATAGAGCACTTGTAATTCATATGAAAAAAACCAAAGGGGGCGGAGCTTTGGTAAAAGATAAGTGGAAAACTAAGAAAAGGTGAAAACTTTTTTTGTTCTTTCATATTAACATGGAAAAACAAAGTCCATAAATAAATGTTGCAAGTGATAAAATCTAAGAAAAAATGGGAAGAATTGTAAATGCGGTGCTAACCTGCTATGAAATTATGTTGCTCTTCTTATTTTTATGCTGGAGCATGGAGCATCTAGTCATTATCTTATTTTATTTGTATCATGTTTTTTTCATTTATTCTAAAATATGATATGGATTGTTTTAATCTTGTTTTAATATAGCACCAATGGATGAAAATTTAGTTATAAGTGAGACTCATCAAATTGGTAAAAGGAATTGTTTTAACTAAAATGAATTACTTCGAGAATGAACTTCTATTTTATTTTATTTGTATCATTTTTTTCATTTATCTTAAAAGATGATATTGAATATTGATTTTTTAATCTTGTTTTAATGTAGCACAAATGGATGACAATTTAGTTGTAAGTGAGACTCATCAACTTGTTCCAATGAATTACTTTGACTTAAATGAACTACCTCAAAAAGGTACTATTTTTTTTTATTTTTTTATTTGTAATTCATATTTCATTTAACGTATAATATAATATTGATTTTTTTTTTTAATTCTTGTTTTAATATAGCACAAATTGATGATGATGTAATTGCAAGTGAGATTCATGGAAGTGCTTCAAGGAATTGTGTTGAGTTAAATGAGTTTCTGAATGATGGAAAAAATAATAACACATGTGGAGGGGAAATAATTGATTGGAATGAATGTCCAATAGATGAAACGGGGGTTATTGAAGAATATGAGGATATAAATTCAATAGAAAATGTATTTGAGCTTTTTGTTGGTCAATGTTTTTTTAGTGAAGAAGAAGCTTTCATTTTCTATAAAAATTATGCAAATCAAAATGGTTTTACAATTCAAAAAGGTCGTTTGGAGAAAAAAAAAAGGAGAAATAAGAAGACGTAATTTATTTTGTCATCGGGAAGGTAGACAACCACTAAAAATGGTGGATCCATCTAAGAAGCAACGAAATAGAAAGTCTTTAAAATGTGGATGCAAGGCTCGTCTAACTATTGTATTGCAAAAGTCAATAGACATTTTTTTCCGAAATAATGGCATGTCACTATTTTTTGTTGTAGATCACAATCATGAATTGTTGTCTCCTTCGAGAATATGATTTCTTCCGACCAATCGAGTTATCACTAAAGATGATAAAAATTGCATTCTCTTATACAAAGAAGCTGGACTTTTAGTTAGAGAAATAATATGTGTTATAGAACTTAAGAAAAATGTGAAACATGGAGATCTTCCATTTTTTCAATAGGATTTTCACAATCTTTATGTGAAAATGAGAAAGATGCATGCTGTGAATGATGTCATGGATCTCTTACAATTTTGTAAAGTTGCCAAAGAAAGGAATTCTAAGTTTCAATATGCATTCACAACCAATGAAGAGAAAATGCTCAAATGGAGAAAGAGACTTGTACTTCCTCAAATGGCGCAAAAAAAAAGGAAAACTTGTACTTCAAGTGAAATGGGAATATTGAATCCAATACTTTGTTTGAAATGTTAGGTAGAAGCTCTTGAACTTGTATAACAAAAATTGTGACAATATTATTTTTGTTATTTTTGACAATCTTATGCCATTGCTTCTTCCCTCACTATGACAATTAGCGTAAGACCCGTGCAATACGCGGACTACTTTTATTTATTATTCATGGAAAAATATGCAAAATCATAAAAATATTATGACAATTCCATAGATAATTAAAATTAAATAAACTACTTTTTTTAAAAAAGAAAATGAAATGGAAAAAAAGAAAAAGGAAGAAAAATTCTCATTAATTTTTATTTTTCTTAATTATTATTATTTTTTAAATGATGAGAAACTCCCTTAAAATTGAGGGTGTGTTTATGCATTAAGTATAGTCAAATGAAGACATAATGAATAAAGACAATACAAAAAAACCTCAATTACACAAACTATGTTGTTACGATTATAGGATTTTTATTATAGCTATCCAAATTAAACTACTAAGAGGACAACTAATTTCAGGAATGCATACAAAAACCGCACAAAAGATATTTGTTGGGGTAGGAAAAAAAACCCAAAACTCTTGAAAAAGTTAAAATTGTAGAGTTTTACCAATACCAATCATTGTACTGCCCCATTAAAAACTAAAAGATGGTGGTACTAAAACAAAGTTACATTTGTGAAATCTCACAGAGAAATCTACAGCTACCTAGTCCTTTCCTAAGCCACGTACATATGGTTGATGCTTTTTAGCACAATCCTTTTTCATAAATTTCTTGAAGCATAAGGATATTGACAATTTTTGCATTCTTCTAAACGTCACTAATGCATTTTCTTATTTGTCTATGGCTCTTTCTTGACTACTCTCCTACTACTAATGAGGATAGAGAAGATGAAGGGGAAAAAAAGAAAACAAATACAAACATACATGAGGCATTCTGAAGTAGAAGCCACACAATCAAATAGCCACGCCATCATCCTGGCAAATTAGTTCTTATTAAGATAAAAGAATCTTCCTCTCAATCGGGCAGCTTACCCCTATAAACACTACCAAGCGTACCTTCACCAATAAAATTTTCAAGAGAAAAGCTAATTGTATACTGCTGAAGCAACGCAACAATGAACTTTTGCAGAACTTGCATTCGGACTCTTTGAAGGATCTATACTTGTAGTTACTTTGAAAGGTTCGGTTCCACAGAGACCTTCTCGAAAGGATAAAATGGAGGAAGTCATGGTGGAAAGAACTCCATATCAATGCAGCTCATGACTAAATCATGATTCTTGGGCAGCGAAACTGCGCTGGTGTGTTTTTCACATCTACCTCTTGTTCATTTTGAAACTTTGGAAATACACTTGTTTTTCCATTGTCTTCAACATAACTATCTCTTGGTTTCACAACTCTCCCTCTTGCACAGCTAAAGATATTCAAAAAGACAATTTTCATTTAGAATAGAATAAAAGAGATAAGGAAATTTCAACAATTTTAAAAAATAAGAATGGACGTTACATTATATTTCATCCCTATAATTCTATACGTAGCATCTTATAGAAATTTACCAACTTAAAAGCTCTGCAAAGATTATTGTGGTTTTGACACAACCAATAAATGGTAACCACCCTTCACACACTATATACATCATTCATAGCAGGTTGACAATTTTTCCTTAAGCATTAGAGTGTGTACATGACTAAATCTAAGAAGAAAAGACCAACAAATATAATGCACCTTAAAGAATATAAGACAATCAGACATATTATGGTCTTATAAATGCGAGTGAGGTTAAAATTCAATTCAATAAACATAAATGATAATAATATAGTGTACGGGTGGGGCCAAGATTTTCTGGACCTAAGCAACTAATCCATTCTCTGCCATAGTTTGTAATTCGACCTTTTCTTTGCAACAATTTGCAATTCGAATTTTGTGATACATATTTGTATTGTAAATGTTATTGATAGATTATTATGGTTCTTTATTTTTAGATGGGCTTTTTTTCTTAGTCGCTAACCCGTGCAATGTACGGAAAACTTTTAAATTGTATTTTAACATGTTAAGTTTAAATATTTCTCTAAATTTAAACTATTTGAACGCTGAATTGGCTCTAATATAAGATGAAAATTGTAGTTTAAACTTTTCTCATGAAAAACCTTCAAAATTTTATATCTAAGATCCTTATAAATGAGAAACAAATAAAATTTTATATATACGATCCTTATAAATGAGAAACAAACAAATATTATAAAGCAATATATTACAATAATCATAATGTGCTATACATTTGGTTTAATAAGTATTACCAAAAAAAAAATAGTCATTTACACATATCTTGAAACTTTATCAATGCTTTTCAAGAATCTATTTCCTCCTATTCTTAGGCTCTTCTCTTTCCTCAACTTCTCAAGCTACTTAACTCTTCACCAAGTTTTTTATAAGCATTTGATATCTTAATCTAAAACACAAATAGTCCAGTTTCAGATTCTTCCCAAAAATAAATTGCCAATAATGATGCAGCAAAAAACAAATAGAGACTAAAGTAGAAAACTAATAAAGACTTATCATTGCTACGGTGCTACCCTTGAATTGATGAACATGGGCATGTAATACAACAAAACTACTCAAAACTGACAAAGCCGATGGAAAAAGAGATTTTCCCAAGGAAACAACAGCTTAAACAATATGAAACCCACTTAGGATCCACTTCACACAATCATCTAATGAAAGATGATGAAAAGAAATTTTAAAAAAAATAAAAGAAACAAACAAACAAAGATAAATTGACCTCTTTACGTAACAGCCACATGTCTATAGTGACTTTTTCCTGCCTAAAAGTGCTATCAATCAACAACACTAACTCAAAAAACAAAGTGTGAGCGATTAACACAAATCTTATCATAATCCTAGAAAAACTTAAAAATTTGCATATAAATCTGTAAGTTTCTCAGCCTTAAAAAATTTCAAACTAAATCCATGCAATAGAAGACCTCAACCACAAATGAAAAGAAAACTGTCTCGACAAAAAGAGGAACAAAATTTTTTGGGTTAACTAAAGGAGATTGCAAAATTATGTTTGTGTTTGTCTTGAGAGAGAGAGAAAAACTTACAGGTTGGAGAAGCGGAGGCAGAAACAGATGAGTGAGAGGAATATAGGGGCAGAGCATGAGTCTAAAAGAGGGAGAGGGGTAGAGCATCTAGTTGAATTTTTTGGGGACTCGGACTGAGTTTAATTTAACTAATCGGGCTTTGTTTAGCTGAAATTTTTGGGTCGTTTGGGGGAAGTAGAAGGGTAGAGAAGAGAGAGGAGAAGGAGAATGGTGTTTGGAATTAATTTTCAAAATTGGGTTTTGGGGAAGGAGAAGAAAAAATTTTGAGAGTTCTTTTTTTTAGCTAAAATTCTCACACAAAACTCAAATGAAAACAATTAAGCATTCTAGAATCTTTACCTGCTTTTCCTATGATATAACCATAGCCCTTGAAACAACTTGGGTGCAAGTCACAACTAACTTGGTTGGGATTTCAAATGGGGTTATTTGGTTAGTTTCAATTTTAAGCAGTATGTTTGAATTTTGAGTGAGACTTTTTGTCAAGCACGTGGAATACATATTCTAAATGGGAATGAAAAGAATGTTTACAGCATGAATACACCCAAAAAATGCACCTAAATTAAGCACACTACAATTGAACATTGACAGAAGTGGAGGAAAAAACTTCAAAATAATCCATTACAAAATTTAAGAAACATTAGTTAAAGGCAATCCCTTGTATATTTCCCTGTATAGCAGCAACTTTAAAGAGATCAGGAAAGTGGACACATATTTTGTATTTGATTGTAACCCACGACTTAAATGAAAGAAATTTTATGTAACAATGATCATAGAGTTAGATAAGACTGAAGCTAAATTCTTCACAACTTTGATCTTTCACAACAATTCACAACAGGGTATCTAATAGTTATAAAAGATGTTGTCTCTATAGAGAATCATCCAGAATGTCACTATTATACACACACAAATTGCTATTTACCAATCCCTTTGCTAAAGTTTAAAGGATCAAATCTAGGCAAAGTAGATAGCAGACATTGAATCTTTTGCTGGAGAGAAAAACAAAATGGAGAGAATCTAGGAAGGATGGTAACTTGAAAAATTAGTTCCAATTACTGATGCTACAGTCAAAGATTATAAAGATCACAACTCTTGCGACATCAAAAGACTTGTCTTTTTCTCTCTCTCACTCATCGGTCTAAGAACCAACATCAAACACCTATCAAGCACTATAACTGAAATTTCGAAAACCCTGACTTTAAACTAAACAGATTTTATTTGGAGTGAAAAGAATTTGGAGAATTACCAGGAAGTACCAAATTTCTCAAAACTAATTCATATTTCATACATATAGATCTAAAAAAGGAAGGAAAAAGAAAATTACCGGTGGTAGTTCTCACTCTTTCGCTATATGGTCTTATAGTGTTGATGGTCCATAGGTTTTTCTTCTATGGCGAGACTACTAACGGTGTAGGAAGCCAAATTGACGCTGGTGCAGCAACATTCACAAACATTGTCTCTGTATCCCTCTCAATCATTCTAAGTTTTAACATTTCATATCCAAATCAATTTTTTTAGTGATTTTTGTAATCTAAAAAAACAAACAAAAAATAAAACAAAAGAAAATATCTAAAATTGAGAAAACAATCATTTTGAAAGAGATTCCAAAAACCCAAAACAAAAATGAATCAAATCTAAACCTACCTAACAAAAAAACTCAATTAAAAGTAACGTTTTATACCCAAACCTAGAAAATAGAGAAAAAAATGTACCATTGTCGATGTCAGTTCCGGCAATCTGGTGGTCTAGATCTGGCAAGGGAACGGATGGTCTATGGTTCAGACGAACTCTGCGCTCTTTCCCTTTTGATTGTGGCAGATTTTTCTCTCTCCCCAGTCCCCACTCCATGCCTTCTTTGTTCACCGTTCTGCCTAGGTTTTGGGTCTGCAAAATCGTTTTTTGAAACTTTTTGATTTCATCGCCTCTCTTTCTCTGATTCTTTCTCCGTGTCCTCATCGCCTTTCTCTGTTTCATCGGGAAGTCAGAGTGAGTCTGAAATTTCAATCGGGAAATATGGCGTTTGCGTTTTAGGGTTTGTGTTTTTTTTTTTTTTTTTTTGGTTTTCTTTTTAAAGCGGGTTTGTGTTTGATAGGTTGGAACATGCAAGTCCGATCTGTGTGTTTGAAGGTACAACGAAGAATCGGTAGTCTGAGTGTGTATGAATTTTGATCGGGAAATACGATTTGGGTTTTAGCGTTTTTGAATTTTTTTTTCTTTTGTTCCGTGAATAAGCGGTTGCTTCTTTTTATAAGATTTTGTGTTACTATTTTTTTTTTTTTTTTATGATAAGCAGGTGGCTGTCTGAAAGTGAATCTCTCCAAACACACTGTATGGTTTTTTAAATTTAAGCTCTGTACGTGTCAATTTTTTAAATAGGCTTTTTACCTAACGTGGCAGCACCTCATTGAGGCTTCTGCTTATATATATAGATATAGATATTATGCAATTGTTAATTGATGCTTCTCTTGTCTTTTTTTTTTTTTTTTTTTTTGGTGTTATATTTTCATTTTGACAATATTATGTCATTGTACTTAAATGTTTTGGTTAGCTAAGTACTCTTATTAATTTTGACCAATTGTGATTATGATATTTTAAATTATACTAATTATGATTAAATATTCTTGAAAAATGTGCAGCAATTTTTTTTTTTTTTAATTTGTAAAGACTACAATTGCAAATTAACCCTTAAATTTTATATCAAATCAACAACAATGAAAGAAACAAGGAAATTTTAATAAATAAGAAATCATGTATGATAAAGTCACTATCTTCATGGAATATTTTCCCTTGCACAAAATTGTCAAGGGGTCATAAAAATACATATGATAGGATAGAATGAAATTTTCCAGCTCTTAGTGTTCGTGACTCGCATTTGGTTTTAGATAACAAAGGTCATTCGTTATGTGAAATGTAAAATTACTTTTTTAACTTTGATTCCTATCACATGCTACAAAATTTAAATTACATTGAATAAGTACAAGTGTCCTCTTGATAATTTGACTTTTCCCATCTAAACTGAATCACACCTCATACATATCCAACTTTTTCCAACCCCCTAAAAAACCATGAATAGTTTATTCTAATTTTTATCACATTAACTGATGCTATACACGTTAACAGCACCCTTAATAAATTATAAAAATAAGTTAGCATTGCTCAAAAGTCAAAACAAATTGAAAGTTTCAAACAAATATAGTAATATTGACAAGCTCGATCGCGTGTCCCATGGTAGAGACTCGAGAGACATTTTCAAACTCAACTAAGAGTGGCGGAGAAAACAATACTAATTGACACTATTCAATTACGCCCACCACATTGATTGCTTTCATACAATATACGATAAGCTGTGCATCAATTCCTCCTTAGACCTAGGACCTCGATTCCATCATTATCATTGTTTTCATAAACCAAAACCCCTTGTCCCTTTACGCACACTCAGCAGTTAATACACACTGGTCTTCCTCATTCTTATTCTAAATTCTATTTATAGCCAAAAAAGCATAGACAAAAAAACTTCAATAACTATAGCTCCTTCTAAAGTTAGATAGATAGGCTTAATTTCCTTTAGCTTTTGAACCAAACCATGGCCAAAACAACCTTCCCAACTGTGGACAAATGCACATCAATAGGCAGAGAACAACACGTAGTGGTTGCTGACATGGATGGAACCCTGCTTAGAGGCCGTAGCTCTTTCCCTTACTTTGCACTTGTGGCCTTTGAGGTTGGTGGGATTCTGAGGCTCCTTTTCTTGCTCCTTGCAACCCCACTAGCTGGACTTCTCTATTACTTTGTCTCAGAATCTGCAGGTATCCAAGTTCTGGTCTTTGCAACATTTTCTGGTATGAGAGTCTCAGATATTGAGTCGGTGGCTCGAGCTGTATTGCCAAAGTTTTATTCGAGCGATCTTCACCCAGAGACTTGGCGTGTGTTCTCTGCATGTGGGAAAAGGTGTGTGCTGACTGCAAATCCAACAATTATGGTGGAAGCGTTTTTGAAAGATGTTTTGGGAGCTGATATGGTTTTGGGTACTAATATAGCAACTTATAAGGGCAGAGCAACTGGGTTGGTTTGTAAGCCTGGGGTACTTGTTGGGAAGAACAAAGCTGATGCTCTAGTAAAGGCCTTTGGAGAAACTCAGCCAGATATTGGTCTTGGTGATAGAGATACTGATACTCCCTTTATGTCACTGAGCAAGGTTTGCAATTCTAATTTCATAATCAAACAATTGGTTTTTGCAATTATAGATTGAAATCAAACACTTTTTACCAACAAGAGGAAAAAAAAAGAGTTTGAAGGCAATTTTTTTACCTACTCATGTTTTTTACGATCCAAATGGATGTGATTTACTAAAAAATATTTTAAAATCATACCAACTGTTCTAGAATAAAAATATATTACATTATCTAATAATTTTGTATTAAATTAATATTTTAAAGTTCTCATGGTAGAATTACGCGTTTTTTTTGTTTGTTTTTACCACTCATATAAAATTTTATATTAACAATGGACAACAGTATATGCGTAAACATAAATCAATAAAAAGTTAAGTTACACCAATCACCAAATATATTATTTTAATACACAATTATACTGACCTAACTCATGTATATAGTTGTATAGTTAATTAGTTATACTCAATTATACTTTTTTATATTTGTTTTAATAGTATAGTGTATTTGAAAATTTATATATGTAAAACTATTTATATATTATATTTAACAAGAAAATCAAGTAATTTATAAATAAACCAAATAAAATGAATTCTTCAAAAAAAAAAATATATATATATATATATATAAAATATTATTAATAGTTGCAATTCAATCCAAATATATTTATTATTAGGATGCTTTAGAAAAACAGATATTATGGAGGACCGGAATTCTATATCATTTAAGATAAAAATTAATTAATATGTTGTATCTGTAGATAAGAGGAGAGAGATTTTTCTACCAAATAAAGTTTGGTTTGACCACCAAATAAAGTTTGTAGTACAATTTTACCCCTTAAAATTGGATTCACCAAATCTAGAACATAAGTTTAGGTTCAGATGTGAATCAATAATAATTTAACAACTTAATTGTTGTAAAATTTGTTATGAAAAATATTGTGTATATATCATTGATCAATTGGATTATTTATTGAATGATGCAAAACACATGCAGGAGGCTTTCATTGTGCTACCCCAACCAGAAGTAAAGCCTGTGACAATGGACAAACTCCCCAAGCCAATTATCTTCCATGATGGCCGCCTTGTTCAAAAGCCAACACCTCTCGTGGCACTCCTCACCATTCTTTGGATCCCCACAGGATTCCTCTTAGCCTGTCTTCGAATCACTGCCGGTGCCCTCCTCCCCATGCCACTAGTCTATTACGCTTTCATGGCACTAGGTGTTCGTGTCACTATCAAAGGCACCCCTCCTCCGCAGGCCAAAAAATCCATAAGCCAATCTGGTGTCCTCTTTATTTGCTCCCACAGAACCTTACTTGACCCTATTTTCCTTTCCACCGCCCTCGGCCGTGCCATCCCTGCCGTGACCTACTCTGTCTCCCGCCTCTCCGAGATCATCTCACCCATCAAGACCGTTCGCCTTAATCGTGACCGGGCTAGGGATGCATCCATGATCAAGAAACTATTAGAAGAAGGTGACTTGGCAATATGCCCCGAGGGTACAACTTGTAGGGAACCATTTCTTTTGAGGTTTTCGGCTTTGTTTGCTGAATTAACAGACCAACTTGTGCCTGTGGCAATGGTGAATCGGATGAGTATGTTTCATGGAACCACAGCTAGAGGTTGGAAAGGAATGGACCCATTTTATTTCTTCATGAACCCTAGCCCAGCTTATGAAGTAACTTTTTTGAACAAGTTGCCACTTGAGCTAACCTGCAGTTCTGGGAAGTCTAGCCATGAGGTTGCAAATTATATACAAAGTGTTATTGCGGCAACTCTTTCATATGAGTGCACAAGCTTCACTAGGAAAGATAAGTATCGGGCACTTGCTGGTAATGATGGAACTGTGGTTGAGAAACCTTTGCTCAAGGCCAACAAAGTAATGGGATGTTGAATTATATATGCATGGTAATATGTGTTTACTAAAGAATATGAAAATAAACTAGAAAAAATATCTAGTTGAAAGTTGCAATAGAGATGAATTAACTGATTTTCATTAATTGTATGGGAGAAATATGATTGTTATTTCTTGTATCAAACTTCAAATTTTGGTGATAAATGTTTGATGAAAAATAGAATATATATATCTGAAAGTTGTCGAAAGAGAAAGTACATGTGTTATGTTATAGTTTGCGTGATCTATTGGGAAAAAGTACCGCAAATTGAAACTAAAATCATATATATTATATTAAAATCAAAAACCAATCTCTTATTTGGTTATTTGAACGGACCATTTTTCAAAATCATGTTTGCACCATTATTTGTGTGTTACACTCTATACTCTACCAAATAAAGTATCTTATGTGTTTGAATTTGCATCTTTATGCCGGACTAATAATTCCTTCTTCTTATTAGCAAAACCTCACATGAATGGCATCAGTATCTTCTACATTATTGGAACTAACCACTCAACAACCGCTCCCAGATGAAGTATAGATCGATTTTAGAAGCTATATATGTAACAATTCTTTTGCCTAATCAAAGCACATTTAAGAAAATTTAGTTGTTAAATTACCAATTATTCTAAAAGTCTAAACTATTAGAATATGATAAATTTAATTATTTAACCACACAATTGTAACTAAAGTTTACTAAATCAGGAAATATCCTGATTGTTGAAGCCGTTATATTAGTTGCATTTGCCATCCTATGATTTGCTTCTATATGTGAAAATAAGGGCCTATTTGGTACTCATGTTTAAACAATAATTTTCAGTTTTTTTAAAAATATGTATAAGTAAAAAAGTATGTGAAAATACATGTAATGTTGTTTAAAAACTGAAAATATATGTTTAAAATAGTGTACAGACCTAAGTCTTTCTCGAAGTCTGAGGCATATACCTGCAAAAAAACAAAATGCCTCTTTATACGTGTCTTTACTGTTTACACTTGGTAGTCCATGAGCAGGTCCGATGGCAAATTTTGCGATGTGAAGGCTTGGGCATCTTATTGGAACTTCTTTAAATATGACTCGGCAGATTGGTTAAAAAAGATGCTTCATACTATCTATACAGCTTAATAAGTAACAACATTGAGTTAGTCCTTTGTGGTCTGACTATTTGTATGTCATCACACATGTCTAATATCATTGGTTCAGCTTAATTAGAGTTGGAAGCTTACAATCACGTGAGATAACTGAATAATGTTAGAGATGCTATACATTTTATTATATATATATATATATATATATATAAACTTTACAAATTAATTTGTCACCAATTACAAAAATATAATTTTAAGTTCTAACATTCATTTACTAGGTTATTGAAATCTTACTAATTGCATTCATTATCAAATCAATTTATAAACTTTGTGTAATAAAATTTGTATTTTTTTAACATTTTACAAAGAGAAATTGTACGGTGAATCCATATTGTGGTGACTTAAAGTTTTTTCATATTTAGATGGATTTATTGAAAAATATAAACAAATCTATACGTTTTTAGACCCCTTAAAATACAAGTTGTTTAACATAATATTAAGCCAAGTTGGTTAACAAATTCATTAATAAGATCTAGGTTAAACACATTCAAATCATATCATGTAAATAGTGCGAAAAAGTAAATAACACAATAATATGATAACTCAAGAAAACCAAACCGGTAAAAAAACTGGGGAAGATTTTACCTAGTTATCCTCAAGATAAAACAGATCAACTATGAAAGAATTGAAGTTTGTACAATAGAACTTAAACCACTAACATCCTATTGCTACCTCGAGTAGAAAATTTACTACCACAACCACATGACAATTCCGAGTCCACGGACTACTTCTTTCCTTAATCCACAACAACCACAAGTTCTCCTACTTGTGTTTTTCTTTAAGCTCTTGAAACAGCAACTGAAGAGATCACCAAGTTTTTGACATCAATCTTGATCTTAATAACCCTAAGTGTGTATGAAGGTAAACATATCTAGATCTCACAGAAGATTCACATACACAGCATATCAATAACCACTAAAACGTGGCTAGGGTTTTTCCTTTTATACTTGAAGCAAAACGTAAAACCCTACACGTCATATGGGCTTGAGCTGAGATGGAAATTCTGCAAAAAAAACAATCTACACGAGGTTCAATCGATCAAGTCTAATTTTCGATCGATCGAGCCTTGCAAGTTTAGTCCAATAAATTCTACAATCACTCGATTCCAACTTTACACATAAATACACTTTGAGCTGCCTAAATCTAGACTCTAAGTTTTTATCATGGTTTGCCAACACATTACACATTAAAGTTCTAATACATTTAGTTCCTAAAATTTTAGAACCTAACAAAATCTATTGTAAGATCTCTCTTATATAGATTGATGAGAATACTTACTGAATCTTTATCGATAGATTTTGCTCGTAAAGAATTTTTTTTCTTACTAATGAGTACCTTACATAATTGCCATAGAAGAACCCATGATGTGATTTTTAGGTTGATAATACACACATATATAGATGTATATATGTGTATATATACACTAAATATTAGAATTAAAGTAGAATTTTTAAGGTGAAATCTTATAAGCACAATTGTTTTATATTTCAACCATGTGGTGATATCTTATTTATTAGGAAAATAATGATTTTGGTTCTTAAACTATGTCTTAGAGTTCAATTTCATCCACCAACGATCAATTTCTTGAAATTGTTTCTCCAAAAAAAAATGTTGAAATTGAAGATTTTGTCAATTAGTGAAAAGAAAATTCAAGTGCCTTGACTTAGCCCATAATTAAGGTTTTTGAAAATGGTTCAATACTTTATTTATCCACATTTTTGTTTTTTTTTTTTTTAATTTAGTAATTGCCATGAAAAAAAAATCATGGTAAAGTTTGTTGAAGGGAAAATTGTATTGTATATCAATTCCAAATTTGATTCTCAAAAAAAAAAAAAAAAAAAAAAAAAAAGTCCAAATTTTAGTCTCTTTGAACTCTCTTTCTAGATGTGATCTGACTCTTAATTTGTGTCCATTCCATGTGATCTGACACTTTTGAGAATCATCTGAGCGTTATCATGATAAACCTTAATTACTATTCATGAGAATTTTAAGAATTTTTCCGAACATTCCCATATTTCAATCCATATCTCACTATGCATTTTGATTCTCATCAAAATTTTCTTTCTAGGAATATGAATTTCCTTCTAGAGTGCTCATGTTACTTTTTTTTATTTTTTAGATGACAATAATACCCAATTTAATACCCTTTAACTAATAAAAATATAAGAGTAATTCTTTTCTACTCATATATAATACAAATTCTCAACAAAGCTAAATCTTGATACACACTTTTTATTACACACTTTGTGTACACGATTTGTGAAATCAAGTTTTGTAAACACAATTTCAATTAAAAAAAATGTGAAATCATGTTTTAATTTTACTTTTTTAAATAAAATTGTGTTTTTAAAATATAGTTTCAAGTTTCAACCCATCTGGCAATGTGCTTATGGTGAATTAGCAATTGAGAATGTGTGATAATCATTGCCCATCACAATAATACCTACTCTAGATGTGTTTTCAAATGATGTGATGTGGCAGCGTCTCATTCGGCCAAGTAAGCAACATTGCAGGAATTGCACCTTGTTTAATTGCAGTTGATATGCTCTCCCTACGTCTCATCTCCTTGTTGATCCAATTTTATAGGAACTCAAACAAAACTACATATTTGTATGTTTTCTTAGCTTTTCATTGTTTTCATTCTTTTTCTTTTGCATCACATATTGATCGAAACTTCTCATATTCTGGGCTTAAAAAAACCAAGAGAAAACAAAGAATATGGACTCGTCAACAATCACATCTCTTTCAAGAGGGTCATTTTCATCAAGTGTAGAAGACTCCTCAGAATCTGAGGTAAACTTAACACTCAGCGATAGGCTTAAGGTCTTCAAGACCTCTAACTTCGACCCTGATGCCTATGTCACCTCCAAATGCCAGACCATGAATGAAAAGGTTTTCTTCTCTCTTATTCTCCATGCGTGGTATTGGTTGTGTTACATATATGGATATTGATCAATATACTATAGTTTCAGAAAATATATTTGAGAAATGGGTTTGCACCAATAGGTTCATATTTGAAAGAATTTTATGCATGCTTGTAGTAAAACCCAGAAATTTTTTTCTTTTTATAAAAAAAAAAAAATAAAAAAAAAATCGAAGTTGTTGAGTTGTTATGTTAAAATTTAAGAAAAATTTTCATGTGGGTCCACTAGTAAATACAAAATGAATCAATAATATTTTTCATTGTAGTGCATTTTTTTCACTGGCAATTGTGGAGGTCTTGTAGTATGTTACAATGGCCATTTGTTGTGTCCATATATGGTGTCCTGATTGTTTGTGAAAAAGCTTAGGTGGGATCCCATTTAACTGTCCGTTGAGGTGTGGGACAAGGATGAACATTGATTTTATGTTCACAAGAGTTAATAAACAAGCCAATTTTGTATAGTTTTGATGTCTCATTTGGACCAATGTGTTCGTAAAATAAGTAGAACTAAAATAATAATATTAAGATAGATAAGTGAAAATATAATTAAAGACATGATACAAGATGTGGATATTGTTTTAAAATATATAAGTGGTCCTATTGATGAACAAAAGACAATGGGAGTGTTGCTTGAGATGGTTTGGTCAATATGGGACGAAAGCAATAAAGTTTGACTTTAGATGTAATAGAATGGTGGAATTGACCCTGATTATTCAGTTGAGAATACGAGACTAAAGATTGGTTGTTGTTGATTTCTCATCTGGCCATAAATTTATTTTTGATGTTCAGGCAGTTTTGTACAATGTAATATGATTGTAAATTTGTAATCAGAATTTAAAATATTAAAAATTCCTATTGTTTGCATGTTGCAATGAGATTTTCCTAATGTGAGGGCATATGTTTCAATTTGCTAGAATATACATACAGAATATGAAACTATGTGCTTGATATTTTATTTTTTCATACATACCATTAAAAAATGAACATTTCTATAATCTGTTTTAGTTCTTAGTTGGCGAATCTAGCAAGTTAAGGAATAGAGAGCATAGTAATGAGAAGATTTTCATGTGAAACATAAGGTTAACAGTTTTATCCACGTTTGACAGGAGATAAGGCACTTGTGCTCTTACCTTGTTGAACTGAAGAAGGCATCTGCTGAGGAAATGCGTAAAAGTGTCTATGCTAATTATGGTGCCTTCATCCGGTGAGCATCACTATATTAAGTATGTGAACGAGTTTCAAAGTGGTTACCACATGTCTCAGCTATTGCATATTCTCAATTTCATACTTCCAAATGCTTGTGGTTCTTAAGTTGTGCTGTTAACTGTAACCTCTGAACTATTTAATGATCTTCTCAATTGTTCTTTACTGGAAATCTGAGTTTTGAACTAATGCAGAATTGTCAAAATTAGACACTGGATCAACATCAGGTTTTGTATTTTTTCAAGATATGGGCATGAATATCATTGACATAACCAACTTATTGGAACCTGCAATTGGTGAATGTCAATACTTTGTCTCCACATGCCACACTTAATACTAGTAAAAATTGGAAAGGTTTCTTTGTCCTGAAAAAGAAAAATGTGCGATGAGAGTTTAGGAGCAACTCATATGTTGGAAGACAGAATGGTTGTAGACACCCTGAAAATTTTCTGGTGTTATTAAGAGTCTCCTAAAATGAAACTTCTGAACAGATAAGAGTCTCCTGGCAATGTTATGAACTACTTAGCTATCTTGGCTTTGCAGTTCTTAGGAAAAAAATCTATACCTTTCAAAAAGCATGTTTCTACTCTTCTTCTTTTTTTAATAACAGTCATTCTTCCTTTCTCATAATTTTCTGACCCTGACTAATCTATTGTGGATCCATAACCAACCCCAAATTTTTAGACCAAGGTCTGGTTGCTGTTGTATTCTTTCTTTCTCAAAGTATCCACATTCATTGTTTGTGAACTATCTGGGTTTTTTCATTTGCAGCACATCAAGAGAGATTTCAGATCTTGAAGGTCAGCTCCTCTCAATGAGGAATCTCCTATCTACTCAGGCTGCTCTAGTTCATGGTTTATCTGAAGGAGTTCACATTGATTCCTTGTCCACTGGTCCTGAAGATTCAGCTGGAGAGGATGTATTGTACGAAAACAAGGAACTTTCCAACATAGAAAATTGGTTAGTAGAATTTTTAGACACCCTTGAAGTTTTATTGTCAGAGAGAAGAGTGGATGAAGCTTTGGCTGCCTTGGATGAAGGAGAAAGTATGGCCAAAGAAGCCAAAGAGAGGCAAACATTGAGCCAGACCATTCTCTTATCGCTGGAGACTACCATCACTGAACAGAGACAGAAACTAGCTGATCAGCTTGCAGAGACTACCTGTCAACCTTCTACTCGTGGTGTTGAGCTTCGTTCAGCTGTTCTAGCTCTGAAAAAACTCGGGGATGGTCCTCGTGCCCATACATTGCTACTCAATTCTCATAAGCAGAAGTTGCACGGTAATATGCAGAGTCTTCGCCCATCAAATGCTTCATATGGAGCAGCATATACAGCTTCACTCTCCCAGATTGTTTTTTCCACCATTGCACAAGCTGCAAGTGACTCATTGGCAGTTTTTGGTGAGGAGCCTGCATATACTTCTGAGCTTGTAACTTGGGCAGTCAAACAAACTGAGGCTTTTGCTCTTATCCTTAAGAGGCATGTTCTAGCTTCCTCAGCATCAGCTGGGGGCTTAAGAGTTGCAGCCGAGTGTGTTCATATATGCTTGGCTCACTGCTCTTTGTTAGAAGCTCGTGGATTATCACTTTCTCCTGTCCTTTTGAGACTCTTTAGGCCGCTCATTGAACAAGCATTAAATGACAACTTAAAAAGAATTGAACAGAGCTGTGCAGCACTAGCTGCAGCAGATGATTGGGTACTTACTTGTCTGCCAGCTGGTACACGTCTGGCTTCAAGTACATCTCTTAGTAGTGTGAACCTATCTCAGCCTAAGCTTTCATCCAGTGCTCACAGATTCAATTCAATGGTTCAGGTGATTATTTTCCTTTGTATAGAATTTCTATCTTAGTGAAGGATGAATTTCTTCTTTCTAAAATGCCATTTTCCCAATTGCTTTTCTTGGAAAAGAAGCTTGTAGCTTTCTTTTTTGGCTGAACCTGATTGCAACTATTAAATCAATAAGAAAGCCAAGTGTACTGAATTTTGGTTGTAGTATGGGATGAAAGATGAATCATCTGCTAAGCTCCAATTTTTATTGTTCATTATATCTTGCTGATTTGTTGAGGAGAATAGAATTCTGAAAAACAGTATATGTGGTTGACCTTGACTACGTTGAGAATCCATAGCCAACCCCAAAATTTTGGAAATAAGGCTTGGCTGCTGTTGTTTTAGATGTTGCTGATTTGTTAAACTTGACTAATTATGAAACATGCTGGAATCAGGAATTTCTTGAAGATGTGTGCCTTCTTGAAAGCCTGCAGTTGGATGTTTCCACATTGGAAGGTGTTTTACAAGTGTTCAACTCCTATGTAAACTTGTTGATAAATGCACTACCAAGTTCAATGGACAATGAGGAGGACACAGAAGTTTATGCGAACAAAATTGTTAGGATGGCAGAGACTGAAGCCCAACAGATAGCTTTGCTAGCTAATGCATCACTGTTAGCAGATGAGCTGCTCCCACGTGCTGCCATGAAGCTCTTGCCCTTGCAGCAGACGAACAGAATGGATGAGCCCCCTAGAAGAGGTTCAGACAGGCAAAGCCGTCTTCCTGAGCAAAGGGAATGGAAGAGACGACTTCAACGTTCAGTCGACCGCCTGAGAGATAGCTTCTGCCGACATCATGCTCTTGAGCTAATCTTCTTAGATGATGGTGACACTAGTATCAATGCTCAAATGTACATGTATATGGATGATAATACAGATGAGCCTGAATGGTTTCCATCTCCAATTTTTCAGGTAGTTGTCATTCTGAATTTCAATTTTACATCTTGTTTGGGATGTTATGGTACTATGCTTGATGTAGTAAAGGCATGGAATTGGTGATGAATTTGATTAAAAGTTACAAGATGTCTCAAATAGAAACCTCAGAATAAATTGATCTGTGTCATAGTTGTCGTCATGTTGGTGCTTGAATAATCCTCAAAAGACATTAATATCAGTTTGTCCAACACATCTAAAAGTAAATATTGAAGCCTCTTGGTTCATGTTGTACTCTATCATCTAGACCTCTTTAGAAGTCAAATCTAACCACAAGGGAAGCTTTTCCATTGGGGCCTTACTAATTTATGGTGTATTAGTATGTTCTGTGCAACTGTTTTACTTCTGCATTAAATTTTTTTTTTTTTTACTGGAAGTAATATTGCTCTAGAAATGTGCTGACATTATATAAGTTAAAAATGCAAGCACTTTGAACAAAGTACTGCAATTTTTTCTCCATTTGATGCTGTTGTTTCCATTTCTTCCTAGTTACCATAGTTGCTTTCTCAGCTACCTTTCCATTTGCAACTTTTATAATGCAGTGACACTGCAGATTATTCATATTCAAGGACTCAAACCAAGTAATTTGACTTATCCTAGCTTTTTTTAGTACGGTTGATTGCTGTCTGATCAGTGCAGCAAATAATCTGCATCTATATGGACCATATCATTATATATCACACATCTTTTTTTCTACAAATGCTATTTCGTTTACCAAAATCCTATAGATTACCATTGACTACATCTCCTTTCAGGTACTCTTTGCAAAATTGACAAGGATGGCAAGCATTGCAACAGATATGTTTGTAGGTAGGGAAAGGTTTGCGACTGTTCTATTGATGAGACTCACAGAGACTGTAATCCTGTGGCTTTCTGAAGATCAAAGCTTTTGGGAAGACATAGAGGAGGGGCCAAAGCCTCTAGGTCCTCTTGGCCTTCAACAGGTACATTTTCACAACTGTCTCCTTATGGCTTTATCTCTATGTGTTTTTGTTGTGAGCAATTGATATATTATATATATACGGTTTCATTGTTATGCAGTTATACTTGGATATGGAGTTTGTGATACTTTTTGCATCCCAAGGCCGTTACTTATCCCGGAATCTGCATCAAGTTATCAAGAATATTATAGGTAGAGCTATAGACTCAGTTGCTGCCACTGGAATGGATCCTTACAGGTACATTTAGTTGACAGAAAAGTATACTAAAGAAAACTTGGGGCTAAAGAAAATTCTTTTGACTATGGCAACAAGCCCGCTCTTGTGGTGATTGAGGCTTTGAAGCTACCTACTTGTCTTATAAACCATTATGCATAATAAGCTAATTACCTTTTTTATGAACCAAAGTTGCCCATGAAAATCTGTCTAATAACCTTGTTTTTTGCAGCGTGTTGCCAGAGGATGACTGGTTTGCTGAAGTTGCTCAAATAGCAATAAAAGTGTTGACAGGGAAAGCCAACTTTGGTAATGTAGATAGAGATGTGACCAGCCCCACGGCATCTATATCAGCAACATCAGTCTTTTCTCATGGGAGCAACTAGAGATCAGCCAATTCATAAGGGTATTATGCCTACTGCCGGAACGAGAACCTGGCCTTTCTTATTTTCTATCCAGATTGATTAATCAGCAGCCTTGAATCTTTGATTAATCAGCTGCCAAGAGCCTTATAGCTCAATAGGCACCTCTTGGTGTTTCTAACAAAGGCATTCAAAATTCAAATCTCCCTCTCCCCCCCCCCCCCTCTCCAACCCCCCACACCAGTTGCTGCAACTTGTAACTATTGAATTATTCAAAAATAAAGAAAAATTATCTCATTAATCAACCGCTTATGATCTTTCACTCTATTCCATTGGTATAAAAGCCATTTTTACAAATCTTTTGGGTAAAAAAAAACTTTTTTAAAAGTTATTATCCTTCCCACTTTTTTTCAAAAAGCTCTCTTTAATTTCTCCTTTTATACCAAACATCCAAAAGTCACTTTTAAATCTCAATAATCAATACGAAATGGACTTTGAATATAATGGAAATGATCAATTTTTTTGGAACTGCCATCAAAAAGTTACAATAGGTTATTAGATCTTTCCTCTAAAGTAAAAAAATAGAGATGAAAGGTTTTCTAACTCTCTATGATGCATCTTGAGGTCCACACATAAGTTGGATCCGCATAGAATAAATGCTTGCGACGTGCATTGGAATCTAGAGACTGAGAAGATCCAATTCCATACTCACCAAAACAAGGGAAAATTTTTTCTGTTCCCAATTATTGTATATGCTGATTGTTCTGCCTGCTATTCTCCAGCATTGTTATTTTGCTACTGTCTCATAAAAAAATTTCTGAAATGAGCATTGTAATTCCAAGCAATAACTATGAAGAAATGCTGCTTGTTCTTTGTGGCATATTAAGTAGAGAACAATAACTTGTATGGCTATTTAAATCATTGGACATCAAAATCACAACCTACTCGTTGGTTCTAAGCTTCTGGTCCATCATTACAACCATGAAGGCTTAGAGGGGTTATCTAGATCGCTGTGGTTGTTTGAATTGTTTATGTTAAAGACTCTTGAAATTCATTGAGCAATACTGCCTATTCTCTCAGCTCAACTACCATAGTAAATCTATATAATACTAAAATTTGAAGTGGAGTATTTATTGTTACTACACTCTTGTTGAATCATATCAATGTAGCATTTAGGTCCATTTTCGTCCACTACGGTCCAATTCAGTTCACTTCAGTCCATTTTGATCTCATTTGGTCCACTTTAGTCCCCATCAGTCCTCTTCGGTCCATTCAGTACATTTTAGTCCCATTCGGTCCACTTAAGTTCTATACGGTCCAGTTCTGTCCACTTTGGTCCCATACAGTCCTCTTTGGTCCATTAGGTATACTTCAGTCCATTTAAGTCCACTTCAGCCCATCCAATCCAGTTCAGTCTACTTCAGTTTACTACAGTCCACTTTGATGATACTTTGGGAGGAGAGATTTGTATAAAAAGATGAGCTACCTCATAGACAATTATGTTATCTTTTCAAGGTAATGTTGGTAGGTTCTTGATAAAATTACATTTTTCTTATGGGTATTCTTAACGAGCACCTTGCGGTGCCCGTTAAGAAACAATTTTATATCAATAAAGTCAACTTTTTGTCAAATTTTTGACCAATTTTATAGGGTGCAAAGCCAATAAATTCAACTTGTTGAGTTTCACTAATCACTTCAATACTATTTTTCCTTTCATCAATTCATACCAATTTTTTATTAAATGGACCTCATAATAAATCATTTTTTAACGGACACCTTACGGTACCTGTTAACATTTCTCTTTTCTTATATTATATGTTATTAAAAGTTTTGTATTTTTTTTTTTCTAATATAAGTGATGGATTCACTTATATATCTGCTTCTTCTTTAAGTCATTCAAGATGTATAAAGAATGAACAATTTGTAAGGTATACTTGAAATAAATTCCTACCATACATTATATTATATACAAAATATCTTGCCTCATATAATATTTGGATGTAAAATGCATTATGTTTCCTTAAAAATAATAAATAAATAAATTACTAAATTTAAAACACTTTTAAATAATAAATATAAATAGCTTAATTTAGAAAATCTAATATATTGTATCAACTATAGTTTCTATACTTTGGTAGAAAATAGTCACATCATTTTAAGATGGACAAAACTTAGGTACAATACCTTAATTAGGTATTGTTCTTTAAATTCCCCTCTTAAGATTCAACCATGTGGCTACTTAACTAAAAAAAACACTTTCATCCCATGAGAAAAAATCCACGTGACAGAATCTTAAAAGGAAAATCTAAGAAACAGTACCTAAATATTGTACCTAAGTCTTGCTCTTTTAAGAAAATTTTGGAACTAATATTTATAAGTCTCATCTACTATTTTCATTTTTCACTTAAAAAAAAAAAATTTGTCAAATTTTTTCGTGTATCGCATGAGTCTACAACTAGTTTTATTAATAGCACAACCGAAAATATGGGTCTCATTTTTACAAAATACGATGTAGTAATGAAACTCATTAACTTTGATACATGAATAAATTCTTAAATTCTGGTAAGACCGTGAATATCTCATCCTTTCTCTTGTGCAATAGAGGGCTAGCTTAAACCCCATGGGGTTGATCTAGTTGATCTAGTGGTTTCCAATCTTCATTTCATCTATACGAGGATTTGGGTTAAAGTTTACTAGCCAATAAGCCCAATACCTTGGGGCCCACTTCCAAGGAATTATTTCCTATAATTTATTGAAGCGTATGGAATATACACTTAAGAAATTAGTTTGGTGGCAAAAATGGCCCATTACCATTATTTCCCGAAAAATTAGCAATATATCACTATTTTGGAAATATGTAAAGATCTATCACTTTTTTGAAACTACAAACTCGAGTCTACCTTATAACTCGAGTTCCAAAAACTTGAGTTTTTTGAAAAAATAGCTTTTAAATTTGCTGGAAAACTTTTGATAAAGAACTCGAATTCCATGGAAAACTCAATTTCTTTAAAGTTAAGTACCCAAAAAATGGTAGATTCCTACATATTTTTAAAACAGTGGTAAATTGCTAATTTTTTCGGGAAACAATGCTAGAGGGTCATTTTTGCCTTAAACTGGCTCTCTAAGAGCCTTGGAAGCCCACATCAACAGAAAAGAAAAAGTGTTATTTAAAATTTGAGTGCAATTTTATTGTGAAAGGAGGGAAAAATAAGTTTCCAAGCATGAATTAACATTTTTTTTTTTTCGCTGAAGACTTACCTTAATATTTAAATCTTAAGGTAAATATTAGTACACTTGTTATTACACACTTTTTGCACTGAATTGTAACTGTAGGTTTGTGTGCAATAACAAGAATGAAATAAACATGACCCTAAATCTTATCCTGATGTGCATGGAAAATGTAAGCTTTAACAGCTTAAACAACGCTGACAACTGCAAGATCCTTCTTGAAATTTTAAAAAAATAAAACAGGTTAGCCTTGGACTTCGTAAACAAAGACAGGAACCCTCTGATGTTTGAGCATGGAAGTTTTATAAGTACATCAATACCTTGCAGTATTCTAGGAACGTGGAAGTTTGTCAAGATTCCTTTTAAGGGAGAATAATCTAATGAGCTCAGCTACACTTGACTTGCACCCTATCAACTATAGTATCAGATCTCCATGTGAATATGTGATTTTTATGTTGCATTTTGCTTTTCATGAACTGGTATGCTGTCAGAGTCTGTGAACATGACTTTGAGTTTTACAAATAACAAAGTTATAGGGCGCGTGCTGCATCACCATCTGAGCTACATAGAAAAAATGATTTGGATCCTTTGAACAATGCAAGAGCCAAGGATTACTTTAATCATTTTGAAACTATTTGAGGAGCGTATACTCGAATGTGCTAGACTGCTAGTGCTATTCATTGATCTTTATGACTTCTTTAACCACAACCAAGGATTTCTGGCCCCCCAAAAAGAAAAACCACAGCTAACCAAGGACAACATGATTCAAACACATGCATGCTTTTCAGTAATACAATCTGTAAAAGAAAGAGAAGACAAATAAGAAAAAGCATAGAGATCTTTTGGCAACTATTGCTCTCTTTTCTTTGCTATTTCCTATAAACTAATTCTCCATTTAATTTAGTCCCTCCCTAACTGATTGTCAACTTTCTAAAATCTTCCAAATCCAACTCATTTCTCAACTCCTATAGAAATCAGATGAACCCATCCGTTTAGACAGAATGTCTTCTCAGTTGCTATGGTTTGTGTTTGTGCTCAGTATCATAACATTTGTAGAGGGAAACATAAGTATTGGAGGTGAAGGATGCAGCCTCAATGATCTGAGGGGTCTAACCAGTTTCAAGGCTGGAATTCAGATTGACTCGTCTGGCCGGCTACCGAAGTGGGTTGGTCATAGCTGCTGCAAGTGGGAAGGCATTGTCTGTGATAACAGAACCGGCAGGGTAACAGAAATTTATCTTCCGGGACTCATTTCCTCTGATGAATTCTTTTTTCAGTCCCAGATGAATGGCCAGTTATCTCCTTTGATAACACTTCTCACTTCCCTTGAAGTCATTGATCTTGGTGGACTCGTTGGTCTTGCTGGAAACATCCCATCATCGATCGGTTATCACCTCCCGAATCTCCGAAAGCTCAATCTCTATGGCAATAATCTAACTGGTGATGTACCAGAAAGCATTGGTAAGCTGTCAAAACTTGAAGAGCTTCTACTGCACGAAAATAGATTATCTGGGTCACTCCCTCCAAGCCTTGGAAGGCTAGAGAATCTGAAAATGCTGCTTTTATATTCAAACCAATTTTCAGGTCCTATACCTGATTCCTTTACAAACTTGACAAATTTGATACATTTAGATCTTCACAGTAATTATCTGACTGGTCAAATTCCAGATAGAATTGATCAGTTGCAGGTTTTGAAAGAGCTTGATCTTTCAAACAATTCCTTAAGAGGGAATATTCCCCAGTCATTAACTAATTTAACCTCCATTTCAGTTATGTACTTGGACACCAACTATCTTGAGGGAGAAATCCCATTTCCATCAAGTTTTGGCCAATTGCCTTCTCTTGCTTTTCTAAGACTGCATAATAACAGTCTGACTGGAAAGATACCACCCAGCTTTGGATATTTGGTCTCCCTCCAAAGAGTTTCTCTAGCAAATAATAACCTTAGTGGAGCAGTTCCCTCCAGTTTGGGGAACTTAATAGCTTTGACAGAGCTATATCTTGATGGCAACAGGCTATCTGGCCAAATACCAACATCAATTGGTCAACTTTCTCAGCTTATTCTCTTGAGTATTTCTCATAATTTGATTGAAGGACCATTGCCTCATGAGATGTCATTACTCCAAAATCTTCAAACGCTTGATCTTTCATTCAACAGTTTAGAACTCTCCACTATACCACAGTGGCTGGCAGAACTGCCATCTCTTTCCAGGATCTTCTTGGCGGGATGTGGAATCCAAGGCAAAATTCCAGAGTTCTTGCAAACGACTCCGAGTCCGATACAGGAACTGGACTTATCAGCTAACAATCTCAGTGGTAGCATTCCAGCATGGCTTGGAAGCCTCACTCAGCTCTACTTGTTAAATCTTTCCAGGAATTCACTCGTGTCAAATATTCCTGACACAGTTACAAGTTTGCAAAATTTGGGCGTGCTTGATCTCCACTCAAATAAGTTAACAGGCCCCATAAATCAGATTTTCGAGATAGGAAAAAGCTTTCCTGATGGATCACTAACGTGCATTGATCTTTCTGATAACAGCTTCTCAGGAGGAATTGAAGAAATTGGTATGGGAGCACAATGTGGGATTCAGTTTCTTAATTTATCACACAACTTCTTGGAAGGCAGAATACCAATAACTATAGCAAGAATGATATCTATGCAAAGTTTGGATTTGAGCTACAATGAGTTAAGCTTCAACTTGCCAGAGGCTCTAGGAAATGCAAGCTTGCTAGAAACACTGAAGCTGCAGAAAAACCACTTCACTGGTAAAATACCAATTGGGTTTTTGGAGCTGAGAAATCTCAAGGAATTGGACTTATCAGATAATCTACTGGAGGGGGAAATTCCTGTGGGAGAACCTCTAAGTAACTTTCCTGAGAGCTCCTACTCTGGGAACAAAGGTTTATGTGGGAAGCCTCTTATTCCTTGTAAGCTGAGGTTTTGAGTTAAATTCTTGATTACTCAAGAAGTAGAATATATGATTGTTTCTCAAATTGAGTCTATATATGTACTCTTCATTTTAAATATATATTTGGAACTTTTGGTCCTTCTGTCGAAGGCCAAGGGCACAGGACTAATGTACCCAGTTATATGCATCGCAGTGCATCAGGAAAGACAAGTAATTTAGCACTTAAATATTAAATTCCCCGTGCTTCATTTGCCAAGATAGGAATCTGAGTGCTTTTCCCCATTTGCGAAATTGTATGGAGTGAGTATATACAATTTTGACCCACAGTCTACTCAAGATTCTTTCCTATCTAACACCATACTCAACATATCCTGTTTCACCAGTTCTACACGTTATTTTAGACTTCCAACTACCTCTTTTTTACTCCCTCAACTCTTAACTCTTTCTCACAAGTGCATTACTCAATCTCCATCGCACATGACCTGACCATATTATGCGAATCTAATCATCTTCTCAACCTCGATTGGAGCAGTACTTGCTTCCACTCATGCTGTGATTCACAGTCAGCATCTTTAATCATTAAAGAGTACAAGAGTTTATACAGGTACACACAATATAAGAGAATTTCTCTAAAATTAGCCTTTATTAATTTTAACCTTTAAGCCTTACATTGTTTTAGTAATTGTAATAATTTCAAAGGGGTTCGTGATTATTCCCCAGTTGGCTGTAATTCATGTAGTCAATTCCGTTTAGTCGTATACAACATAAGATCTGTTCTGGCAACTCTTCAGCCTTGTTTCCCTGTTTTAGAATCCACGGATAAGGCAGAGATTAGCACAGCACTCAGAAAGCCAAAAGCAAAACTAGAATAATGCATTATAAAAAGAAAATATTTCACAGGGGAGACAAATTTCATTATAGAGAAAAAAAATTGCCTGAATAGTGAGGCCAACGTCCAAGATGCAGAGCTTTAGTCTGTCCAGGAATGCTTCAAACCCTTTCCTAGAGATATAACTGAATCTGTGCATATCCAAATCAATCTCGAAGTAATTGTCTCCCTGTAACCAAGAAGGGAAACGTAGAGGTAATCTTTTGTAATCCAATGTCGTTTGGTTGCTCAAATAGATTTTGAAGAAAACATTGCAACATAAAACAAATAGAATAAATTAAGATATTGTGTAAAAGACACATGCACTCACACATTTGACTCATTAATTGTTATTTAGAACACAATGGATTTTTTCAACACTAAAGGATGTCTTTTTCAACACTAAAGTATGTTCCATGAAATCTACAACTGAATTAGCTTGCTATAAATATCCTGTCATGATGCGGACCTATTATATGCAAGATCATGAAATAGATGGCAACATCATTGCCACACCAACATTGTAGAGTCGTTAAAAATAATTGTATCAGTAAGTAAAAAAATGTAAAGATATTGAATTCTGACACCTTTTTAAGATAAACTCAAACCTTTTTAAAAGAGAATTAAATTAGAATGAACTCACTATTTTTTTTTTTTTTTTGATAAGTTAGAATGAACTCACTATTAACCAATATAGTTGGTTGGATGCAAACTTACCGAGTAAAACTCATGTTGAGGACGTGAAAGAACAGGTTTTTCATTGTAAGCCTGCATAAGCTTCCGCTCTGGCGCACTCAAATGAAGATCTTCCACATTTGCAACACGGCCCAATATCTTCAACCTTTCCCGAAAGTGTACAATTGAATCAACAGGAAACCCTTTCACTTTTTCAACTTCATCGTGCATTAACCTCTGTTGCAAAAAGCATGGATGTGAAACAATGGAAACATAGATAATCAGAAAGAATTGATTACTTCGTTTTCCATTTTAATTTTTTAAAATACTATCAAACACAAAACAGGGACGATATGTTGTCAGACAGATAGGCACCACAGGAAAATTGCAATGTGCCTTTTATTAAACAGATTATGATGTGAAAAATGAGAACATTAAGTTATAACTAGAGTGCATTGATGTGAAAATCATAGAGCTTATCTTATCATTATAAGAAGAAACCAGACTAGAATGCAAAGTTACAAATGCTCCTCCTTACTCTGATATTTTCTTGAAAATTGGATGGAAGCTCCTTAGCATAACTTTCATTAAGCTTAAAGTACAATACAAAACTCATTCCTTCTCCATCAGTTTCACCCTGAAAAATTGTGGTAGGGTACAATGGAACCTGTAGAAAGGCCGGTATCAGAATGTACAGGGAAAAAAAAAAAAACAACAACAACAACAACAACGACAACCAAATAAAAAAAAAGGGAAAATTCTATAAGCCTCAAGAAAAATGCCTAGCTAAAGTTTATGAAGAAAATATGCTATGGATCCTTCTTAATTTGAAATGCTAGCTAACCAGCCAAGAAACATGAAATACATAAATGAGAAAAACACATTTGAGCATGTTGAGACGTGATGATAACAAACAAAATTCAAAAGTTTAGAAAATATAAATAAATAAAGATTGAGAGACAGTCAAATATGGTTTGCTTGTATGCAATAAAAACCACTAATTTTTCCCGATGAGAATTAGAGCATAGGCTCAATTTAAAGGCTCAAGAAGGACAAGGGAGGGAGAATCAGAAAGTTAAATAAAAAAATTGTCTTCCTGTCTTTCAAGAGTAAAAGAAAACACAAAGAGAGAGAGAGAGAGAGAGAGAGAAAGAGAGAAGAGGACTCAGCACAGCTCTTTAGGAGACTAGAATGGCTTTTATGCCAGGCCCAAATAAAAGGATTAGGGCTTTGCCAAATTAAATTGTTAGTTTATAACTAGCAGAATGCAAGCACAATTTAATTTCATTATGAACTGGAGGTATCTGCATTAATGACCCTCACCAATCAATCACAAATAGGATAATGATGAAAGAATTTTCTTATCAAAAAGAAGGGAGGGGACAATGAAAGAAGTTGCAACTTTGGCACCTGAAGTATAAAAATTCAAGCTCTCAAGAGGTGGGACAAAATCTAATAAAGCAAGCAAGATATATTTTCCATAGCGGTTTATGGGTCTTGCCTCATGCTACAGGGATGATTAGATAGGTTTAAGGCTCGAATCGTGTTCATGGGGAAAAAGTTCACCCTGTGATGGTAAAATATATTTCACAAATTCAAAATTCTTACATTTCTCAATTTTTTGACCACAATTCCCAAATAAAACAACTTTTATTCTTGAAAACACAAGCTGGGCTGTCAGCAAAGACATTGGATATCATACACAACAACAGGTGTCAAGATACTTAGAATTTTTAACCTAATCTCCACCTCTAACTACTAAAAAGACAAATGACACATACAAACACTTACCACCATGTTCATACAACATGGAGAGCAATCAGAAGTAGAAAAAAGGTATACCTGGACATTTACAATGAGAAGAGGAGGGAGGTCTCCAGAAGAATTAACAGAGGGGAGTTCCACAAAACGAGCTATGTGAGTTATTTTCCTCTGAGATAAGAATACATCAACACCAAAGGGATAATATGCAGCATAATTAGAAGCAAACTCCTTCTTCTTGTCCCTGTCACACAAAAGGCCAATTTCCACAATAAATAGTTTAGCATTGCGACAACTCTATTTACAAGAGATACAACTACATTTACATGAAGTCTCATTGTGGGGATTTATAAACTTTAAGTGTAAGAGCATACTTGCATTTGTACAATCACTAGTTTAATATGTATACATTTACTTGTGTATATGCCATATAATTATGCATATATAAAACAATTGAGTACTGTGTTCTCACAGTCTTACCTAAAATAATTTACAGCTCGAACTTTGAAAGTACTTGGCTCAATATGTGACCAACAATCAAGCATTTTCTTATCTATTGGACAAAAAGGTACTTGGGAACCTGCTATTGGCCGTTCCAGAAGCAGCTTTGAGGAAACTGTAATCATACAAAGAAATAATTAACTAAACTTATTCAACTTACACATGTTTTATATTTCTCTCTGAAAGCATTTACTTGTGTATACGCCATGTAATTATACTACTACTGAGCACCACAATATACACGTGTGAGTGTGTGTGTGTGTGTGTGTGTGTGTAAATTACCACCATCAATATCAATATGACTTATTTGGAGGAAGAAGGATTTGGAATGACCACACATCAACCTAGTAGAACAAAAATGCTAAACCAAAATTGATAAACTGCACTCTATTTAAATTCTACTTATATTCTCCCAATGTAAAACTGGATTTTCTATGAGGTCCATTTATGTTTGTATCCATAAGAAACTAAGGTGTCAAAATTTGACAATCTCAATACTCACATAGAGGGCCATTCACATTTCCATCTTTCCATTTGAAGGAAAGCTTTAAGGAAGCCTTTTTTCTTGAACTTGGCGGACTAGAACTTAATGATCTTCTCTTTTCAACTGAAGGAACAGTGGATGCAAGACAAGGTAAGCAGTTGCTTGGAAGAATCCCACAGTTATCTAACACTCCTTCCTCCTTGCCAGGACTTCCATCCACAGACGAGGAGACTTCATCAAGGTACACAGGATGGTTTGCTTCATTTGAAGGTCCACATCTAGAAACCCCATTAACAGAGTCAAGTGCAGAATTCCCTGTTGACAAATCCCCCGGTTTCTGCATATGATTGGTGGAATAAGTATGATGGTTATTGAGATTATGGTCCCAATGATTGGCATCTCTCAGAGATGGAATACTTGATACAGATGCACATTCAAAGCCGTTCAGAGATAACACATCTGCAGATATCATTGGTATGCATAAGTCAAATATAAAAATATCTCTTCTATCAGAAAGTGAAGGAAAATAATCATCATATGCATTTGAGTCTAAGTATCTACAAAATCATACCATCTGCAACACTTTGGTAATCTTCATCACAGTCAGACTCCAGAATTGCGGCTGAATCAAACCATGCCTCTTCAACTTGTCCTGATCCTGTCATCATATTGAACAGAATCAGGGGAATGATATAAGAAAATCACAGTGACACATAATTTGAGAATTCAATGCTTAATTACATGGTTAGCCAAAGCTAGACTAGTATTTCAGGGAAATTTTGGCTCCTAATTCATCATATGTTCAAAAAATGGCAAAAGTTTCAGAACAAAGAAAGTAGAAGAATAACAGTAAGATTATGCTCCAATATCTTCAATGCGACTGATAAAGCAGATTTATTGGAGAAGTCAATGAGCTTTATACACTGCATATTTCTCGCAAGTTCCCCTAATGTTCCAGGTCTCTGTCTTTGAAAACCTAATCACTGCAAGCAACACCAATCTTAAATCCATGAGAGGGTCCACCTTTCTATATTATACACCTAGTGTTACATTGTCAGTGAAAAACAAATTTATATTCTTAGCTGTTTACTAAGCAAACCTCCAATGACAGCTTTCTTTCCATAATTAGGAAGCTCTGTGATATTCAGTTAATAGGACAGTCACTCCTATGGCTATCCTATAGACATGCCCAATATCAAAAGTTCATTTGCCACTTGACCAGAACTATTGTTAGCATTTCAAAAACTTCAATGCACAGTCTCTTAGACAGGCAAACCATATTGCTTTTTGATCCAAGCACATTGAACATCAGACCTAAAAATCCAGTTGCAGAAGCCATCTCTCACAACAGTATCAAATTGTAAGGCTGTCTTGTTTATAACCCTTGCAAAATACCATTTCCGGTTCTTGGCACATTAACTAGCACTGAGACAACTCAAACCAAATGCAATATGGTTATACATGGAGGGCTTTCACAATTATTATATCTGCAAAAGACAATTTCCTATGATTGGCACATCAATTCAACTAGAAATGGACTCTCAAAGTCCCCTATTGAGGTCAATTAGTTATCAGGGTACAATTGCTAGAAATCAGTATGCTAATCTCCCAGTAAACTAAGAATCAAGGACAAAGTGATTTATCCTCCAGCTGTCAAGAACAATCAAATTCATAAAATTTCCATCTGGATCACTGATCAATTCAAAAAATATAATCTATCCCCCTCTCAATCAACCACATTCTATTCAGCTACCAATGTTAACAAAAAGCAACTCAAACTTATCCTCAACTTTCTAAGCTTACCAACAAAGTTGCATGTAAAGAAAATTGCAGATAACTTGAGGTAACCAAGATTATTCTTGTAATACATAGATCAAAACCCCACATAAAGAAATATCTTTCTTTGCATAAAAGCCCAAAACAGAAGAAAACCAACTAATAATTTACGTGTACTTTACCCCAGCATCCTATCATCACAGAACTCAATAATTGAGTCACTTTTGTAAAGAAATGCCACTTTTTTTTTTTCTCTCACTTAAAACAAGTGTACATTCATGCTATAACAGATTAGCAGACTCACATAATTTCCAAAAGCTGTACTCTTAGCAATCCAAAACCCACCTTCTATAATCCAAACCATAAAACAAAACCAACAAAAAAAATGTCCAACAACATAACCCACCAACAAATCCACACAAAAAACACAAACCCAAAAATAAAAATCTTAAATTTATCAAAATAATAGTAATTAAAAACACCACCTGCTCCTCATGTTATTCCACAACTTATACCAAAGACCATTCTAGAGAAAGAAAGAAAAAAACAAAAACATAAAGAGAGGAAGAAAGATGAAACCTTGGAAAGTGGGGTTGGTAAAGGATCTATCAGATGGTGCAGACTTATCAACCCTGTCCAGTGATCCATCTGATAAACGAGAAGAGACCTTTTGTTTGAGTCCTCCTCCAACTCTCCTCCTTTTCCGGTTCTTCCTCTTATTCAATCTCCCACCAACACACCCTTCAGGCGCGGAAACACACGCCCCCATGTCTCTCTCTCTCTCTCTCTCAGATCAATCTGCAACCACCACCATTATCTTCAACACAAAGATATAAACAATTCTAGAGAGAGAGACAAAAAAGAAAGAGGAAGATAGTGAATTGAAATGTCAGAAAGAGAGAGAGTTTAAGCTTCAAGCTACCGCTTGTGAAATTCTCTTCCTTTTATTATTGCTTGGGTTCTCAAAAGAAAAAACCAAATGTTGTATTTTTTCTTTTAAGTTTTATAAAAGAACTTTCACTCAGTTGGCATGTCATTATTGGTAAATAAATTAAAAGGATAATATCAAAAATAAATATAGATAAAAACAAGTAAATATGAAAAGAACAAATTCAATATCCATTATTTTTGTAAACTCAACCGTTATGAAAAGAATAAGTTCTAAAATTATTATTTTTGTGCCATTATCTATTGTTTTTTTTTTTCCTCAACTACTTACTGTCTGTCTGTCGTATCTGTTAATCACTTTTTTTCAACCACTTACAATTTATCACATTAGAGTGAATTGTGGCATAAAATGTTATAGTGCTAGATTTTCTCCCTATGAAAAAATGCATAGAAATTGTTTTTTTTTTTTTTCTCTACATTGGTGTGGAGAGAGGTACATGATGATGAAGTAGTGAGCAATGGCAATCTTTTTTTTTTTTTTTTTATTGTTGGTGGCAGGGTAAAAAAAAAAAAAAAAGGCATAGAATCGCCCTTTTTACTATTTAGCAATAGACATTTGCCAATAGTGGGAGGTACGACCCACAGTGTGTGAAATTTATATGCCACGTAGGCGCAGAAATGGTTAAGCAAACGTGCGTGTGTGTGTGTGTTGGGGACTGAGTGTCGTGGACGTGCATCGTTCAAAGTGTTGTACCATTAGTCTATATCTATACTGCTACTAGCTAGCTAGCAACTACTACAGTACTACCGACCTGACGTTGTTGTTGCTGCTGATGTTATTGATGTTACACAGTTTTTTGACGTAATGTGTGTTTCTTTGTGTGTTTGTGTTTTGTTCAAACTATAATGTATATCTTTTTTCAATTTTTCATTATCTATGATGATTCTATGTTTGTATAACCAGTACAAATTTTTTTGTCAGGGCAAAAAAGCTGTGCCTAACTAGGCCATTTAGTATGGGGAGGTCGGCCAACTTGTTGATGTCATTTTTACTGATTACAAGGTTTTATATTTTACAACCAAAAAATATATATATTTTAGAGAAAAAACTTTAAAAAAGAAAATGAAATTATAGAAGGGATAAAATTTGATTAAAGATATTCACACCTTGAGAATTTATCGTGTACATGTACGTTGAAATTTTAATCATTGAATTGGATATTTTTTTATCTTCATAATGGATATTTTATCTTCTACTTTTTCTTAAATCTTAATCATTTTTTAATTATTTAATGGTCTAGATTTTATCATATCAATATTCACTAACAATAATCTTTTTTGGCTACCCACTAACAATAATATTAATTGTTTTGTTTGCAACAATATTTTATTATTTTAAGAGTATTGTTAGTAGAATACTGACATGGCAGAATCTAGACCCTTAAATTATAAAAGAATTATTAGGATTTAAAGAAATTTATTAGTAAAATGTCTTAGGAAATCTAGAAGATCTGAATCCAAAAACATATATAGATGTTAAAATTTATTCTAATTGAGTCAGCATTGAGTCATAATGTAGTGTTTTTATCTTTATCTTAATAGAGTTACAATTTTCTTATTACAAAAAAAACTATATAAAATAGGTTCAAATTAGATGTTAATTACTATAACGACCTAAGGAGAAACACTAGTTACATTTGTGCTATACTTAAAAAAAAAAATAGTTATAATTGAGACTAAAATCCAAATCTAACGGGTAAATGTCTGATGTAAAACTCATTACACACCAACATAACACACATAATCAATTAAATTGGGACATCACACAAATACTATTTGACCCAAAAATGTATTTTTTATACATAATTTAAGATTGCAAAAACTTGAAATTTAAACATTTGACTAATGACATAGTTATTAATTTTTTATTTTTTTAAAATTTTACAAGTGTAGAGGATATAATAAAAAAATGTAATCTATTAGGTGATTGTCAAAATTTACTGTTAATAAGAATATAAAATGGGAGTTTGAATAGTTTGTTTGGAGAGAACTCTGTCTAGGAAGGTATGAAACCAAAGTAAAGTATATTGGTGGGTTTGTGACGTTACTCTTATGCATTGGTCTGTAATTTTGTATGGGTCCTCCAATGAGTAATGACTTAGTTGAGAAGTAGTTTGAATACTATGTTGTGTTTAGGTGTTTGCTGATATTATTGTATTTTGTACAGGTAATTCTAGTCAATAAAATAGTATTCTATTCATTAAGACATAAAAATTTTCACAACATATATAATTTTTATATAAATTCATATTGAATTAACATTATTTTAACAATAATACCAATTTTTGTGCTATAAACCAGTCACATCAATAAAAACAATTATGTTATCAAATTTGTAAGTATATGAATAATAATGAAACCGAGCTTGCGTGAAGTGGGCTTTACCTAAATGCTGCTTTTTTTTTCAATGGTTGGTAACTGAGAATACTTGTCAACACTCAGGGGAGATCTCTTCTAATTAGATATTATTGCAAACAACTCACCTACCATTAAAAAAAAAAAAAAAAAACGTGTCACTTTAGCCCAAAAACGTAAAGGAAATGAAAGTTTGTGCAGCTTGTGTTTGCTATATATATATATATATATATATATATATATTTATTTATTAACTTATTCCTTATTTGTGTGTGGATGTGTATTTTTAGCATTATAGTAAATGATGTAATAATAATAATATTCCCAAAATGACTTCTTTTTTTCTTGTTTGATTCCCACTAATAAGTCGTGTGTGTTTGAAAGAAACATAGTGTTGTGAACCGAATAAGTCAAAAAATTTGTGCTGCGTGTAGAGTAATGAAGACCATTCAATTGTTCGGTGGAGGGTAAAGAGAGTTTTGGGAATGAAATAATGATAAGACAATGTAAAGAATAACACTAATTGGTCATGTTGAGGAATAAAGAAGGAATTGAAAGAAACGTCTATGTTCATTCTCAAATTACAAATCAATTATAGCTCTATCTTAAAATTCTATAGTATCATTACTATTTTTAATAGATACCAATTGAGTTGAGAACTTGCGCAATAGTTAAGGTAATAAATAGTGTTAATTCATATTTGTTTAAATGTTGATGGCATGTGTGGTAAGATAGAACCATTCTTATAACTATAAACAAATGTTTAATTTTTTAGAAATGCATAGTGAAATTACCTTAGAAATTGTTTATCCTCATAATTTAAATATAATAAAAATGATATGAAAATTTGTAAGGGAGAATTTTCTAAAAAAATGAACCATGCCAAGAACTTTGACTAAAGCAGGTGGTGAGATGAGTAGAGAAATTCATCAGGTGAAACAATTTATTCCTAGGCTTCAAACCAACAGCAAGTGGGATTGATCGGAGACACTTTGAAGGTTAAAGTAAGTGGAGATTCTAGAAAAATAATAGTGTAGCAGTGGTTGAAGGGAAAAAAAATGTAATTTTATTCATGCAATAATGGGTAATTATAGGGTTTATGATTGGGGGTTGGTAACCAATTCTCTAAAAATTAATTTGGAGAGGTCCTACTAATGTACCATTCCTTAAGGCCAATTGAGGGTACATGCTTCTAAATTACTTTGCTCAATAATGTACAATGATGGCTTATTTAGTAAAAAGGGATGGCAGTTGATGAGGGCAATTAATGCTAATATGATAGAGTAAGTGGTCTTTCTCATGCATTTCTTCTTTTGAAGTGGAGGGAGGGAAGAGGGGGGGGGGGGGGGGGGGTGGGGTTGCTCCGCTACCAAGCTTTAGACATTCCTGAACAAGGTCTAGGACTCTACCTCTTGAGTGCTCGGCCTGCGTCATGCACTCTATCTTGTCTTGCTTGAGTATCGATCAATGCACAAACAGTGTTACTCAACAAGATGATACATAATTATCATGCAGATGTGATCTCAAACTAGTCCCAACTAGGCCAAACCCTATCCTAGAGGTTTGTTCCCCCCCCCCCCCTTTCTCCAAAGTAGCCATTCATAATTTTCACCCATATCAATTCACAAACATATTGACATAAGTACTATTATTTAACATTATTAATGGATAAGGGTTTTAGAGGTCACACATGGAATACCAAGTACATCATACATAGTTTCATCTCTAAAATAATTAGCTTAGTTATGGATGATATGTTTTTGAAAAAATAAAATCAATCACATTATAGAATGTGGGGGAGAACCATGTTAATTTCCCCCATAAGTTAACCCAAAAAAAAAATCCATACTTAATTCTAGACTATGTCACTATGCTAATAGGATTTTGTATCATGTACCGACAATTAAATAGGTTTTTTAAAATGGCATGCCGTAATTGTTTTTTTTTTTTTTTAATTCCTCCATATATTTAATCTAGGCGAGATCTACAAATTAATGTTGACAAAACAGCTGCTATTCGTGTGGTGTACATGAAGTGGCGAGGGCCCTGTCTTGCAACAACGTGGATCCAAATTCATATAGCGACGCATCGCTCGAGAGGCAACAATAAAGTTTAAAACTTTGTGAGACAAAAATATTATATTTATTTTTCCAAACTTTTAAATAATCAATGATGTTATAGAATTTATGCTCATGATGGCTAAGTTTCCAGTCAAGGATAAACAACAATGACATCAAGTGGTAATTTTCATTTTTCAAAATGACAATGGTAATGATATTATTTATGTCGCCACATGTATATGATTCAAACTCTATCTTTTCTGTCTTTCAATATTTATCTATAAAATAGAATGATAATAACAGTGATTTGGCATGTCACAAAATTAATATATAAATTTTGATGGACAAAATAAAATTTAAAAAAATTCAAGTAATAATAAAAACACAAAAATTTTCTGTTGGTTCTTATGCATGACAATCTTGTCTAAGGGGTGAACACATAAGTAACAGTAATGTTTTTTGTGAGTACACGCATCTCTTAATGAACAAAAATATATTTAACCCAAAAGTTAAAACTTTACCCAAAATTTTTTTCATAATGATTCTCATCTACCATGCAAGGTTATTGTATGCACAAGGGTACGCCATGTTATGATATGACCATCTATCATAATCGTATACTAGCATTTTCATTAAAAAAAAAAATTTTGAGTTATTGATATGATAAATTATGATTGATATAACATCACTTTCACATAAATCTCTCACTATAATTATAATATGTTACCTTATAAAAAAATGATAAAACAATTAATTTTACTAACAACTTTTTATATTTCTCATAAAAATAATATCAAAATTTTTTTATTGTGATTTATCAATAATTACTTTAAGGCAGCCATTAGTATGACTACATAAAAAAAAATTATAATATTGTGTCCTTGACTCCTTGGACTTATTGATACAATGATACTTTAGAGTTTAGACCTTGTGTAATAGTGTATCAAGTGGTCATTTTCTGACATTTTATGGTTCTGCATCAATCGTCACCCCCACGGAAAATCATGTTTTGTTGAATTGTAAGTCATATTGCTCAATCGTGCTAGCCACCTCAAATTCTGGGCCTAGGAGGCTAGAGCTAGACTAAATCCCATTTTTTTAAATTCCGAAAACTGAATTTTTATTGAAACAAAAGAGGAGGAAGGGTAAAGATAAGAAATAGGGATGGTTCCAACCTAAATATAATATAGATTATAGAAGGCCCACGCAGCCAAATTGTGAGCTGGAGAATTGGCCTACATAAAAGTCATTGAAAGAACAAAAATATGCAACCGAGCGTGCGTTTGCGAATCAATTATTCAACGTTTGTCTATTTGGTTGGGTCCTATGTTGGGTCCTATGGTACTGTTTACGATTTAATCAAAAATGTAAAAATATGCGTACTTATATATTTTTGGGTCCCATGATACTATTCACACTTTTAAAAATTATTTTACTACAGTATTTTTAACAATAAATTTTCAATTTTTAACAAATAAACGCTATCCAAACAGATCCCAAGTTGTGGTTTCTGTATATACAATAATAAGAGAGATAAGTAGCCACAACCGAGATGTGGTCCTTGTGGAGAGGCTGTAAAAAATTGAGGCAATCACCTCAAGGATCAATAGGTTTGGATATCTTCTTGTCTATCTCTAGCTTTAAAAAAAAAAAAACTAGATAGTACCAAAAGGGTTAAGTGTTACACTAAAACCTTTAAATTTTTCATGTATTATGAGAAAACCACATGAGAATTTGTATATTTTTCCAATTTATATATATATATATTAATAGGCAAAACTCAAAAAAAGTTCAATTAGAATTTTAAATTAGAGGCTAATTTTGCACCATGTGTCCTAAATTATTTATTTTTAGAGAGTTTTATTTTCTAATTTTAAAATCAAATGTGGGACCACATCATAAATATTCATCCAAGTGAGTTACTAAGATTATGTTTGGTAACAGTTTTTGTTTTTTATTTTCAAAAACTTGTTTTTGGGAATATAAAGAAAAAACAATTTTCTTATATTTTTTAAATCAAAAACATATTTAGTTAGTTGAAATTAAAAAAAAAAATAGTTTTTTGAAGAAAAAAATAGAAAATACTAAAATATGTTGTTACTAGGATTTGAACTTTAATGCTAACTCATTAAATGAGATAGATTCATTAAATTAAATGCGTATTTTCATTAACTTTTAAAAATTAGAAACTGAAAACAGCATTTTGTATGTTTTCAGTTTTCTTCACAAATTGAGTTTTGAGAACAGTTTTTGTTTTCTGTTTATTTTGGATTGCCAAACAAGTTTTTTAGTTTCAAAAATAGAAAATTGTTTTTGAAAACAGAAAATAATGGGAAAAAATAGTTACCAAATATACCCACCTTCTCAAAAAAAAAAGTGAGTTATTGAGTACAAAAACTAAAGAGTCTAGAATAAATGAATCATAAAAAAAAAGCGTTTCACAATAACAAAAAATAAGAAGTAATAAAAATAAATAAACATGGACAGTTTATATTTTATACCTAATAATATTCTTACAAGACTTTTTAAAGAATTTAACAAAATAAAAAAAATAAAAAAAAAAGGCTATCAATAGTATTTAAATTATATATATAAGAATTATATTGTGCATCTTATTATATATTTTTAAGTGTATTTATATATATACATATGGTTGCAAGTTAGTATATATTAATAGGAAAAACTCAAAGAAAATTCAATTAGAATTTAAAATTAGAATACAATTTTGCGCCATGTGTCTAAATTTATGTGAGAACCACACTATAATTATCCACTTAAGTTTTTTAATATTTGTACCAAGTGAGTTAATGAGTGTAAAATACTAACAATCTAATATTAATGAACTGTAAAATAAATAAATAAATAACCAATCACATATACTCAATAAAAATTACCACATAACAAAGATCACGCATGTTCTATCTTATTAAAAATTAGAAAAAATAATAATTACAAGTAGTATTAAGTTTAGGTAAGAATTTTAATATATGACTAATTACGTTTACTTTTTTTTAAAAAAATTGAGTAATTATTTATATTTTTAAGATAAAAATTATGTTTAATTTTAAATTTATTCATACATATGCATGTGTTACATGCTTTTTTTAAAAAATAATTTGACTAATTATTTATATTTTTATAATAAAAATTGTGTTTAATTTTAAATGCATCTATGAGTTTGCATGAATTATATGCTAGTAATAATAAAGATTAAAACAATTTCTTGTATTGTATACCATAGGTTCTCCAACTAAATTCAACTATGTTGTTGTATTGATCGGAAAACACAGAGTTGAATTTAATTATTAGTATTTAAAAAGATAACATCATTTTTACTGCACTAGAAATCTTTGTATCTTATAGGTTCCTTGATTAAATTCAAACACTTGCTTGCATTGATTAATGAAACATATTCAATTTTATCTTTTTAAGAACAATTAGATGTAATACAGTTACGTGTTTAAATTTAATTGAAATTTTTATTATACTACACCTAATGAAATATAATTAGTTTTATATTTTTTATCTTATATAATTTATTTTATTTTCTTTTATTGTTATAACTAACTAACTAACTTTTTTGCTTTAATCTCAAATAATTTTGTTAAAATTCTTATAATTCAATTGGTTGACACTTATTGATATTTAAAAAAAAATATTTAGAGTTCAAATCCGAAATCCCCCATTTCTATTTATTGAATTATTCCAAAAAAAAAAAAAAATCTCAAAAGATGTTTTTTTATTGAAAACTCAAATAATGTCATAGGTGTGTCATAACAGTCGCAAAATTATCTCACGAACGAATCATAAACGTTATGCAAGGGCATGGGAAATCTACCCATAGTCCACCTCTTAGAAATAATTAAATTCCCAAAAAATTAAAAAAAAAAAAAAAACCCCAAAAGAAAAGAGAATTCCCCATCAGTCAATAATTGAGTCATTGAGTGTCGTACTCCACTACCAATCCATACATCAATTTATTGATGGATCATCTGTTACGCAAAGGGAATGGGAAATCTATCCATAATCCATAGATCCAGAATAATTAAATTCCAAAAAAAAAAGTTCAAATTAAGTAAATTCAATTAGTAAAGTCTTTTATTGTTGAATAAAATAACTTGAATTTGATATCTACCTACACTAAAAACCAATTGGTCTCCGTTTGGATTGAGGAATGAGGTAAAGGGAGTAGAGGAGGAGTAATTTTTAAATACTCTTGGAGCACAGAAAATAATGATCCCTCCTCTTACATTCATAAAGGGGTCTATTCATTAAATTTGATATTCGCATACACTAAAAACCAATTAGTCCCTATTTAGATCGATGGAGGAGGTAGGGAGAGTAGAGAGAGAGAGTAATTTTTAAATACTCTCGGAGCACGGAAAATATTGATTCCTCCTCTTACATTCATGAAGGGGTCTATTCATTAAATTTGATATTCGTCTACACTAAAAACCAATTGGTCCTCGTTTGGGTTGAGAGAGGAGGTAGGAGAGTAGAAAGAGAATAATCCTTAAATAGAAATGCTAATGAGTGCCCTTAGAACACTAGTTAAGAATCGAGTTAAAGAAAATTTTGACATCACTTTTATAGGAAATGAAAAAAGCTGTCAAAACATTAATTGTTTTTTTTTTTCCCCATAAAAACTTTCTTTAATTGGATTCTTAACTAATGCCCTAAGGGCATTCGTTAGCATGACTTATTCTTAAATACTCTCAGAACACGGAGAATAGTGTTCACTTCTCTTACCTTCATAACGTGGTCTATTCATTAAATTCATAATAAAGTCCATCATGAATTTGAAATGAGGAAACATAATTTTTTCATATTTCAAGAGTATTTAAGAATTTTTCGTAAAAAAAAAAAAAAAAAAAAGGATAGATTTAACAGAAAATAGACCAATTTTTGACAAATTATACTCTATTTTTATCTGCATTGTCTTACTCTTCGATCTAAATAAATAGTGTAAAGAACAATTATCTGGAGGAGCATTATAAGTTGACACTTTATTTAAAAAAAAGAAAAGACAGTTTCCAATGGTCAATAATTGAGTGTCGTACTCTGCAACCAATCTAGACATGAATCCATGGATGGATCATATGGCGCATGAGATTCATACATTAGGTTGCTCTAAATGCAAAATGGATACCTTTGGAAGCAGCCAGGAAGTAACTGCAGCCCACACATTGGCGGTACACCTTTTACGAGAGAGCATTTATTTACTTCATTAATGCTCTCTCTCTCTCTCTCTCTCTTTCTCTGGCTCTCTGGCCAATGCCCATACTTCACGTTTCCACATTTCTCTGTTCAACGCTGTACAGCCTTTGATAAACTAATTACTGCTACTATCATTCAGTTCTTCTTCTTCACAGTCCTTAAAATCTTTAATCAGCTCTTGATGTAATTAATTAGTCAGAGCATTCAATGACGTTTTTTCTTTTTGTTTGTTAGAGCATTCTCATAATGTCTTTCATAAAAAATAAAAAATAAAAAATAAAATAAAAAGTCATTTTGACACGTTAATATTCTACTTTATTATTTTAACATATCATTTTACAATATACTATTTATTAGATGTTATATCTTTTAATTCTATACATTAAAATAATATTTACAATATATTAAAATAATATATTAACTCCTCCCACCATCATTATTATCATCAACAACAACACCAACAACGGCACAACCACCACTGCCACAACAACGGCCACCAACAACTATTGCCGCAAACCCACATCCACCAATGCCGCCTTAAAAAAAAAAACAAAAACAAAAACAAAACCTGAAGAAAAAAATCCACAACAATCCATCACATTCACAATCCTCAAAACCCATCCCAAATCAAACAAACCCATAACCTAGCTCCAAAATCTCCTTCCTCAAACAAACACTACAACCAATATCAGCCCCTACACCCAAAAAAAAAAAAAAAAAACCACCACAACCAATATCGGCGGCGGCACTAGTGAGACCCATCCACAGCCACAAATCTCACACCCACAACCTGATCAACCCACTACCTTTAACCAAAATCAGCCACCACCAACAATCAAAACAACCAACCACCATTAGAAACACTGCCACAACCACCAAGAGAGAGAGAGAGAGAGAGAGATCAGCGAGGTGTGGAAAGAGGAGAGATCAGCAACTCTAGGTTTCGCTCGTCTTCACGTCCTCTGAAGCCATTTTCTACGAATTAGTGAGAGCAAACCAAAGTTTTTGCCCAATCTCGGCCTCGTCGATATGAATCGGGTCGGATCTTCGGCGATAATACCAAAATTCGAGACTCTCTCTACTACTGTACTATACTGTGTGAAAGTTGCAGAGTATGGTAGTGACGGCTGTTGCAAACGGAGAGAGAGGAGAGAGAAAGAGAGTGAGAGATAAAAAAAAATGAAAGTGAGAAAGAAATAGAAAGCAATGGAGAGATGGAGACCAAAGAGGAGAGAGAGAGCTATGTTGCAAACGGAGAGAGAGATATGTGTTGGGAGGAGAGAGAAAAGTAAATAAAATAATTAAAAGAAATTATAGCATTGATGTCCATACCATCTCATATTTGAGATGGTACTGTAGTGGTGTGCCAAATTTTTTGGCATTTGGCACACCTCATGAAGGTCTATTTTTGGTATTTGGTGTGCCAAATGCCAAATATTTAGAATTTGACACACCTGATAAGAATGCTCTTATATAGCAGCATTGAACGAGTTGATTGGGTGTGGAAACCTATGAACAAGGCTATTAATACTTCAAATTAAACTTCTCATAAATAAAGTTAGTTAAAATATAAGCTTGGTAAAAAATTTGTGATTAAATAAAAATTTTGAAATTCAAACTTAACTATATTAAAATTTAATTGGTATCTGAGCTTGATAATAAATACTCCCTCCGTCCTAATTTATTTGTCCTGTTTGAAAAGTCAAACTTTTTAAGATAATATCATTTATTGTTTTATCTACCTTATAAAAATGTATAAGTTTACAAAATTACCCTTAAATAAATTTATCAGCTTTTTTAAAAAAAAGTTATTCTTAATGAGACAACTAAAAAAGTGTCCCAATTAAATTGATTTTTTTAAATATTAGTTAATTTTATTTTTAAATAGTTTTGAAAATAAAGTAGGAGTATAATAAGAACATTAGTAAACTAATAATTTTTATTTTTAGAAATAGGACAATATTTTGGGACATCCTAAAATGGAATAGAAGACAAACAAACTGGGACAGATGTAGTAACAATTATTATGAAGTGAATATCATATGTATAAAATTAATTATGTATCTAAAAAAATTATTAAAAAAAATTCAAAAGTTTAGGTGGGCCTAGTTTATGCATCAAGCAAGTATTTCTTCACCATTATCTATTTTTAGGTAAATTGCTTTTATCTAATAATGTCACAGGATACTATTTTTTTCAATTTTTTTTATTGATTGAAGCAATAAATTATTATTAGAATAATCTTTAAGAGACTTGAGGAATTAATATAACTTAAGCGCTTAATGTGAGTCTTGTAAAGTTTCTAGTGTTAGACTTTTGATGGTTGACACATGTTCCCATGGATGGTGTACAAGAGTCTATGGATGACGATTAGTGAAAAAAAAAGGTTCATAGACAAGAAGATACCCATAGAACTAGAACAAGAATTTAATCCCACAAAGAGACAATGACTCCAACATGGGAGAATTTTTTTATTTTTTATTTTTTTTTATACAAGATATAAATTTTACTCTAATATAATTTAAGTATATATGTGTGTGAAAGCTCCTTTCTGAAGACTTCAACCTCGGTCCTTGCCCTCACACTCCACAAATACTTATACTTGTGAAGTGACCATCACACCAAGGATGTACAGTGGTAAGAGAAAAATTGTTGCGTATACGCAAATAAATGGAAGTCTCGCATAGAGGAAAAATAAAGCACTTAAAGGATTTTTTTTTTTTTTTTGAATTAAAGACTATAGTAGTTTTATTCATTTTTCAAATATCAATTTGTACAATGGGTAAAAAATAACATAATTGAACTCAAAATTATTAGATTTAATTTTTTGAGCTAAGTGGTGTGAGTAATTATGTATTGTATTAAAGTATCATTTAAATCTCTCCAAAAATGTTATCTCTCCCAACATTCTCAAAAATTATAAACTTGTGTCAATGGCAAGATTCAAACCAAAGACTTTAACCTAGTTTTCTTAATGCCTATAATGACACGTTATGATGGCTCTATTGACTTCTTTAAATAAACATTTACGGTCTACATTCATGTATAACGTTTTACACATATTAAGCTTTGTTATTGCTAGGTTCTCATTGCCTATGCCCAAAAAAGATTGAGAAATATTCCCTTCCCAAAAAAAAAAAAAAATTCAAAGATCAAAGATCAAAGTTTACAGAGATATGGGTAAAAAAAAATAATTGAGCCAAATTTGACCGTGAACATTATTAAAAGGGTCGGTTGGGGAAGAAGTTGTCATTTCACGTACCGTACACGAAAAGCTGCACACTTTCCCAGCTAATACGGGGTTTTGCCCAGGAGAGGTTGGGAACCCCAAAAAAAAAAAAAAAAAAAAAAAAGTTTTCTTTTTGGCCAGCTATGCACACTGTCTTTTTTTGCATCTTTCAGAAGATTGAGACAAAATTGCAACTACTGCTACTACTAAATTCGCAGATAAAAACAATATTGTCTTCAAAAGAAAGGACGATAAGAAGAAAAGAAAAGTTAATTTGGGTAAGAGCACACGCATAAATGATACCTGTTGTATGGTGAGAATTTTATGGCACGTGTCTATATAAATATCTCTAATAATTAAACTATACATGATGACCCGTGAACACGATACACATATAGCATGATTTTTTTTTTTTTTGTTAATATTTAGTATAAACGTGTTCGTATCAAACCGACACACTTTAATTAAATAAATTTAAAATTTAGAAGATTAACCTAAACGAAAGTAAAATTAATGAACTGAAATAAAATTTGAAAAAATTTAGAGAGCTAATTTTGCATTTTAACTTATAAATAAATATCATTTTTATCTAACATAATTTTGAATTCTAAATATAGTTGAATTTTTTTTTTTAATGCAATAGTTATATTAATAAATTTTTAATTGAAATTCTAAGGTTATAACTCTTTTATCTTAAAAAAAAGGGAAAAAAAATCTTTTTTTTCCTTTTTATTTCTCCCTTAGATTTTGTATTAAACAGACTAAAATGATTCGGGTCGAGCCATATATTTGAGTACTCTTACCACCACACCATACAACCACAACCCACTAGTACAAACTGCCACCGCACCTCTATAAATTAAAATGTATTATAAGATTCATTTGGATCTAATGCTCAATGACCGCAACCTCGACTTCAACGACCCACAACAGCCCAAATCTCAATGACCCATCGTCAGCCAGATTAGTCACAGCAGATTTGATGAAAGAGCAGAGGAGAGAGAGTGAATAGAAAAAGAACATTACAGATTTACAACTTACAAGTGCTATAGAATGCTGTAACGTTTTGCAAAATTTTTTGAACAATGATAAACAACTAGGTGTGGAAGGTTTTTTTTTTTTTTGGGTGAAATTTTGCTACAATAGTAGCCATTTTTTATAGAAAAATCTATAATGAAAAACCGGATGTGGATGCTTACTTATGGTTTATTTTCTCTCTTTTTATTTTACTTTTATATGAAAATAATGGTTTATTCTCTCTTAATTAAACTTCTTATAAAGATGTTAGCTGGCAGTTAAGTACTCTTGTGACTTGTCTTTTGATTAAAAAAAATCTACCATAAAAAAAAATATTATTTTTTAATTATTATTTATAATAATCAAATTCTCTTGTCTTTTGTATCTTTGACCCCCCAAAAATATTCATATTATAGGAAGTTTAGAAATTAATTAAACAGTCGTAAGTGATCTTTTAAGTATTTGCCACATGTAATTTATCTTCTTCTTTTAATAATGAATACATATAATTTATCTATATTCGTACAACTATATTCTTTAAAATTGGCCAACCGCTAATTAAATTACCAAAGGTTCTACGATTTTTGGATGTGTCAATTCTGCAAATGGCAACCGCACATTATCGAGATTGACTTTGTGGTGTGCCTGCAAATACCCAAAAAATAGAAAGATCCCATTTTACATAGGACCACATCACTCTAGACCTGCAAAAGAATTGGCCAAATTGGCTTTGTACACAGTGATGATGATGTTAACATGATTGAATTTTTTTGCATTTTCTGATAGCCGCTTAATTCATCTACCACATTTTGGAGTTTGGACCAGGCTGATTCCCTTAGGTTGACTTTTATTGGCAAAAATTCATTCAAAATTTCTAATGCATACAAAGTTGTGTTCAACGAAGAAAAAGTGAAGCACAAGACAAACATTTTCATGGCTAAGAGATGGAAATTGGGAAAAGTCAGCTTTAGCGGGGAGCCCATGTGAGGTCTGACAAAGCTAAAGACAAAAGAGGTAAGAATTGAAGCTTACACAAAGAAACGAATGCTTAAATTGCAAACCACATATAGCTTTGGACAGCCCAAAAATCAAGCAAATTGGGCCTAATTCACCATTTTCCTAACTACCCGGTCCAATTAAGTTTAGGGTATGAAACAGTTACTACTTGAATGTCAAGAAACATATAGCAGTCCCAAAGCAGAACATATGCAGCACATACAATGGATATATACATCCTTCCTCTCAAAGGAGGATGCATATATGATATATCCGATGCATGAAATAATTATTGCTGAGTCCCAAAGAATATTACGCATATAAAAGGCTTTTGGATATGATAATGCCAGGTGGAATTATCTACACATGTCATATTTAAAAGGCCATTAACCTGGGCCTAGTACATTCATCATACTTTGTGCTCCTCAATTTTATGAAGATCTTGTTACTTGCCAGAATATTGTTGACACAATTGAAAATGAAATGATGTTACAACATGACATAAGAACCTATCCTGGATCTTCTGAGGCTTCTGCTTGGGTTGTTGAGCACTCAGAATCTAAACGTTGTGCCGACCTTGTGTGGTTTTCCTATGCATACAAAAGGATGCAAAACTAGACATCAGGTGCCTTAGAACAGGTTTGAAGTGTTGAAATATTCCATCAAGTTAAGTATTCTTTCAAGTAATTTGTTAATTCCATGAAAATAGCTCTGCATCTTGACCATAAGATCAGTTATCTCTATACCTTTCCATCATTTACAGAGATGCTTAGAAAATTAGCTGCGGATTGAGGTTCTGAGCAGGCTGACTGGAGAACAGGCAAAGAGTCCAATGAATCTTTATGAAAAAAAAATATTAATAACAATACCATACTTTTCTTTTAACATGTCACCAAATTATGAGTTTCTGAATCTGCAGCATAGTAAAAAACCAACCCACTTGCCTCTGACAAACAGGAGTTACTGTTATTGTTCTCTCGTAAGGGTTCGGCAACTTCTTTGTACTCCTCACATAGAGGTGAAGCTGCATCAAAATATTAAGAAATGATGCTTGTCTTAGGCATTCTGTAGAGATCCATACAGGACAAAGTTTAGCTCCAAACTAGTTTAAACAAATCACATAACTCATTAAAAAAGTCATGTGACTAAAACTACCAATGAATGATCTCTTCAATCACCGCATGGTGGGTTGGAGTAAAATAGCTCAAAACCGGTTTGGAGCTAAACTTTTTTCATACATAAACCACAAGGGAATGCATCATGTGTGCATCAATTTTAACTTGCAGTGTCTTGTAATAATCTGAATTACTATATTGTACGTAGGTGCTTTGGCAATGCCATTGAAAGTACTCAACATTTTGTACTTTACATGGCATGAAATGAGACTAGTTCTTCATTTAAAATATTAATTGCATACATTTGACCAATTTCTATAATTCTTGAAGTGACTTTTGATTTTAGTAATATTGCACATGGGTGCTGCTCCATTATATATGAATTTTCCCTCTGCTACTATAGGAAAAAAGTACATTCCTAATCCTAATACAACCACCACGGAACTTTCAAAAAACCAGATCATAAAAAGGATATCATTTTTATAAATTCAAAAATTCTGGTGCCTCTCTAGAAACAATAGTAGCCTAGCAAATCACATAACAGATTAATGTATAAAAGGATACACATGAAAGAAAGAATCTCCCTCAATAAAACCTAGTTCTCCTAGATTTCCTTAGGTTAGCAGCATGTCATTTCCTAACGCAGTATCAGCAAACTTAAGTTACCTTACTGACATGATGATTCTTGCTTCTTTTTTTGCTAAATATAGCTAGATGCACACACACAACGTATTTCAAAATATATGATAAGGTAGTTGACATGAATATTTGTTAATATACTCAGCTATTATGGCTAGGCCTAAAAGCAGGACACACAACTAAAAGTATAGAATAAACCTGTATTTTCTGAAGAGCCTGTCTCAGATGCCTTACTTGGAGATTTTTCTATATTACTTTGAGGCACATCTTCAGTCCTGACAAGCCAAATCCAATATGTGGTACATTAAGAATACGATCTAGCTATCAAATAGAAAGAAAATAGTAGTTGATTATCCCGATTGTTTGGGTCTGAGTTGCATGCACCACTGTTGAAAAACTCTTACAAGAATATACTCTTATTTTATTCTCGGTGGATATAATCTGTATCTTTGGGAAAAGCTTGAGAATGGAACTATGGAAGTGCATGCACATGCACCCATGCCCACTTAAGGAATAATAGAATCATTTACACATGTTAAAAAGGTTATTTCCATGGAGGTAGAGGGTGCCATTTTAATTCCTTGAAATTCAAGGTTGTGACTATAAAACAACTAGGCCAGAATCACCCCCCCCCTTCTTTTTTTTTTGGCTAAACCGGGATCACCTAAATTGAGACCATTGGATGAATACACTAATTTGTCTAGATCCCAGACAGGGATAAAGATAATTTTTTTGCTATCATATGCTAATAAGTTTTAAATTTGGAAGTACTCCGCTACTTAAACATGAATATGAAAATATACATATGTGTGTGTGAGTGCACCTTACCTATTATCATCCCTTGTCACAATTATATTGCATCTTTCTTGGCATTCAAGTATTGATGAGAAAACCCTTTTATCCTGGCATGAGAATTGAAGATAGTTCACAGAGGTAGCAAAGGGGGGCAAAAGGACCATAAAAGGAACTTACCGTAACAACAGAGAAAGAAAATTTAAAAGAACACACACACACACACACACACAAAGCATTCACTGGGAATTTATGAGGAAGAAAATAACCAAAGGTTGTTAGAGGAATTAAAAGACACTACTAAATTTTAAACAGATAAACAAAATATCACATGTAACATAGATCTACAAGGTTCCCACTAGTAACTGTGGCATTGTAATGCATTGGTAGAAATTTTAAGACCACAGCAGAACTTAAGATATAGGATAGACAAATTTTAGGACAAATTTGAACCCTATGTTATATGAAGAACCATCATGTTATGAAATATTCCCTACATTACATGCCATAATATTTTTAACCACAGGTGGGTGCCCTCTGGCCTAATAGACACAATCAGTACAATATTTTGTAATCTAAAATGAAAATCATGATGGCTTTGGAAAGTTTCTTAAGAGCAAAATATATGACAGCTTCAAATATAAAGACTAGAATATTCTGTGTCAAAATCAGACCCTTTACTAACCTCTTGATTCATATTGGTAACAGTTTCCTGAATCTTCTGTAAGATATTGCCTAAACTCCCCACTTCAGAATGCAATGCCTGATTTTGGAAACTTAAAATAAGTTTAGAAAACCAGCAAGCATAGACAAGCAAAAAGAAAGAATAATAAATCTATAATTCATACCTCTTTTTCAGATATTAAATTCTGTATGACCACATCCTTTACTGAGAGAGTTTTCTGAAGGTTTGGCCAGTTAAGACAAAAAAAACTCATAAAGTAGACCTTACGCTGAAAGTGCAAGTTATTTCTTATCAATCAATAAACACATGAATCCTCAGTAGTGGTATGGATATCTCTTCTATTTGAGTTTGGTAATTTTTGCTAGTTCTTTCTGCCTCCAGGTGTGCTTCTAGCTCTGAAATTATTCTATCCTTTCTTCGTAACTCATCCTCATCATTTTTCAGTTTATTTTCCAGGTAATGGATCTTCTCTACAAGAAACAGAGTAAACGGTGTAAATTCTAGACTTAACAAATTATAAATGGATTACAGCACTTTTGTCCACAAGTCAAGTACTAGGGAACCTATAATGGTGAAAATTAATTTATGAGCATTGTGGCAGCGTCCAAATAGTTGATGTATGAAATACACTCTAGAATAGTACAATATGAAAGTTCACCTAAAGTAACGTGCACACATACACACACACTCTAGAATAGTACAATATGAAAGTTCACCTAAAGTAACGTGCACACATAAAAATGTGGTTAATGTTCATATACACAGACATACACACACAGGTACATCTTATACTAATAAGTGAAGAGCAAATTCAGTCAAGTGAATGACTATAAAGAATTACCAACAAAAACTTTTTCAAATGTAGAGACTTTATCCAGTTTGCTCCTTAAGCCAGCCACTGAATACGGCAGACAAAGTTAAAAAGGAATCTGATACTGCAACTTTCATGAAATTATGAGTGGCCTATGTCAAAATCTAAAAATGAACAGACACCTGGAATAAGTAATAGTTCAGAAAGCTACTTGCCTACTTCCTCTTTTTCATTCAAAAGGCATTGCACATCATTCACAACATGCTTGATAGAAAATGCCTCTTTCTCTATTGAATCAAATAATAATAAATGCGAGTATATCTTCTCAGATAGAACAGTAAGCTTTCTATCTCTGGTTTCAATTGAACGTTTCATTTCACAAGTGGATTCCTGCACATAATTATGACATCAGAATAATACGTCACTTGAATACGCATTGATAGGATGAGGTTTTCAGAATAGCATTCAGATACAATAATTACAATGATGATTGGTTCATACATTACTATTAGTCTTCAGAGTAATATTTACATCACATTCTACCTCTCTGAATGCTCAGCATAAATTTTTATCCCTTGATCCCTTCTCAAATACTCCTTCCAACACAATCTGGGAAAAAGCATAAATTTAAAGGAGACATGACAACTAAAATTCTGTTTTTTTTTTTTTTAAAAGTACTCTTATACCACTGATGGTTTGAAAATTACATAATGGACACACATTTATGAAAACTACCACTTGTCTCAAAAGTATAGGCCTCACATGTGGACCCAAATTCTTCTCAATATATGGGGTCCAAACTTGAAATTTTATCTTTAAATGAGAGGCCGAATGGACACAAAGTTCGAATTTGGAACCACATGCTCTAATACCATGACAAAATACCATTTGTTCCAAAAGTTTAAGCTTATATGAAAGAGTGGATTTAATCATTTAATCATTTAACCATTATTCCAACAATTTCAAACTAAAAGATAAATATTGAATACGAAAATTTAAAATTTTCATTTATTTTATTTTATTTTTTAAATTTAAGCTGGACATTATGGGACAAGGAAAAAGGAGATGGAGGGAGTATATGGGTAGCATCTATGCAATGAGCACCACAGGGTTTCAGAACAATGTAAATAGGAGCATAAGGTTCAAACAAAGTATTTATTTATCTTCCAAAGTCAAGTTCCAGACTATAAGGTTAACTCATGCAAAGGATCAATGGCAAGAAGCAATAAGCAACAAGCATAACTTTGAAGATCAAATATAAAGATTGAAAGAATAATTAGTTGCTGCAAAAGTAGGAAGGTCAACCTTGCGTTGCTCGCCTGTCTGGTAGTGGTTGGGGATCCTTTCGTATGTTAACATATAGGCCTGACAGTAAACAACCCGTCAAATTGACAAGCAGACTCCTTGTCAACTTGGCGAGCTGATTCTCCTTAAAGGCTATATCGCGTTACCATTGAGGGAGCCTTACCATGCCCAGTAGACCCTTCTTCTTCCTAAGAATTGAACAAAACAAGTTCACCTATACGAGAGTTCAGGTCAAGAGAAGGCTGACTATAACTATAAGTAGATGCTTCAGTGGCTATACCCTCATCTACATCATAGCACGATGAAAACTAGGACTACAAACCAATCCCCGATCAGAAAACAAACATGTTATGCACTACATCATCAAACTATAACTCTTCCTATGAAAGGACATTCACCTACAACTTCAATGCCCAAACACCAGACCACTACACGAGACCAAATTCCTCATAAAGTCAATTCTTTATATGCCACTGACACTAAGCCAAAATGCCAACACCAACACCACAATCAATCAAATTAACATCTTAATATGCATTTTCAATCACTTTCAACCATCCCCCTTTCTCAAAATCCAAATTCGATCCACGCCCACTCTTTTACTAACTTACCCCACTTCTTCTTCTCCTCCTCCACAAAAAATATCTATAATTAAGAAAACTAATCACCATCATTATTACAACCCATTATATAGAGGATTACAGATTACAAACCTCATAAGCATTCACGAAACTTTCCTTCGATTGAAGTAAGCTTTGTATAGTTCCCTTCAATTCCTTTTGCTTGTTCTCGAGCAAAGCATTGTCATTCTGAAGATAACTCACCTATTAAAAGAAAAATCCTATTACTAACAATAACTATAGATTTGTTATCACGGGCATTTCGTCGAACAGGTTAAGTGCAAACCTTTCTCTCCAGCTTTTGCCGCTGTTCATTGGAGGAAGCTAACTCTGCTTGCAATTCCTGTAACTTTCTGCCATATTCTTCCTCTGTTTGCTTTTGCTTCTGTGCCCAAACAAACACCAAAATCCAAATTTTCCGAGAAAGTTAAAAAAAAAACAAACCTCAACGTTTGAATTGGTAGTGAATTGATTATTAAACCCCAAAAAAAAAAAAAAAAAAACCTGATTTAGAAGACGAAGTTGCTCTGTGGCTGAGCGTTCTCTTTCCTGAAAGATTAACAAAATTAAAAAAATTAAAAAAAAAAAAAAGAATACAGAGAGAGAGAGAGAGAGAGAGAGAGAGAGAGAGAGAATCGTACTTTAAGCTCTCGAAATTCAGTGATTAGGGTTTGAAGCTGGAGCTTGAATTTAGACAATTTAAGTAACTCCATTTTTTGCCTTTTTAAAAATGGGTCTGATTGATATTCTTCTACTTCTTCTGAAAAATTGCTTTCGTTAACGTTAAGGGTTTTGAATCTCAAATTTTCAATTCACGATCGCCATTGCCAAGACAAAGTTTTCGAATGGCTGTCCTTTGAAGCTGAAAGGAAAAAAACTGTTTTTTTTTTCCCGCCATTAAACAAATTTGATTCAAATTTCCAATTTACCCCGTAATATTGCTCTTGTACTTTCTTTCTTTTTCTTTTTTTTTCCTATGGATTGTATTATTGTTTTACTATGATACACAACAAAAGAAATTTTTTAATAATATAAAAGCTGAATTAAAAAATATATAGTAAAATTGAAGAATAAAAATACTTTAAATTACATGATAAATGACCATGTATAAGACTCAATTTTTATATTTAAAAAAAAAACCTTTAAGACTTAAATTTTATATAAAAGAAATTCAAAAATTATAAAATAATTAAATTGAATGATGAAACTCCCCTTAAGGGTGAGTTTGGTTCAGCTTTTTGAAAAAGTGCATAATGAAAAAAGTGGAGTTTTGTAAAAGTGCATAATGAAAAAGTGGAGTTTCAAAAAGCTGAGTGTTTGGTAAAAGCTGTTAAAAAGTGCATAATGAAAAAGCTGAGTGTTTGGCTAGCACTTATAAAAGTGGCTTTTTGAGGGGTAAATGACCAAAAAGGACAATGTATATATAAGAGAATTTATTTCATACTTTTTTTTTTATGTGAGTTTATTTCATACTTAAATCAATTACTTCATCATACTTAAATCAATTTTTCTCTTTCTAAAAAAATTATTTTTTTCTTACCAATATTAGCTAATAATAACCTACCACTTAAGATTTATTGTGAAAGTATTGTAAAAATATTGTGATAAAAATTGATAGTAATTTAATTTTAACATACTATTAAAATTATTTTTTTCTCTTTCTAAAAAAATTATTTTTTTCTCACCAATATTAGCTAATAATAGCCTACCTTAAAATTTATTGTAAAAATATTGTGAAAATATTATAATATAATTTCTTTTTTCTCCCTTTTTTTTTCTCTCCACACACGTGGCTCTACTTCCTTTTTTTTTCTTTTTTCTTTTTTCTCCTCTTTTTTTCTCATCCACCCACGTAGCCACACTCTTTTCTTTTCCTTTTTCCTTCTTTCCTCTACCATCTTCTATCCAGAACATTCCCAACTTTCTTTCTTTTCTTTTCTTTTTTGCCTCTTAGCACTTCGGTCCAGAACACAGCTCTGCTTCTTCTTCCTTTTTTTTTTTCCCTCTTAGCACTTCGGTCCAGAACACAACTCTGCTTCTTCTTCTTCTTTTTTTTTTTTTTTTTTTCCTCTTAGCAGTTCGGTCCAGAACACAGCTCTGCTTCTTCTTCTTTTTTGATGATGATGATGATGAAGATGAAGATGATTGAAACATAAGGATTTTGGGATTTTGGGTTTTTTTTTTCTATGGATTTTGGGTTGATTTTGAGTTGGGTTTGGGATGGGTTTTCCGGATTTGAGTTGATTTTAAGTTGTTTTTGTGTTGATTTTGAGTTATTTTTGGTTTGGTTTTGTTGATTCTGTGTTCGGAATATCAAAGGTTGAAATGGGTTTTGTTGATTGTGGGGGTAGACCGGTGAAGAAACAGAGGAAGACGAAGAGGAAGAAGACGAAGAAAGAAGACATAGATGAGAGATGAGGGCGTGAGAGAACTGATGAGTTTGTGAGTCTGTGTGAGTCTGTGTGAGGGACATTTTCGTAAATGCACATACCAACGGTAATAATCCAAAAACGCCCAGCAGCGCGTTTTCATTTATGGACCTCAGAGGTCCATAAATGAAGCACGTTTTGGACGTGTATTTTGCCTGAGCCCAAAACGCAACTTTTTTTAAAAAGTTGCGTTTTGGGCTCAACCAAACGCATTTTATTGCCAACTTTTTCATTTATGCGCGTTTTGGGCTTCAAAAAGTCCAAACAAACGCACACTAAATTTCTTGAAGTTCTAGAAATAGAGTTTCCCTTAGAAATTAGTAACTATGTTAATTATTAGAAGACATCCAATGTTCAAATCCTCTCACCTCTATTTATATATGTGTATATAAAACAAATAAAAAATATATAAAAAATGATGTCATTTTGGCATTATTATAGAGTGGAAAATAATTTTATTATATAATATATCATAGATCATATGATATAATATAATTTGGACACGAGTTTATTGGCTCCATACCCCTTTACCCATTTTATGTTACAAGCATCTTCCCATCCTAAAGAGCTACCAAGAGAGAAGGTATCTTATATAGAATCAGTCTTTCACAAGGGTATAAGGTTCATGTGCTATGAGAGGCTAGCTCCATAGAGTGGGCAAAGAAGATAATTTTTGTTGTTGGGTCGGGGACAAGTTTTTCGTTGATCCTGTCTCGCCCTACCTTACCTTAAATGTATGTATATATATTATTGAATATTTTTAAAATGGGTAAACTACATTTTTAGTCCCTATCCTATACAATATATTTCAATTTCATCTCTAACATTTCAATTGTGTTAATTAGGTCCCTAATCTTTCAATACCGTGTCAATTTAGTCAATGCCGTTATCTTTTAGATGAAAATTGATAACGTGTTTAATAGCCAAAATAAAAAATTACCTTCCGTTGATATGAGAATAAACTAAAATTTTATTTTGACCGTTTGTCATGTCACCAATTTTATTATATAACTAGCATGTAGTCCATGCTTACGCATAGAAATATTAACAATTGCAATGATAAGATGTTTATCTTAGTAGATTCAGTTTCCACATTGAGCATTATGAATGGAAGTAACTTAACACCAACATTTAAAAATCAAATTGGACACATAGCACAAAATTAAACTACAATTAGAAATTAATTTGATTCAATTTGAATTCTAAAATTGAACTTCAACTTAATATAATATATATGATTATATTTTTGTCACTTTTAACAAATTAACAAAATCTTAATCCAGACACACTAAAAACTATTAAAAAATAAGAACTGATCACTGAGTTTGGAATCTTTTTGGAGATGCCAATGAAGCGCTAATGTATGAGAGTGTGAAGAAAGGAAGAGTGGGATTGAACGTTGTGTTTGAACCCGGCCTTGCTCTAAGAAATCCGTAAGAAGGAGAAGAGAGCAGTGTGTGGATCTAGTTGGTAGAGGTTGAGAGAGGAGGAGACATGGGATGACGATATGGAATTAGGAAGAGATGATGTTTTACTTTTATAGTCTTTCTCGTTGGACTCCTTGGTTCTGGTTGTGGGATTAGAAGAGTTTCAGACTCTATTGAGATCACCCATAAAAGTGTGCAGGTGAAATGTTCTTGCTTAGGCCAATGAGTATTATTATTGTGGTTTTCTTAGCTTCCGTGTTAAATGTTAATGCATCATTTATTTGGGCACAAAAATTAGAAAATTTAGATAAGATACATGACACAAAATTGGAGTTCAATTTATAATCTCCATAAAAGTGTGCAGGTAAGATGTTTTTGCTTAGGCCAATGAGCATTATCATTGTGGTTTTATTGGCTTTCGTGTTAAATGTTAATGTATCATTTATTTGGGCACAAAAATTAGAAAATTTAGATAAGATACATGACACAAAATTGAAGTCAAATTTATAATCTAATTATTTTTTTTTTTGAGTTTTGGTTAGGACAAGTGGCGCAAAATTGAGAATCCAATTGAAATCTAATTGGATTTTCTCTCTGCTTCACCTATTATTATATATATAGATTATGATATGATATAATTTGGACATGAGTATATTGGCTTCATACCCCTTAATGCATTCTACATTGCATGCGCTTTCCTATCCTAAAACGCTATCAAGAGAGAAAGTATCTTATATAGAACCAGTCTTTCACAAGGTCATGGTTCATGTGCTATGAGAGGCTCACTCCATAGAGTGGGCAAAGAAGATAATTTTTATTGTCTGATTGGGGACAAGTTCTTCACAGATCCCATCTTACCCCACCTCAACTTGATTGTATGTATATATATTATAGAATATTTTTTAATTTTATAAAATTTATAAATGTTTTATTTATAATATTCTTTTATTATTTCAGAAATCTCTCTCTCTCTCTCTCTCTCTCTCTCACATAATAATATTAGATTCACCTTTTTTTTTTAGAATGACAAAATACATCTAGCCTACCTACTCCTATCCTAAGCAAGTTTTCCCTAACCTGAAGAAGGGACATGGCACCCATGATACTGTTCTGTCCTATCTCGCCTCGTTGCCATCTATAAACCCAAGATAACGGTTCAATGTTACAAGGCTTTTAGCCTTTAGGCCTTCAAGTTCAAGTTATGCCACTCAAGTCTAATCTCATGTCTAGCCATGGCTCATATTAATGACATATTGACTTATTTTTCCCTTGTCCAACTTGATAATACAGCCTATTTGAATTTCAAAATCAATGTTTCAAAGGGTACATAGAGTCACAGTCGAGTGTCCAATAACTTATCATATATGTTCCCTGTCTGTATCCTTTTTAAAGCTGGCTGGCAAAGATGGATCTCCCTCATCTTCCAGAGCAACACGGTTTACAGCTTGTGTTCAAAAAAATCATAATTGACAGATCTATGTAGCTAGAATTCTAGATGCTTGCTTGGTTGGTTCGTAAAACCCTATTACAATGACACAATCTTCAAATTATTGGTTTCTGAGGGTCCATATAGGGGGGCCATTTTATCTCTCTAAAACTAAAACTGAGGTCCCTAGTTCCATTAAATCCTTTACCTTTCTGCTGGCAGCCTGTCACAAGTCACAAATCATATACATACTGCACTCCAATAAGTTGGGGCCATTGCTTTATCCTGTAAAAATATGAGCCATTCAAGTGAGCAAAGTTCTTGATCCCAAAACTCCCTATTTCTAATGTTGCTCATCTCCATTAGCTATGTATGAATTATGATATGGTTTCTGGCTAAAGCTGAACTTATCTAGTAAAAGAAAAGGCAGCCAAAAAATCAAGTTTAATGAAGATCATCAAAGCACCTGCTATTTTCTTGTTTGCACAACTAGCTGAGCTTCTATGAACTTGACAAAATTATTCATAGGAACTCTAAATGTTAAACCAATTAATTTTCTTGCTTATCATCCTTGAATATGCATGGGTTTCATGGAGAGATAATTTATTTTATGGTTAAAATTTTGTTTTCTAAATCTAAAAGGGTACATAATAACGCGTTATTTAATTAATATAATACTGGATATACTTTTAGATTTGTAATATTTATTCTGAATCATGAGTTGGATTTATTTCAAACAAAAATGATCCTTTTACCAGAAAGAGGACCCTTGACACCTCAGTGGATTGAACTTGGGAGGACTACAGATGCATATACCTAGAAACTCTCGCTTAAGAGCTTGATGGAGCTGACATCTGTCATTGTCAATCACTGTATAATCCAGTTCATGCCGTGTAAACATCATTCTTTTCTTTTTTGCTGGCTTATTGATGGTGATGGTAGGAGAAGAAGAGATTAATCAAGTGAATTACAGAGTTTTCATGCGAGTGAAGTTTGTTGCAGCTTAATTGTTTTTCCTGGATTAGGATTGAGTCTAAGAGTGCAATTATCATTCATATGGCACTAACCCGGAAGTAAATCAACCTCTACCCTTCAGTCCTTGGCATGATTATAATAGCATTTTTTTTACCAAAAAAATTAATTCAAATGTTAGCAATTAGATTATCGATATTTGTATTCTTTGAGTTAGAGGTTAGGTCTCAGTGCAATGCAAAGTCCTTCCATCTAAACTGGTATACATGACGTAGGTTTGAGTCCGAAAATTAATGTTATGTTTGGTAATAGTTTTTATTTTCTATTTTCAAAAACTTGTTATTGGGAATATAGAGAAAAAACAATTTTCTTGTATTTTTGAAATAAAAAACATGTTTGGTTAGTTGAAATTAAAAAAGATGGTTTTTTAAGAAAAAAATAGAAAATACTAAAATATGTTGTTATTAGGATTTGAAATTTAATGTTAACTCATTAAATGAGATAGAATTAAATTAAATGCGTATTTTCATTGACTTTTAAAAATTATTTTGAAAATTAGAAACTGAAAACAGCATTTTGCATGTTTTCAGTTTTCTTCACAAATTGAGTTTTGAAAGCAATTTTTGTTTTCTGCCTGTTTTGAGTTACCAAACAAATTTTTTAGCTTCAAAAATAGAAAATTATTTTTGAAAACAGAAAACAATGGGAAAAAACAGTTACCAAACATACCACATTTCCAAAAATAAGTTTGAAGATAGGACTCTATATTAATCACCTTCCTCAAATTAACCTCGTAGAAGTCATGTCATGTTCATGTCACTATTTGGTCAACTTGTAAATAGTTACGAGCTCAAACATAGTGTCACACCACACCAGCTCTTCCCTATCCAGATGATAATGATAATATTCCATGACACAAGCAAAGATTGCCATGAAACTACAGCGTGGCTAGTATATATTAAACCAAAGCTAGCAAGTGGACAGTAGGTCACATTACCATTTTTAGTAATTCACCACATGACATGCTGCATTGTCATAAATCATACAGTAATATATAGCTTGATGTAACAATGAAATTGCTACAAAGTTTTTGAATTTAGCGCATGTAGTTTTAGAACAAGTGAACCATGATTGAACCCACATGCTAAAATTCCCAGGATGATTTTTAAAAAATATATACAATTACCAAACTCCCCTTGATTTGTTGGCAACCATATCTATATTGCATTGGGTTGGACATATTATCGAATTTATCATAACATTCTTCACATGTGTTGAAATAGGGTCCTATTCAATTCACATGAGTTGATTTTGTGTGTTATTTCTTGAGATTGAAGCAATCTACTTTCTAGTGATTATACGTGCCTAACTAAATTTGATAGTAGAAATGGCAAGGTCGGCATGACCATAATCATTTTTTTTATCCATCATCACTATTTGACAAAGGGGCCTTTTGCATTTACCACTGTCACCAATTGTGCAAGTTGAAACACTTTACTTCTTAAAATTAGCATGGGCATCAGTCAAAATATTTATAAAAAAAAATTAAAAAAATAAAAAAGAAAGAAAAAAACACCACTTAATGAAATTTATAAATATAATAAGATTAAATTCTATAAGAATGTGGTATAAAACTCAAGTTTTACACTCTCTAAACCCAACACGTCACATCATTATATCACATATTAAAAAAGAGTTTCGAATTTAGTAGAGATGAGGTATAAAACCCATATTTTACTCAATCTAATTAGAGATTGTCACATCAGTTTTTTATTTAAAACTTAATATATCTTACCACACATAATAACATCTCAATAAATTTACAGTTGAAATAGGTATTAGAATTGATTGAGTATGGATATGTCTATTCTTTAATATGTAATATGATAATATCGTAAATTGGGATTGGAAATCTTAATAGAATTTAATCATTAAATAAAAGACATAATCACACCTAATCAATTATAATGTTTATCTGAAAATCCAACCCAGCTGAGAGTTTTTTAAAATATTATTAGATGTGGTAGAACGTATTTACTTTTAAATAAAAAAACTTATGTGTCAATTTCTTATTGGATGATGTAAAACTCTTGTTTTACACCCTATCCTTACTAAATTCCAACTCAAATATAATCAAAGTATCAAACAATTCTAAAAAGAGATTAAATTCTGTAAGGATATGGTGTAAAACTCATGTTTTACCTCTCCAATCCCGATATGTCATATCATTTTATTACATATTTAAGAATAAGCACAACCACACACAATCAACTCTAATACCCATATATAAATCCAACCAAATTGAGAGTTTATTGAGATGTTATTAGGTATGGTAAGATATATTGAATTTTAAGTAAAATGTTGATGTGGCAATCACTTACTAAATAGTGTAAAACATAAATTTACATTCTATCCTTATCAAATTCGAACTCTTCTAAAAAAAGTTGAAGATATAGATGAACTCTGAATAGACTTTTTGTTCAAAGGGTTATCCTACAAAGTATACAAAGACACATAATTCATTTGGACCAACAAGTTAATTAAGGTCATTAATCTTAATTAAGCACATAATAAGAGAGAAAAAGGGACTTCAATAAACGAATTACTCTCATAATTTCACAAGACGCGTATCATTGATGACTCTCTTTTGCTATTGTTGATTATTGTGGTATTTCCAAGTCAATGTAAGGAAAATTATTTCCCAAGGCCCTTTTCAAGCACGTGAGATTTGCGTCCTAATCAGAAAGTGTGAAAAGTCCCTGTCCTGTGGCCAACATTTTCTGTACTTGTTAAGCTGACAAAACACTTTGTGGTTGAAATGTGCATGAAAAATGAAAATAAAGAATCTTATTTTACCGAAAATAAGGATAAAGCCGAATTCATGGATTCCTCTATTTGCACGTGGGATTTTCAATTCCAAGCTTTGGTGAGTAATAAAATCAATGTCACGTGTTCTTTCTATAAATTTGTAATGGCCAAATGGGTTATGACTGTCTGTGAAGGTTGTTTTACTTATTTTGGGGTGGCAAATACTATATTACTATTATTTTGAGCTGGACTAAGAAAATGAGAATAATTGCAGCTCATCATTTTAGGGTTTAGGCCTATGTTTAAATGTAATACAACTACATTTTGTTTGGCAGCAGCTAATTAAGTTGAATTTTGTTTGGAGGCCTATCATTAAGTGCATGCTTTGTAGCCTAAAGTAGATTAGCAAGCACATAATTAATGGGGGCATTGATGCTAACCAAGGTCAACTAACATGATTTATTCATGTAGAAGATGCTAACCAAGAATTAAAAGCATCACATTGCAATACATTGAGTTTGAGACCCGGGGGGGGGGGGGGGGGGGGGATCTCTTCTTTTAAGAAAGAATTTCAATCAATAGTATCCATTTTTTATGATTGCTTTTTATCATCAGATCATGACACCAATTGATTTTTGGTGTAGGTAGAAATCGAATCTTAAATCTCTTATTCGACAATAATAGACTTTACCAATTTTACATTAAGAATATGAGTCACGTCATACAAGTCCTTAGTTTTGCCTTCACCATGGTTAAACGATAGAACGGGTTGTAAATAATTTCCGTGTTCAAACATTTCATTAAAAGCAAAAAAGAAAAAAGAGAAAGGAATAAACCACACTTCTTATTAAGGAGTACTATTAAAATGTGAGAGAGAGAGAGAGAGAGAGCCCAAGTCTCCCTATAAAAAGAATGAGACAATTGCAGTGAATGGAACCAAAAAAACTCTAAGCGCTAATTAATTATTATAATGTTGATTATATCTATCAATAGATTCTAAGGTTGCATTTAAAGATTACATAGGAAATGAATTAGACCACCCAACTTTTTGTAACATTGCAAGGCCAATTCCTGTTTTTAAAAAGGAAAAAACTAAAGGAGGGATCATTGGGTCCATGAAGATGAACACCCCATCCCATGTCCCTTATGCTTCATCCCACATAAATTATGATGGTACAATCCGATTTTATACCACTTAACCAAGTGGAACTAACTTTTTTGAAGAATTGATGCATACCAAACAATGGAGTGCTCAACACCCCCCACCCCATAAAAAAAAATAAAAATGAAAGGAATTATATGAAAATTGAGTTGGCATGATAATGCATGCACTTTTAAGAAATAACTGAAAGAAAAAAGAGAGTTGAACATAATTTATTTCTCTGGAGGAAAATTCTTCTAACTTGTGACAATTCAAATAGGCCTTAAATTAATAACCTTACATTTTTAATAGTCATATGAATTAAGGGCAAATTACAACTCACCCACATGTGATTTGACCGAAATTTAAGTTGTCTATCTGTAATTTGAAATTTAACATTTTATCCATATGAGGTTTGACTGAAATTTAAGTTGCTTACCTGTGATTTGAAATCTCATAATGCAAGTGTTCCGTTTGATTCTATTTGATCTTGTATTTTTATGCTTTTTTATGTTTTTGGAGGAGAAAGATATAAAAAATGAGCAAAATTACATATTTACCCATGTTTTTAACTGGTGTGAGTTACGGAACTTTAACTGAGCTAATCTCGGGTGAGTAAAGTGTCAAATTTTAAATTACAAGTAGGCAACTTAAATTTTAGCCAAACTATAAATGGGTAAGTTGTAATTTGCTCATGAATTAATTAAGTTAATTAACGAGTCATATAGTAATTAAAATATGTGTATGATTTTATGAACTGTAATGGATTTCTAATCTTATTATGATTTTTTTTTTCAATTTTCTATTCGTTCTTTTTTTTAAATCAATATCTATAAAACTTCGCATGAATATTTTTAAAATAATTATAGAATAGATTCCGCAATAATGTCCAATTTTGTTCTCTACAAACATAAGAAAGTATATGTTTATAGATTAAAACTTGTGGTGTAAAACTGTACAAGTATTTTATATATATATATATATATATATATATATATATAAGTAACTGCACAAGTATTTTTATCAATTAAGCTATTGGGAACTTATTAAAAAGTTAAATTTGGGAAACAATATTTTCTGTTCACGAAATCGATATATTTTGGAATGTTGTTAGTCCAAAGACTCAAACACGTCAACACCGGGCCAATTAACGGTGGGCCTTCTTCCACTTTCGAATAATAATTTTTTTTTTTTCAGGCCAGTCAATTATCTCTAACCTTTGCAACAAATTGACCGCTTATAGATCCATCACAATCATAACAATGATTAACTGAAACTAAATCATACGTTAATCAAACACGCCTCCTTTATACACTTTATAATAGATCCAAGGACCAACGAAAAAACAAAACACTTTTGTGTATGTTGAATTTCACTAGTAGAGATGACATCATGCATTGCATCAAACATATAGAAAAGATACAATTTAAATTAGTGAATTAAGTTCTTCAATTATATACAATTGCATAATTGACTCATTTTCCTTTCTTTTGTGTGTGTTTGTTTCTTTAAAAAAAAATAAAAAATAATTTTTTTTTTCAAAAATAGGAGAACTTAATATGATTGATTCGTTACACATAAAGAACTATATCTAAGATTTAATTATATAAAAAAGTTGAATTTGGTGTCGTGTTAGAATAAACTCATTTCATGATTAAATATTAATCTAAATATGCATCGAGTGTCACATCAGTACACTATTAGATGCAAAAGATAAAATATTAACAAGAAATGAATTTTGTTTTGGCTTTTGTTAATAGGTCCCCATAGACATTCACATTCTTTGAGAAAACATTTATCGGATTTGGATCACACCTCTATTAGAAAGAAGCGAGAAGAGTAAATTTAATTAGAATATAGATCTATTGACAGAAACTTGCTCGGTTGTCAATAAAAATTAGCTCAATCATAATAGGGCATTCGATATCCATTAGTCAAACCCCCTTTTTTATGAATTAAAACCGGATAAGATGCGATTTTTAGCGTTTTCTATTTGATTATAATGACACCCTACCATCTTTGTCTGAAACTCTAAATATGATTGTATACCTAGTCCCATCTTATTTTTTTTATATCATTCCCCCTGTTCGGATGCAAGATGTATATATTCTCTCTCTCACATTGTACGCGGTGGGTAAGAGAGTGAGAAAGCGGATATAATTGACTAGTGAGTGTAGATTGATCTGACGGTGGAGAGAGAGAGGAGGAGGTGCACGTGAGAGAGAGGAAAACAAAGCAAAACACAGAGCGAAGAGAGAGAGAGAGAGAGAGAGAGAGAGAGAGAGAGAGAAAAAGTGGCTGGACCTGGACACTGGACCCTCCGAGAAAAACTCACTGGAAGTGACTTTTGTTTGCTACTCCCGAGGTCTCTGTCTCTCAATAGTGAATGGTAGTGGACACACAAAACACCCAACACTGTGCGCACCAACCTCCACTGTCTAAGGAGATCACACACATACACAACTACACTTCCAGCTTCAAACTCTAATAAGACCCCTTTTTTATTTATTTTCAGCTCCTCTCTCTCTCTTTTTGGAAAGTTGCTTCTCAAAACACAAAAAGCAACTGAATTTTAAATGATAAAAACAACAACACTTTAGCTTTTGCTTTGGAGATTTTGAAGTTAGTTACTTTTATTAGTTAAGTTGAGTTTATATATAAATGTGAAAAAGAATTTTCAGAATGGATCCGCCGGTGATGATGAACGAAGGGTCGTCGTATAACTTGGCGGAGATCTGGCAGCTTCCGCCGATGAATGGCGGCGGCGGAGGAATGGTGATGGGGCTGAGGAGGCCTCAGTTCGGCGATGTAAACGGCGCGACGAATCGGGAAGTTTCGGGTAACGATCCGATGAGTTTGGACCAGCGAGGTGTTCATGGCGGTGGCGGCAATGGCGGTGGGTCGAGGAAGCGGCGTGATTTGGAGGACGATTCTTCCAACTCCAATGGCGCGGTATTTGCTTCAAATTTCATGAAAAATTTTCTTTGTAGTTTGCCATTAAATCTCTATGAACACAAATCTTGAATTTGATTCAATGATATTGATTATTGATTTAGTAGTCAATCAAACTTAGTGGACCCAAAAATGTTGGGACTAAAGCTTGGTTTTTGTACTTATTGTTTGTTATAAGGAATGGTAGAGATTAAAACACTTGAAAGTAGATAGTTATGTTTGAAATACCATGAAATTTGTTTTTTTTTCAGTAATGAAATTGGTGAAGATGGGTTTTTAATATTTTTTTTGTTGGGTGCTATATTTTTGGGGCAGAATGATTGTGAGGGAAAGCGGCTGAAAACGTCGGGAAGTGGAGATGAGAATCTTGATTCAAAAGCTGAGGCAGAACCCAGTTCAGGCAAGCATGTGGAACAGAATACTCAGACCCCGCCGGAGCCGCCTAAGCAAGACTACATCCATGTACGAGCAAGAAGGGGTCAAGCTACTGATAGCCACAGTTTAGCAGAAAGAGTAATTTCACTGAAGTCCTCTTTAATTTTACTGTTTGTAAAATTTGTGATTTTAATTGTTCTTTGAAGTGAGTGTAATGGCCAAAACATTGATACAATCTATTATTAACAAATATGTATAAGTCACAATCATGGTAGAGTTAGTTGTGGAAATTGATTTAGTTAACAGTTGCATATAAAGCTATCAAACGAGTTTTGCTGATTAGACCCATTTGGTGGACAGGCTAGACGAGAAAAGATAAGTGAAAGGATGAAAATTCTTCAGGATCTGGTCCCGGGTTGTAATAAGGTATGGTATTGGTATTTCTGGAAATCTAATCATTCTCTAATTTGCCAATTAGGTTCTAGTTCATTGAATAGATGTACTGTACAGTGTACAGTGTACAGTGAAAAAGTTTTTGTAAAGTTTTATGTTCCATTTCATCTTAAGCTATTTATTTGTATGGCCATAAATATGATAACCTAATCAGTGACCCAGTCAACTTGTTACTGTATATTATCTATCAGTTGTTACTGTATATATGGTATTTTTCCAGAAAGACTGTTCACTGAGTAGGCTTTTAAATTCAGGTTATCGGAAAAGCACTGGTCCTTGATGAGATAATAAATTACATCCAATCACTACAGCATCAGGTTGAGGTAAGAATCCTTTGATTGATTTAAATTGTTGTACTTCTAACTGTTATTAGTTTCGCTTACTAAATCTGAAGTTGAGCCTTATAAAAGTTTACTGGAATTTACAGTTCTTGTCAATGAAGCTAGAAGCAGTTAATACAAGAATGACCCCTGGACTGGAAGTGTTTCCTTCTAAAGATGTAAGTCCTAATTATATGTAAAGATATTGGAGTTTATTTTAATCCTCTATATAATGTATTTCTCTTGGAATGAGAGTATAGGTATAACATTTTCGATTTCTTACTACAAATTGTCTTTTATGTTGCTTGTGATGTATCAGATTATGCAATAGAGCTTGTTTTCTTTTCTTTGACCCTTTGAATTACAGCTTACTTTCTCTAAAAGAATAAATCCGTGTACTCTAGCTGAACCATGCACCATATGTCTCTGCTTTAAATGGTCATGTCACTTTTTTTGATTTTACAAATTCCTGATGGAACTTTTGCTCGGTTTCATCGGAATGGAATTTTTCTAAATATAATTTAGGAATGGGTTGGTTGAGCATTATTTATTTGTTTAATTCACTATTAGTTTATTTATTGATAATAGTTTTTCCTCTTTTTCCAAGAACCGTGACTCTTATAACAAAATAATTTGGTGTTTCAGTTTGGTCAACAGACATTTGATACTTCTGGCATGGCATTTGGTTCACAAGCTCCAAGGGAGTACACCCGCGGTTCATCACCAGAGTGGTTGCACATGCAGGTTGGTGGTGGTTTTGAAAGAACAACGTAGTCTATGAAGTCTTCATTCAGACCAAAAGAAAAGGGAAACCAAAAACAAGAAAAGTCCTTGTTGATTGGTAATAAAAGCATTAAGAGGCAATGCTTACTCCTTCAGTAGTTGTCAAAGAATATAACCCGTATACCACAATATGTTAAATCAAAAAGAGACACATCAGGCATGGAGCTCTGGTTGCTTTCTGTAAGACTGCTTTAAGTTACCATCTGAACAAACTCCGTTTGTTTGTGTTGGAATATCAATTCTTTTCCTTCATATATCTTTTAGCAGGCTTCACCATTGTCTCTGTACTAATACCCAAACATAACATCTTAGAATGAGTATTGTTCTTGTGAAAGAATGTTGCTTGTTCAGAATTTCTAATGCATACATTGTGTAAACCTTGTTATAACATGCTGTTTGATAAGAAGCTATATCCTTTAATAAATTAAGCAAGTCTAATGCTATATGCATTTTGGAGGTCCCAGCCGAGTTCTTAAAATAGGATTTTTCCTTCATGTTAAAAGGTTTGGCATGAGTTTTTGCTGAAGTTTTTCTTTTTGGTTTTCTCAAAAATAAAGATCATATTATGCAGTACAAGCAAATCGAATAATAGGAATATTATTGATGTTAGGAATCTGCTTTTATGCAGAATCTATCTTATGAAACCTATGTCTTTAACGTCCTATTGTGTTTGTGGAATCAACTTTAGGTAAAATGACCTTTTAAACTGCTAGGCTTTTATTTTTTCTCAATCATCATGCTGAAAGCGAATATGAAACTAATTTTCTGTAGAAAAACAAATATAACCCTGGAGTTCGCTAATTTATTGTTAAGAAATGATTGTTGTGGAGGGAGAATTAATTTGGTGTAACAAGCAAGGCACTAGTAGCTAGGAGCAACATGTGAACTGATGAACTTTTCTTTGAAACTACTCCACAATCAAAATGTGCTGGTTGAGTGAAATCTGCACTTGACACCCCACAGGATACCATACGCAAAATCGCAACCAAGTATAGAGTATAGACCATGAAAAGGGAAGTCCTCCCAAGGGTTTGGTGTAACAAGAATAGAAGCCGAAAATTACCCTTTTAACAGACACATCTCCATGTTGTTGGATACTTGGATATAGAACAAGATTTTAATTTAGATTTTTAAATGATCAATTCATGAATCATATTGCAACTCCTTCCCCAACCACGCCCCCCCCCCCCCCCCCCCCCCCAAAAAAAAAACACCTCTCTGTTTTCTTTTGCTTTCCCCCACAGTTGAATTGTTGAAAATGAGCTCAAGCAAAATGTGACACTAAGACCAGCCACAAACTCAGTTTAAAATCTATTTGCAAGAGGGTAAATGAACTATTGTACTAACAAATAAACTAGTACGCAGTTTGAATCGCTTCCTACTCAATTTTACACTTCCTTTCACATTTACACAAGAACTGGAGGCAACAATGAAAAGGTTGAATATTTTGTAGTAGTCATGTAGCATTTTGTGGGGAGAGAGCTTTCAAAGCCATTCTGTGAGGAAATTCAGAAAAAAGAGTGCTTTCCACCAATAGTGAAAATTATGTTACTGACTGTGCTGTAGCAAAAGAACCTCCACCCTGGTTAAAATTATTGCCACTTGATTGGAAATAAGAAATGGTGGCCCAAATCACACGTAGAAACAGGATCACCACAAATACAGTGCCTCCAAGAGTGCAGACCACCTGCAATCAATAACTTGTCAGTTGTCTGCTCTTTTCATCTATCACAACATGTCCAGTCATCAGTCGATTCAGAATGCTGAAAACAGCTGGGTTAAGAATAAGTCTACCTCGGAAATTATTCAATTGCTTTTGAATATATGTTTTAAATTTAAAAAAAAAAAATATATATATATATATATATATAGATAGATTGTAATAATGATATTTGAGTTTTGAGAATATTGTTTCATAAAGTTGACAAAATGAAAATTCAAATTCTGGAATTTTCGTGAAAATTTGAAATTCAGTATTTTCGATTGATTGAAGTTTTTGCTCGATCGATCAAAATGACAAGGAAATCCATCCTGAAGTCTTTGTCTATTTCGATCAATGCTCGATTCCTATTCTATCGATCGAAAAGAGCATTCGATCAATTGAAAGGAACTCTCGATCGATCGAGACTCGTAAAACTGTATTTTCTGCAGAATTTTCAATAATTGTTTTGAATGTTTGAAAATGTTTCAAGCATTGTGAACGATTTTATGAAATATTTTAACTTTTCATTCGTACATTTTGGTAAAATATAAGCCTATGAATATAAAGAGAAGTTTATGTTCACTTAAAAAAAAAAAAATCTATCTCCCAAAAATAGTAAGTTACAAAGAAACATAAGAAATTTTGTGGTTATTCTTCAGAATTGCTATTCTTAGAACCCAACAACTTTGTTGTATCCTGAGGACAAGTTTGCGATGACCCTTTAGCAACAATAGTGTGGGGGCAAATATTGTTTAAGGAAAACGATATTGTGCTTCCAAATTATCTATTTTCTGTTTGTCTTTTGCATAGACATTGTTCTTCCACCATTACTTTGTGTAATATCCCCTAAAAAAATAATGTTAGGTAAGGAAAGGAGCATATTTAAGAGCTTGTTCCATCATCAAAAGATTTCAACATATCCAATAATTGTGACAATGTTATAACCTTATAATGACTGATTTCATATCCATACATGAAAGTATTTTGCTGAACGCATAAAACAGTTAATGGGATTTAACTATTCAAATCTAGTTATGGAAAAGGTATACCTCAAGAAGCGCTTTAATAATTGAAAGTGAAGCCAAAAGTAGAACGCCATCAACTGCAAAAGACACCTGATTTCCGATGCAAGATTAGAATATAAAATTAGCATTGATTTAAAGATTTTTCCAGCAGCAATCTTTAAACAATCTTCCATATGCAGGCTGTTAGTGAAGGATATAGATTCTACACTGGAGGAAAGTTAGCTAATAAATGGGGATACAATGGGGGTTTGTTGTGTCTTTTGCAGGAGTCAAATGCAAGGTCATGATTATCTGCACTTTTGAGTGTTCATTTACTCTTTAAGAATTAATTGGCAGCAGGTGATGAAGTGGTTGCTAAAGGAGCGTATAGCTGGATACATGTCTTGCAATGGGGTATTCACAAGCTGAAAGGTGAGAGCCTCAAAGTAACCCTCAGCAAACTGGCATGGGATGCTACTGTTTACCATTCATGGATTCAAATTACAAAGAAGTGCTTGAGTGCATATAATGGTAAAATCCTTACGAAGGAGTTCTACAATTAATTAGAGATGATTATAGACTTAGACTGGGGTCTTATAGAAGTATTAAGAACTATCCAAAATAGAGGTTTATGTGGTAGATGGAAGATTTCATTCTGTTTCTTAAGGTGTTAGTATTACCATGCTGCTTTTAGTTTGGGGGTGCTGTGCAAGTTGTTTATCCTTTTTTGTTTCAGTTAAGTCCCCTAAATTTAGGCCCAACTCAAGAACTTTTGGTTCCAGTATTCATGTCAAACAGTCTGACAACAGGTGCCTATGTCAACAAATTGAGTTTTAATTTCGCAAACCCAAGCCATATGCATCCATTACAACTCGGTGCAGAATTTCATGAATGACAAGTGAATGCAGTCACTAAACCAGAGACTTATCTCATATGCTCACAAAATGCATGTCACAGTTGAACAATACCCTTATGTGTTCATTTGTTCACCCTGCACTTAACATTCCTCTATTTGCATGCATCAATTTATGCATAAATCCTACCTCGTGAACAGGGCGTTAAAAATTATCAGCAGCATCCCCAAAAAAAAAAGCTAGTGAAATTTTGAAATCACATCTTTCAATAGGTATTAGACCACCCAATATAACCAGCCATATATGTTAATTCTATAAGAATTGTTCTTCCATTAATTGGACCTTTTGTTTTGTAAAAATGGATTGAATGCAACTAAGTTAATATGCCTTGACTGAGTACCCATCAGTGATTCAGTATGTTGTTGGGGTCATATGATCAGTAGTTGACTTGGTACATACAACTTGTTTCTATTGGACTTGCCCTTCTAATTAATTAATGTAAGGTTTGAACTTTTAACTCTGATTTATCCATGATAGGCGGATGTTCATAAGGTTAGGTCAACCCTATTTATCTTCCTTGAGGGTGACCTGATAACTGTGTGCCGAGTACGCACTTCTGCGTTTAATTTATTCATGTTTGTTCATAGTGTCTAGAGGTACGTGACTAAACCGTTCCCTTTAATTCTTAAAAATTCTATTAAGACATAAGAGCAATAAAAAATGATAAAATATGTAACTTTGAAAATACATAACTTAAAAAGTACAACGAACACTATACAAAACTCAAAGCCAATGAGCTTTATATCAATCGACACTTCTTAGTATTTTCAACGGAGAAGTCTAGATTCAAATAGAGAACAATTACCAGCTGAGCCGGTATTTGGGCCGGCAAAACAGAGCGAGAGGCCTTCTTGGCACGCTTGGAAACCTTCTTTAACATGCTTTGCAAGAACCTCATTAACAAATCAACACTACTTTCTGTATCTTCCTCATCACTTTCATCATCCTCTACCACTCCATGATCACCCTCGAAGAAGAAATCTCCATCAATTTCCTCAGCTTCCACTTCACTAGCTGCACTACTGTTCAGCTGAAAACACGCACAGAGTCAAACTCCAAGTTCCTAATAACTGAGTTATAGTGTCTGTGTGTGCATGTTAAAGAGAGAGGGACAGAGAGACCTTGCTGTGACAAATATTGCTGATTATGTTGGGCTTCAAACTAGGGGTTTGGATGTGGTGTGGTAATGGGAAATGTGCAGACGGTGAGAGCGAGGAGTGGAGGGGTGTGACGTTGAGGTTGATCAACGAGGATAATGTTGCTGTTCCTGCCATTAGCTTTAGGATTTGCTAGTGGCATTACCATTTTTCAGTATGTGTTCTTGGGCTGGGCTTTTAGCCCAACTACTTACAAAAGAAGAAAGGGTTTTAGGGAGATAGTGATGAAGCCCAACCCAGTAAAGAACTAATTCAGCCCTTTTGAGCTGTGTTGAGGCTCAACATGGAGTCCATAACAAGCTCCTCTCTCTCTCTCTCTCTCTCTCAACTTAGGAAGGAAAGAAGAAAAATAATTTAGAAAGTACAGTTTGATAGCAGTCAATTTTGTCTATGTTATTTTTAACTTGTAGTCAATTTTCATTAATGAGTTAACGCCTTAACGGTATGAACTAAATTGAGTGCATGTTGAATCTATCACGGACTAAATTGACTGTTATAAAAATGTAGAGATCAAGCTAAGAGTGATTCCAAAATGCAGGGACTAAAACAATACTTTTTATTTTATTTTATTGTATGACATTATTTTAAGAAAAGTGCTAGGTCCGCAACATTTTTACAATACTTTTACAACAAATCATAAATGATAAAGTGGGTTACAATTAGCTCAACAGTAAAGTTTCTTGTAGTTGAATAAGAGATTTGGGGTTCAATCCCCACCTACACCAAAACCGATTGGTGTCTTAGTTTGATGATAAAGAGCTATTATCAGAAGCAGATGCTATGGGTTGAAACTATCTCCAAAAAAAAAAATCATAAATGATAAATTATTACAAGTTCTCATTTGAACCTATCACTTAAATTACTTTTTTTTTTTTTTTTTGAGAAATGACCCAATTAATTACTTTTCAACTCACCAATAACAATTACCAACAGTCTATCACTTAGAATTTGTTATGAAAATATTGTGCATGTCACATTTCTAACCTTTCTCATATTTTAATAATTCCCTCTGTTCAAAAAATAATTCCGTAAGTATTTCCATCTGGTATGTGACCCCTTTAAGATTAGTACAACACTGTCTTAATCACGTCTCTCAAAACATTTATAAGCCAAATTGTTTGGAATTGACTTCAGGTGGTTCTTTTTAGAACTTCATTATAGGCTTAAAGCTCCAATGTAATAAATGATACTTCTTTTTCTTTTTCTTTTTTTTATAGATAATTTTAACCTATGACGTTCGCTCTTGATGATAGCTCTTTATCATCAAACTAAGACACTAATCAGCTTTTAGTGTAGGCAGGGATTGAACCCTAGATCTCTTATTGTCACGACCCAAATCCATTGAACATGAATTTAGATACATGACGAACTTGCTGAACTTATATAACTTACTAAACACAATTAATCCAAAATAAATTAAAACTCCAAAATAAAAATACTCTTAAAAATCTCTTACAAAAATCCAAACTCCACAAATTTAGAATAATCTCCAAAATACAGTGAAATCTAAAGCGGAATAACAAAATAACTAATAATCTTTTAAGACTTCAAGTACTATTGACTTCGCCTAAAACTCCCACGCTCTACTTTGCACCTTACGAAGCAATCCAAAGGTTCTGTTCCCCAACTAAACTTTAATCTGAAAACGGTAATTGATGGGGTGAGCCACACATCCAGTAAGCAATTATACACAATATACAACAGAATAGAGTCAAGCAAAGCACGAGTTTGATTTCACAATTTCACTCAAAATATTTGATATAGTTCTCCAAACATATAAAGAACCACTGAACACGTATATATAATCATATCTTAAAGTTATTCGAAAATACATACAGATAATTGATCAGAGCACAGTTTCACATATACACATCACATATTCTCACATACAATCCTGTGAGCGGATACCAACATCTAACCCCTGCTGGTGAGGGATCAACACATATTCTCACATACAATCCTGTGAGCGGATTACACACATATCTGATATATCTGATCAATTCTAAAAACACTTATTTTAAGTCACATATCACAAAGCAAAGTTTATACAAAATATAGTAATTTACTCGATATTAACAATTTATTTTCAAATATAGAGGCATATCAAATATCACAATATTGAACAGAATATAAATCAAAGGATGTTTGACTCTCTTGCGAAACGAGTAGAGACTAAGGAGTTTATATGAATAAATTACAATTCTTGAGTAAATTTCAAAATTAAATTTGCTAAAAGAAACGTTTTAAATACCATTTGGAGAATAAAAATATGACCTTGAAATCCCTTGGTTTTAACAAATTTAAAGAACAAGAACCTTTTTAGAAATCTTACATTGAAACTCAATTATTTGCGGAAAATAGATTAGTTTAAAAATCATCTTTTAAGTGAGATTTGGTCATTCAAAACTTATTTAAAATAAGAAGTATATCCTTAAAACATTATTTAATAGTCGAAATTTCTCTTTCAATGATACAAAAATACTTTTGACAATCTTTAGAAAATATAAGTTTGAAATGCAAAACTTTTGAAAACTTCTAAGAACCTAATGAACAAAACTTGTGCACATTATGCATAATTACTTACAGCACTTGGATCACTCTGAAAGTCCAGCTGAAACACCCTCCAAATAGGTCTCAAAATACTCTTAGATAGGACCTAGAATCAATCATGGAAATTACTTAATATCCTCCATAAAATATAAATTTTACTAAACTATACAAACTGACTCGCTAGTAAAATACTTTGCTGAACTAAATGATAGCACTAATGCAAATCATCTCTACCCAAAAAATATGTGTTTCCTTGAATTTATCAAATCTCATAGGCAGCAACTAACACTATAGGATTTAAATATATAACCCCAAAGAAAAACTGTGGGCCAAATCTATTATGACTTTGTTCAAGGACTTAATTTCATTGACCCTAATGGATTTAATACCACAATATTACAATTTGGATAAAAGACACAATCTGACATTGACCCTTTAAGAATAGTAGTTGGACCTTAAAATATCACTTTGTTTGGACTTAGTCAACATCTATGTAGAAGACCATTAAAGCTACAATTAAGCCTACGTCCTTGACAACAAAATTGAGAGATAACAAGTGACAAAAGGGTGAAATTTCTCCAGCCATTAAAATTAAAGTTGCAGCAGCCCAAAAGTTCCTATGCCCTACAAAAGTGACGCAAACCTTGATACAAGATTTCAACAATTTCGGCTTTTGCTCAAGGGTTCACACCGTGGCAGCCATTGTTGACTTGAACTAATTATATTCATATATATATATATAAGCATATATATCTCAATGAAATAACGTTAAAGCCATCCTCTTTTCTTTTTCCAAATTGCAACTATCTTTAAAGATTCAGCAGCTTTTGGATTAACCTTATTGAGGTCCATCCTCTAATATGTATATATAACCCAAGAAAAAAAACGATGAATCTATCTAATATATAACCCCAAACGTTAAAGCCATATTCCTAATTAAAATTGAAATTTCCAAGATAAGATTCTAACTTCTTAATTCTTGTTTCTAACGGTGAGAAAATCATACCTTTAAAAAAAATCTGATTGCCTCTTCAATGGTATGTGCTCTAACTCCAAGAAAACCCCTTAGCCTCTCTGACAAAACCCTTTCTATGAAAATTCTGACTGTCTTTTCCTCTACCCTGTAGTTTGTATTAGAGATGTGGGCTTAGTGGGTTAGCGGGCTGCAAATACTAATAAAAGAATACCCATGGCCCATCAATTATTTTTAAAAAAAAATATATTATTATAACCTCAAATAAAAGTATGTGGGGTATTACACTTATACAACTATAAGAGACTTTACCAGTTGAACTAACTAGAACCCACTAATAAATGATTCTTAAGATCTGTTTGAATACTGCTTATTTTGTTGAAATTAAAAATTTATTCCTAAAAGTACTATAAATAAAAGTAAAAATTAGTTGAAATAGTATAATAAAATAAACTGAATAGTAAAATAATTTTAATTTTTCTTTAGTATCCAAACACAAACTTACTTGAAATGGAACATAATAAATTGACAGACATGACACAACCTTGTTTTTATTTTGGCAACAAAGCAAATCAATGGCATAAACTGTTTACAAATTAGCAAATCAATAAGCCAAAAAAATCGCTAGCCTACGATGTTTCCTTGGCATTGTGTTTGTTGGTATTTGAGCAAAATTCACAATGAAAATTGAATTTCCAATCCTATTTAACCCTCCCAAAAGGTTGGAGACAAATATCTAATCTGCGCATGTACGTCGTGAACTGCATCCAAACCCACTCGCCCAGTCCACCACGTCGCCTATTGGAGTGTAGAACAATTTTCGGAACCACTTTCCCACGTGTGTAGAACAATTTTCGGAACCACTTTCCCACGTGCCAATGCGCACAGGAACAGAAATTTACGGCAAACCGAAGGGTCCCAAGCAGAAAAACGACGCCGTTGAAAGAAATAAAATAAAGTATAAAACTTCTCTCCGAAGCTTCTTCTCGTCTCTGCTACTGTGCTGCCTACCTAATATACACCACGCGTAACGCATCGCGTCCCTTTCACGTCGAAAGCATTATCACAGCCAACAGCCCAATCGATTGAATTTTTTCAACTAATTGTTAATTGAGAATACAAAAATTATCAATTTTATTACTTTATTTTTATATCTATATATTAAAAGCATTCAAAAAGTTAGTTATTATTATTTTTTATTTCAAAAATATCCCTGATTTAATTAACTTATCTTTATTCCCAAAACATAAAAATGAAGTTAAAATCGTAAATTGATAACAAATTTTATTTATAAAAAAAAAAATCTACTCATGTTTATAAAACTATCCCATGTTCTATAAAACTTCACACTACCTCATGTACACAACCAAAACTAGGCCCATGTTCCTATTAAAAAAACTACCCCATGTTCTAAATAAAAAAAAAAAAACTACCCCAAGTTCCTTAAAAAAACCTACAAAAAAAGAGCCTCATTGCAAGCACAAAATGCGTATGATGAGGCTAGTTATTATTAAAGACTCGTACTTACTATAATTCCACTTAATATTTTTTAATTAGACACAAATTTTAATAAATCCACAATTGGATTACAATTTTTTTCTTATATTATCTATCTTTGCAAAATTTCCAAAAGATCAAAGATTACTAGTTATGTCATTAATCAAATATTTAAATTTCAAGTTTTTGTGATATAAAATTATGCATAAAAAATAAGTGTATAAATCGAATAGTAAATAACATCTAATTAACATGAAATTTGATATATGTGTTAAAGACATAAAGAACATGCAATCCAATGGTTAGATTTTCAAAATATGTAATTATGTTTATTTTTTTTAGTAAAAATTGTAGTCTTAGACTACAACTAAATTTATAGTCAAAATTTGTCATATTATTAATATGACAATGAAATTTATTGGAACTAGAACTAACAATATAATAAATTACATTAAATTAAAAAAGATTCACATTGCCATGAGTTTTTTTCAACTATAACTTGACTTTTTAAACCCATGTGGTGTGTGTATATATATGTATGTATGGAATCTCGTGTGGTATTTACAATTACTTTATTAGATTATTTATTTATTTATTATTATTATTATAGAGTTCCAACCCTAATAAATAAATAAAAAGGTCAATCAGGCAATAAAATGAAGAAAGTTGAGTAGTAGAAACTAGAAAGGTCAATTACGTTATTATAAAAATAAATAAATAAAAAAGAGTCAATTTGATAACACAAAATTACTTTTGATAAAGACCCATGTTAAAAGGACCTCTTTGCTTTCAACCCTAATAAAACACAAATTTAATTTATTTAAAAATTAACACATAAATTTATAAAATGTAACTAATTTTATAGAGTCCATAAAATCACTTAACTTATAATAATTTATTTGTATTAATTATAATATTTAAGTGCATAGTCTAACGAGAAAATATAACAAATTTTACCAATGGGCTTTAATTGATTGCATTCTCATATCTAGGGGCAATTGCTACGGTTAGATTTGCCCTTGAGGTTGGGGTGTTTGATGTAATATTTGAAAGCAACAAACTACTTGTAGGGGTGAAAAGCTCTTAGATTACCTTGTAATTGGTTTTGGTGGATAAAGTCAGTTACTTGTAGGAGTTTGATTAATAGTGAAGATAGTTGTACAGTATACTCTGTGATGTGCAAATAATTTGAGTGAAGTTCTCCAACGTCATAAAATATATATATATATATATATATATATATTTCAAAGCGAAACTTTTAAGTTTACTCAAATAGGGTAGAATAAGAAATGATATATCTATAACACACACAACAAATCGTAAATGACATGTTGTTATTGATAGACAAAAAAGTAATTTTAGTGGTCAATTTAAATTAGAACCAATAATAACTTACCACCTAAGATTTGTTGTGAAATTGTTATGAAAATATTGTAGACGTATCACTTTTTAAGGTAAAATGGGGATAGTGTATTGTCTTTTATGGTCATCTTTTAAATGAGCTTCATTTGATCTTCAGTGATCCTAGAAATTGAGAGGTCTCTTTAGTACAGCAACAAATAAAATCATGATAAGGTTTATGGTTGCTCATGTTAAGTAAAATTATATGAATGATATTTGGTTAAAGAAAATTACATTATTGTCAAGAGCCTTATAATTCAGTTGGTATTTCCGATGAATATATCTTCAAATCATCCATCCTCCACTATTGTAACTATCAAATTATCAAAAAAATGGGAAATTTCATTCTTATTTTATAGCCATTTTAGAAGATAATGTACTCAAAATCTGAATTATCTTAATAAAATGGACAAAGTTTCCTCTAAAATATCCCCTAACCCATTATATAATAGTTTATAAAACTATCCACATGTACTATTTAAACAAGTCATATAACTTATTTAAAAGGTCATGTGATACTCCATTTGTTTCGAAGTAAAATATCTCACACGTAAAATATTTGTAGTGAAAACATTTTCAAGTGTACGGTGCTGATGATGGTGTCGATTGGTGGTCTTCTGTCTAGCTGTGCAAGATGGGTGGCTTGTAGCAATAGTAGATAAATAAGAGATAGGTTGAGAGAAATATGTAAAACATTTTACTCTTTTGTTTGAGTGTAAAACATTTTACATGTTCTTGCTTGAGTTTTATAGGTCACCAAATTTTTAAAACAAAACAAACATAGTAAAATGCGTAAAATATTTTCCTAAAGTCATTATATATCAAAACAAACTACTTGCATGTAAGAGCATTAGCATTAGGTGTGCCAAATGCCAAATGTTCCAAATGTTAAAAGATTTAGCATAGGTGAACAATATTTCCAAATTTGGAACAGTCCGAACATAAATGCTATAAAAAATTTAATTTTTTAATCTTTTATCTGTCTCCCCTCACGCATATTTTCATCTCTATCCCTTGAGTCTCAGCCTCTCATTCTCTTCCTCTCTCACTCACACCTTAGCCTCACCACGCCGATCACCTCGCCCTGATGCCCACCTGCTATGCCTCCAACTCGCCTTGTCGACCACCTCGCCCTGCCGTCCACCCATTTTGCCTCCACATTGCCCCACTAGTCACCTCTCCATGCCTCCACCTCGCCAAGCCACACCCACGCCACCAGATCTCTCTCTATTGATCGACGAGTTAATGGGTTTGTTGATTTTTTTTTTTGGATGGATTTTGAGAAGTGAATGTAGTGAGTTGGTGGTTGTTTATGGTGGTGGTTTTTTTGGGGTTGTTGTTGTGGGTTATTTTGGAGATTATGGTTGATTTTGATTGGGGTGCAGTGCCTGATATTATTGGTCTCAGTGGTTCAATTTGTGGTAGTGGGTTTGGATTTGGAGGTAGGTTTGGATGTTGTTGTGTGGTTTTTTGCATTTGGAATTGTTTTGAGTTGTGTTGTGGGTTATGGAGGATGTGGTAGTTGTGTGGTGGTGGCTGTTAGTTAGTGGTGGCTGGTTGTGACGGTGGTTGTTGGGTGGTCACGGTGTAGACATCAAAATTTTATGATGTATTCATAACCGTTCGATTGTTCATGATAAAATATTTGTGATCAAATTAATCTCTAACTGATGAGGTGGACGATCAGCAAATGAAATCAAGTCACATGGCAACATCAAATAAGAAAGGCATATGGCAACGTCAGAAGAAAAGACTTATATGGAAAATTCTTATTAAATGAAAGACCAAATTAAATTCATAATTAACTCTTAATAAATGCTGAGAGAAAATTCCAAATAAAATACTATTGAGTTGTCTATAAATAAAGGCTTCTCATATGAGAAAAGATACAGACACTTAAAGAGAAAACTCTACTGACACTCTGTCAAAATAGAGAGTCGTCTCTAAAGTTTACAAGAATTCCATTGTTCATCAAGGCCTATTTCTACTTCTTCAAATCAAAGTGGGGATTCTCCTTTAATCTAGTTCGAGATTAAGCCAATGGCCTTCACATCAAATCAAGTACGTTCAACTATTCATTCAACTTGGAGACATAAAAGCACGATTCAAGATCAAGTTTCATAGCCTTTTTGGATCGTAAAGTTTATTGGAGACCAAATTGGAGGAATTTATTATACTTTTTCATTGTAAGGATTCATACAGAGGATTATACTCACATATACACAAATCAATAAAAAATGATTATTTGTTACACTATTTCGTGACCATGTGATTTATCATTTATGAAAATTGTGTGTACACGCAGCCTAGGTTGTGTTTGTTGAGTTTTTAGTTAAGTATTATTTTAATTTATTGTATATATTATTTTAATGTATGGAATTGAAGAATATAAAATTTAATGTAGGATGTATTGTAAAATGGTGTATTAAAATAATAAAGTAGTTTTTTTGATGCATTAAAATGACATATTTTTATAGGACAAAACTTAGGTTTTACGTTTCCTTCTTAATATTCAGCCACGTGGTTTTTTCATTATAGGATAGGAGTGTATTTTTAGTTAAGTACAATCATATGGCTGAATCGTAAGAGGGAACCTAAAGAATAGCAATTAAGTACTGAAGTTTTGTCCATTTTTATAATAGGTTTGGAGAAATTTTCTACAAATAAGTTTGGAAAATGTTTGGGCCTATTTGGTACGTGTGTTTAAACAACAGTTTTCAGTTTTTTTGGAAATACGTATGGGTGAAAAAGTATATAAATATATTTAAAAATTGAAAACATGTGTTTAAACACAAGTACTAAAGGGATTTTAAAAAGAAAAACTCGGAACACTATCAAAGCAACTGCGCGTAAAGCAGAAAAAAAAGCTAGCGAAGTGCATAACTTATTGTCCATTAACTGGGTTTATGGCTGCTCATGTTTTTTTTTTTTTTTTTTTTGAGGGACGGCTGCTCATGTTAAGTAAGATTATATGAATGATATTTGGTTAAAAAAAATTACATTATTGTCAAGAGTCTTATAATTCAGTTGGTATTTCTGACGAATATATCTTCAAATCATCCATCCTCCACTGTTGTAACTATCAAATTATCAAAAAAATTGGAAATTTCATTCTTATTTTACAATCGTTTTAGGAGATAATGTACTCAAAATATGAATTATCTTAATAAAATGGACAAAGTTTCCTCTAAAATATCCCCCAACCCATTATATGATAGTTTATAAAACTATCAACATATACTATTTAAACAAGTCATTTAACTTATTTAAAAGGTCATGTGATACTCCGTTTGTTTTGAAGTAAAATATCTCACACGTAAAATATTTTACATGTAAAATATTTGTAGTGAAAACATTTTCAAGTGTATAGTGCTGATGATGGTGTCGATTGGTGGTCTTTTGTCTGGCTGTGCAAGATGGGTGGCTTGTAGCAATAGTAGATATGCGAGAGACAGGTTGAGAGAAATATGTAAAACATTTTACCCTTTTGTTTGAGTGTAAAACATTTTACATGTTCTTGCTTGAGTTTTAGAGGTCACCAAAATTTTTAAACAAAACAAACATAGTAAAATGGTAAATTATTTTCCTAAAAACATTTTATATCAAAACAAACTACTTGCATGTAAGAGCATTAGCATTAGGTGTGCCAAATGCCAAATATTTGGCGTTTGGCACACCAAACACCACAAAACCTCTCACATCAAATGTTCCAAATGTTAAAAGATTTAGCACAGGTGAACAATATCGTTCCAAATTTGGAACGGTACAGACACAAATGCTAAAAAAAAAAAAATAAAATTTTAATCTTTTATCTCCCTCCCCTCACATATTTTTTCATCTCTATCCCTTGGGTCTGAGCTTCTTATTCTCTTCCTCTCTCACTCACACCTCAGCCTCACCACGCCGATCACCTCGCCTTAACGCCCACATGCTATGCCTTCAACTCGCCTTGTCAGCCATCTTGCCCTGCCATCCACCTGCTTCGCCTCCACCTTGCTCTGCTGGTCACCTCGCCATGCCTCCACCTCGCCAAGCCACACCCATGTCACTAGATCTCTCTTTATTGATCAGCGAATTAATGGGTATGTTGGTTTTTTTTTTTTTTTTTGTTTTTTTTTTTTTTTTTGTTTTTTGGGATGGATTTTGAGAAGTGAATGTAGTGAGTTAGTGGTTGTTTGTGGCGGTGGTTTTTTTTTTTTTGGGGTTATTGTTGTGGGTTATTTTGGTGATTATGGTTGATTTTGATTGGGGTGTAGTGGCTAATATTCTTGGTCTTGCTGGTTCAATTTGTGGTAGTGGGTTTGGATTTGGAGGTGGGTTTGGATGTTGCAATATGGTTTTTTGCATTTGGGTTTGTTTTGAGTTGTGGTAGTTGTGTGGTGGTAGCTGTTGGTTGGTGGTAGCTGGTTGTGACGGTGGTTGTTAGGTGGCCGTGGTATAGACATCAAAATTTTATGATGTATTCACAACCGTCCGATTGTTCATGATAAAATATTTGAAATAAAATTAATCTCCAACTAATGAGGTGGATGATCAACAATCGAAATCAAGCCACGTGACAACATCAAATAAGAAAGCTATATGGCATCGTCAAAATAAAAAACCTATATGGAAAGTTCTTATTAAATGAAAGACCAAATTAAATTCACAGATAACTCTCAATAAATGTTGAGAGGAAATTCCGAATTAAATACTATTGATTTGCCTATAAATAGAGGCTTCTCATATGAGAAAAGACACAGACACTTAAAGACAAAACCCTACTGACACTATGCCAAAATAAAAAGTCATCACTAAAGTTTACAAGAATTTCATTATTTATCAAGGCCTATTTCTACTTCTTCAAATCAAAGTGGAGATTTTCTTTTAATCTAGTTCGAGATCAAGCCAATGGCCCTCGCATCAAATCAAGTATGTTTAACTATTCATTCAACTTGGAGACATCAAAGCACGATTCAAGATCAAGTTTCATAGCCCCTTTAGATTGTAAAGTTTATTGGAGATTGAATCAGAGGAATTTATTATACTATTTCATTATAAAGATTCATACAGAGGATTATACTCACATATACACAAATCAATAAAAATTTTGATTATTTGTTACGCTATTTCGTGACCATATGATTTATCTTTTATGAAAATTGTGTGTACACGCGACCTAGGTTGTGTTTGTTAAGTTTTTAGTTAAATATTATTTTAATATATTATATGTATTATTTTAATGTATGAAATTGAAGAATATAAAATGTAATGTAGGATGTATTGTAAAATGGTGTATTCAAATAATAAAGTAGTTTTTTTGATGCATTAAAATGACATATCCTTATAGGGCAAAACTTAGGTTTTACGTTTCCTTCTTAATATTCAGCCATGTGACTTTTTCATTATAGGATAAAAGTGTATTTTTAGTTAAGTACAACTATATGGCTGAATCGTAAGAGGGAACCTAAAGGACAACAATTAAGTACTGAAGTTTTGTCCATTTTTATAATAGGTTCGGAGAAATTTTCTACAAATAAGTTTGGAAAATGTTCGGGCCTGTTTGATATGTATGTTTAAACAACCGTTTTCAGTTTGTTTGAAAATACGTGTATATATATATATATAAATATTTAAAAACTGAAAACATAGCTTAAACACAAATTTAAAAAAGGAAAACTCGGAACACACGCAAAGCGACCGCGCGTAAAGCAGAAAAAAAAAGCTAGCGAAGTGCATAACTGTTCAATAAAGAAAAGAAAAAAAAGAGAGGAAAATGGGAAAAAAAAAAATGGAAGCGGAGAGAAGTGGGGTGGGAGGTCGTTGAATGCGTACACACACTTCTCTCTGTTTCAACTTCCCCGTACCAGCCAGCGAGGCTCTCTTATAAGTTTTTTTTGACAGTTAAAACGGCCATTCCCAACCAGAAAGATTGATTTGATTTGATTTGATTATATAAGAATAAATATCAGATCGAAAAGAATATGAGTGGGTGGGAGTGGGATAGGGTTAGGGTATCGAGATTGGGAACCAGAATGGGTCGAAATCGCAATAGCTATTCTACGCTCAACGAGCGCGTTCGTTCCACTCGAACGACGACGGTTCGACTCGGCCACGTCACGCCTCAGGCTCCTGGTCACCGCACCATCTACTGCAACGATCGCGAGGCCAATCAACCCGTCAGATTCAAGGTTTGGAGATTCCTCTCTCTTATTTATTTATTTATTTTTGAATTCGCCTTTGTTTGGTTGCTGAGAAAATTTGAAGGAAGGTAGAAAGTTCATACGGTTGAAGAATTGTTGAATTTGATTGCGTTATTGCTTACATGGTTTTGATGATGGACAAAATCAGGATTCGAACTTTGGGGGGCTAAAGTGTAAAGATTTTTATTTTATTTTATTTATTTTATAGTTTTTTATTATGCAAATTAGTACTAACAAAATAACAACATTGAAAATGCTAAAGTTGCTACTGATTTCTGTGATGATGAACTAGATTAGTACTGCATCAATAGCATAATGAAATTATGTGACTTTTTTTATTTTTTATTGGGTACTTTTGACTAATTTTTGATTTTTGAGGGGCTGAGGACAATTTTTTTGGATTGAAAATTTAAAATTGTAGGTATAGATATCTAATATTTGTAAATTGAGGGGGGCCGGAGCCACGGCCTGGTTTTTAGCTATAGTTCTGTCATTGGATACGGTGACTTTGATATATTAATTGGATATGGAGTTGATGTTGAAACTTGTACATGTTTAACTGGAAGTGCATTGATTAAGAGGCATGGTGTTGGTCGAAGATTAGATTGTAACTCTTTGTGGGTGCTTGTGCTATGCAACAGAAACTTCTATATACAGGCATACATATACACTAGCACTAACATATAAGCAATACAGCCAAAAGCAGAACAGAAAAGAATGAATGAATAAATGAATGAATGAACAGTAGGCCTTTGTAGGAAATTGCCCTGTGGACTTGCATGGTTTAACCCATTGTTGGGGAGGAGGGTTTTAGGGTGGGGAGTGAGTACCCATTTCGCGGCCTTTTTGATATACGAATTTCCATAGGTGAGTTGACGATATTGGGAAATTTTTTATTTATGGTGTGGTTAGTTTAGAGGAGGAAGACATGAAAGAAGGGGGTAGTTTAGTATAAAAAGCTTTGTATGCTTTTATGATGGGATTTTCTATTGGGGGATAGCAAGTTTCACCTGGTAGGATGGGATAAAGTTTGTGTGCCTATAGCCAATGGTGGATTGGGGATAAGGAAACTTTCTACTTTCAATAAGGCCTTATTGGGGAAATGGTTGTGGCGGTTTGGGAAGGAAGAGGATTGGTTATGGAGAAGGGTGGTAGCTTCAAAATATGGGGAAGAATTTGGGGGGGAGGGGGGATGGACCTTAAAGCTGGGTAGGGGAGTTCATGGGGTGTGGTTTGTGGAGAGGTATTCACATGGGATGGGAGGATTTCAGCAAAAATTTTCAGTTTGTTGTTGGGTTGGGGAATAGAGTGAGGTTTTGGCAAGATGGGTGGTATGGGGATCAACATTTTCAATTGGCATTTCCAAGGTTGTATGGTATCGCCGTTGATAAGGAGGTTTTTGTAGAAGCTTTTTTGCTAAGGCAGGGGGCGGAGGAGAAAAGAATTTGGGATGTTCGTTTTATTAGAGATTTTAGTGATTGGGAGTTGGATGAAGGGCTGCATTTTCTTCGTATACTAGGAGCCATTACTCCTCCTATGGATGCTGGAGACCGGATGAGATGGAAATGGAAGCCTAATGGGGCTTTTGACATCCGGTCGTATTATAACAAATTAAGGGATTCTCCCTCAACTGTCTTTCCTTGGAAAGCTATTTGAAGAGCAAAGGCCCTTAGGCGAGTTTCTTTTTTTGTTTAGTGTGTATCTTGGAATAAGATCCTAATGGGAGATAACTTGAGATTGAGGAGATTGGATTTTGTGGATTGGTGCATTTTGTGCCGTCATTGTGGAGAGACAGTAGACCATTTACTTCTTCATTGTGAGATGGCTTATCGGTTATGGAGCTTTGTCTTTATAACTTTTGGCTTGTCTTGGGTTTTACCTAGATCGATACCAGACTTGCTTTTTGGTTGGTGGAATTGGCTGGGGAAGCATTCGTCTCAGATTTGGAATTTAGCCCCGTTGTGCATCCTATGGTGTATTTGGAAGGAACGGAATCGGAGGACTTTTGAGGATTTGGATAGCTCCGGTGATCAAATGCTTGCTTTTTTTAGTGGAACTCTTTTTGATTGGTGTCGGGCTTGGGGACTCACGTCTAGTGATTCCCTCCCTTCTTTTCTTTGCTCCCTTTCTCTTTTGTAATTATTCTGTTGTTTGGCTTTCTCTTATGTTTTTTTCTCTGTTTTCTTCTTCTTGTACTTTCTGGGTTTGCTCTATGTTCTTCATGCATAGAGTAGACTTTCGTATATATATCATTCTTACTTATCAAAAAAAAAAAAAAAAAAAAAAGAAGATGAATAAGTGCAGTTCACTAAAAAACTAAAAAAGTGTATACATGCAGTATACAATGAGAAAAAGAAAAAAACAAGAAAGAAAAGACATATGTATCATGGCAAGATCAAGCACCAATGTATCAGTGGTAGGGGCATAAAGAAACTAGGAACTCCATACGAGAAAACAAGGATATTGCGATGCCCACTTGAGGAGAGTCTTTTTCCTTTTTTGATAGGTAAATCATGTTATCAACTAGTTTTGATAGATCAATAGTTGGTGGTGGGTGGATTTGAACTCTGGTCCTTGGATGTCTCTAATGGAAACATCAGAAGGTGCCAAAATCAGTTGAGTTACTAGGCTAGAATCGTTTCATATCTATCATTTACCACAGGCAGTCATGTGAATTCAAGAGGTCGATATTAAGCCATTCTACATAAGTATAACATAGAAAAGAAAAATAAATCTGCTGTCTTATGCACTCAAAGACCTATTTTTGAATATTGAAATCAATTAGTATTTTGCATGGATGAGAATGTTTGTATGCTTTTATGATGAATAAGTGCAGTTCACTAAAAAACAAAATAAGCGTACACATGCAGTATACAATGAGAAAAAGAAAGCAAGAAAGAAAAGAGATATGTATCGGACAAGATCAAGCACCAGTGAATCAATGGTAGGAACTCCATAAGAGAAAACAAGGATAGAGTAAAATACTGCGATGCGCACTTGAAGAGAGTCTTTTTCTTTTTTTGATAGGTAAATCATGTTATCGACTAGTTTTGATACATTGATTGTTGGTGGGGTGGTGGGGGGATTTGAACCCTAGATGTCTCCATTGGAAACATCAGAAGGTGCTAAAATTAGTTGAGTTACAAGTCTAGAATCGTTAAATATCTATCATTTACCACAGGCAGTCATGTGAAGTCAAGAGGTCGATATTAAGCCATTGTACAAAAGTATAACATAGAAAAGAAAAATAAATCTGCTGTCTTACGCACTCAAAGACCTATTTTTGAATCTTGAAATTAATTAGTATTTTGCATGGATGAGAATGTTTGTATATGGAAGTTGGGAATTTCTGCACTTCTGTTGATGTTGTATTACATGTGGCTTGCATCTGGTTCCAATAAATTTTCTTTCATTTTGATTTGTATGTATCAATTATGTCAGGGAAATTCTATATCAACTACAAAGTTCAACTTTTTTACTTTTCTACCGAAAGGACTGTTTGAACAGGTAAATTACTTTCGAGCATACTGGCAATAACATTGGTAAATTGATTGTTATGTTAATCTCTTACCTTGATGTTAGTTTATGATTGAAGGTGGCAGTTATGTGTGGTAATTTCTGAACCAATTTATGCTAAAACTTGAAGTTCAACCTAATATTTTTCTCAACACACCTATGACCTATCCAGGGGTTGGTTTGGTGTTGATGTATTAGAAGGCACAAGTGGAGATGCATAGAACTGGTTATTCTATTTCTTGGTGTCATGGAAATGGGGAATATGAATTCTTTCTAAAGGAAATTTTCAATTAATTTGATTTTCAGTTTTCATGTTGGAATTCTAGTCTTAATAGGATAAGCAAGAGAATTGTCTATATAAAAGTGCTTCATTATACTCAAATTAAAATTAATGGAAAAATGAGCTTTTTGGGTTTTGAGGTGATTATGCCTTTAAGTGTTCTTCTCTCTCTTCTTCATTCGCACATTGATACTGTTCATGTGTCTGTTCAACACAGCCCTTAATTGTTACAAACTTTTCTATTTTCCTTCTTCTGTATAACCCCAAAACAAGCCCTTCTCCATACATATCAAAACCCTTTAATCTCACATATTTTCTCCATCAAATAGCCTATGAAACAATAGGTAAACTTCTCAAACAAAGCTGCTCTCCAGAATTTTTATTAACTTATTTGATTTAAAAGATGGTGCTGTTGTCCTTTCTCTTCAAAATGCTATTCAATTTTGTAGCCTTAATCTTTTTCTAAATTCTTAACCCCAGATCCTTAATTTTCCTAAACCCAGGCCCACCACAAGCAAACATAGATAGATTTCTCTAATCGGTCCTACTTCAAATGTATTTTAAGCTTACAAATGAATAACATTAGTAGTCTGACACAATGTTAAATATTTACCTGTTTGTTGATCATTGCACTAAAAGAAATAATAGGGCACCTCACCTGGAAACTCTTTTTTCAAAATATTTTAAAAAAAAATTATGAACCCTTGCTTGTCTTTTTATTAAAAATTAGTAAATGGAGTCCAGAAAATTCTTCAATAAAATGGCTTAGGTTAATTTAAACTATGCAAGCTTGGTACTTGACTTTGATACCATGACTTCAATGCTGAATTTTGGAGTTGGGTTTAGGAAGTTAATATTATTTATATATAAGCCCGGTTTGGATTCAGCTTATTCATGTTTGCGTCTTCAGTTTGCGCGTTTTCTCTTTTTTTTTTTTTAGCCGCAGTTGTTGACTTTTATGCAGTGTACAGTGCACATCAGTGGGTCTCGTGCACTGTTCACAGGACCCACAAACTTCACTTTTCAGCCATTTTTTCATTAAAAATGGGCCCCACAGCACTATTCACACATTTAAAAATTATTTTGCTATAGTGTTTTCAGTTTTCAGCAAAATAAGTTGTATCCAAACGGACCCATAGTGATAAGTTACGGTTAATCATATCTAACTAATGGGTTATGGTTGGTTCATTGCCACCTTTCTTGTGATTTTATTTTGGTCATGTTCCTGAGAAAATTTTTTTTTTTTCTTACACTGGACAGTTCAGGCGGGTGGCTAACCTCTACTTTCTTTCAATCTCAATTTTATCAGCAACAAGTATCAGGTATGTTAGTTTAAGCTTGTCTTTAACTTATACTCAGTTGGCTGGCTTCCAAATTTACCTGCATTCAACTCTTCATAAAGTAATGTTATATATCTACTAGTTATGATGTATTTCATGTTTACCCTATTAATCTTAGATAACATACTATATTGCCTTTGAGAGTTATTAGATCTTAAACATAATAAAAAAAACTAAGATCTTATCCTAACTAATTTGGTTGTGCTCTATGAATCCTTTATAGGGCTGCCCCCAATTAGATCCTGACTTTTATTTTATTTTATTTCTAATACAGTTACTATGTAATCAAACTAATAAATTGTAAAAATTCTTTATAGACTTGGGGGCTGTCCGGTGCTTTTGAAGAATTTAGCTTTTCATTTTTGAAGTGGGAGATTACATGCACCCCAATATTTTGAATTGAACTTCTACAATATATTTGGAATGCTGCTTCTGGTTTCGCTGAAAGCCATTCTTCCTTACTAGGATGCTTAGTATGAAGTTTTGTGTAATGCTGAGACATTTATCTGTTGAAAATTACCTTTGGGCTATTGTAAATCTTACAAAAAAGTGATGTCTAATATGTTGAATATATGATTCGTTTTTTTATGTTTATTATCATTTGTTGAAACCTGTTTTCATGTTGGGATTCATTCCCTTTCTGTGTTTTTTTACAAGCCTTGCTTTTTGCTTTTCTGTCTTCCTTCCACATGGCATAATGATCAAAATAATACTAAATAAATTTTCTAGGGTCATGAGATCTATCCTACTGATATGTGATTTTTTTGTGAATCTGGATATCTAAGTATTATTTTGATCATGCAGTCCTGTATCTCCAATAACGAATGTGGTCCCTTTGAGTCTGGTGCTTTTTGTCTCTCTAGTTAAAGAAGCATTTGAGGATTGGGTGAGTACTGCAGTCTTTGCTCATTGTGGCATGCACTCTTTTGTATTCATTTATTTATTTGGCTTGGGCTTCTTTAAAGAAACTTTGTTATCTTCCTTTTGTTATCTGCTTTGGAGTATAATTGTAGGACCAGGCTCAGTTCCTTATTTTTTGATTATTCCCCTTAATCATGTATAACAGAAGCGTCTTCAGAATGACATGTCAATAAATAGCAATCTTATAGAGGTCTTGCTAGATCAAAAGTGGGAGCCTATTCCCTGGAAGAAGTTGCAGGTTGGGGACATTGTCAGGGTGAGTATTCTACATTTTTGTGTTTTTTGCAGTGACATCTATTTGTTTTTTATATGTTAAGATTGTGTTTTGATACTTACGTAAAATCATATAATTTCTGAAATATATCATCCTTAAGATAAATTATGGCAGTTATGTTGTTTTTCATTTCTGTGGACTGCAGCATTATTACAAGTATGCAAATTATGTCATTTAGTTTGTGACATTCTCTCATTTTCTGAGCCAAATTTGTTGTGGTCAAGTGTTAACCAACTGTGCTGCCTATTATTTCATGCTTGTTTTAATATTATTAGGTTGCATAGTGCATGTTGAGCATCCTATTCACCTCTTCCTCTCTCATATCCTGCAAATAGCTTCGTCCCCCGATTTTGATGAATGTATATATTTTTTGATAAGTGATTTTGATGTATAAATCTATATGTGGTATGTATGAATATATCACCCATTACCATGTGCATTGTTTGTGCTGTGCCCACCAGTAATTGTTGCACTCAAATTTGATTTGCCTTTTTGTCATCTCTTGTTAGAATGGATTTTCTTTTGCTTGGTATGGGTTCTCTGGATTTTCTTTTGCAGCTCTAGTCTTGATGAGTTAGTTGTCAGACTGGCTCTCAAAAATTTACTTTTTGGACGATAACAAATATTTCATATTGATGATGTGTGTGCTATTCTTTTGTTGTGCAAATAGCTGTGCAAAATTGGTTTAATTGTTCTGCTTCCTGCTTGGTTCAATTTCTATGTGGCTAGTTAAAGTTGTGAGGACTTGGAGTTGGGCAGTAGAACACTTCTCAAGTAATTCCTACATGATTTTTGTATCACACTTTCGTTTCAAGTGTTATCTACGACTCATTGTCTTTAAGCTGTTCAAATGGTCTACTTGTTGATATTGATGCTGTCATTATTAGTAATGTCATAATTTTCTATCAACAACACAAGAATTATGTCAGAGGCTTCTTTATGATGTGAATTTTGCATGGTTGCAGGTTAAGCAGGATGGATTCTTTCCTGCAGATTTGCTTTTTCTTGCTAGTACAAACTCAGATGGTGTCTGTTATATTGAGGTGTTTTTATTTTTCTTATTTTTTAAATATGACTATTATCATGATTTTTCTAGAAGATTGAAGAATGTTTGGTTTTTCTTATTTATAATTTTGTAACTTTATCACCTTCCCCACCATATACCTATTAAAAAAAAAAAAAATTTTCCTTAACTTTTATCTCTTTTTTTTTTTTTCCTTAATTTGTTTTTATTGTTGGCTGCAGACTGCAAATTTAGATGGGGAAACAAATTTGAAAATTAGAAAGGCATTGGAAAGGACTTGGGATTTCTTGACTCCTGAGAAAGCATCTGAATTCAAAGGTTTAGCTTTTTTGTTGCTCCACTTGTTGGTCACAAATGTTGTTGACTGTGATGCTTATACTGTCATCTGCATTCATAGGATTTTTTAGAGTCTTCATTGAAACCATACAAAATTTGACCAGTGGTCATGCAGTTGTTTACAAATGGGAAGTGTTAATTAAAAATGAAACTGGGAATACAGCCCTAGGAAATGTTCTTAATTCCATGTCATTGTTAAGCCAGGAAATAACTAGAAACAAAAGCTGGGCAAACATAAGTGAGGGGGACAAGCTCATAGGAAATGTCGAATTAGTGTTTGAGAAAGTGCATGTTTTTCCCACTTATTACAACCATACACCTAAGAGAATGGCTGTAAATTACCAGTGGTACAAAAAATGTTTTTTTACTAGGTCTGCAATTGAACTAAACCAAGTTTGAGGTGTTTGAGCTTTGATAATTTACTGTTTGTACCAAAAGTTTAAACTATTAAGAAATTATGAACTTAATCATTTAACCATTATTTTAACACTCTCACATGTGCGTGTCCAGGCTCCTCCTTAATTAGTGGGGCCCAACATGTGGAGACTAAGTTCGAACTCATGATCACCTACTTTGATACTATGATAGATGAACACTTGTCCCAAAAACTTAAGGCCTACATTGAATGGGAATTACGTTAGGAATAGAAATTCATATTACTAGCAATATTAGATGTTGTAATGGAATAACTATTTCTATTCATATGTTTGGTTGTAAAATTGGAATAAAATTCTAGATCTGTTTTTCAAGTTTTATTTCTGAAATATCTTATTTATACAATTATATTTACTCTTGCCATGGGACTAAATTATCCTAGAAATAGATATATAATATATAAACTTAATATCATTCCCTATTTTTCAAATCAATATGCTTATCAAACTAAACTCCAGATCTCTTGCTTGTTTCAATCCTGATAAGCTTCTATTCTGGGCTATTTCTCTATGTATACTTCCTGTGAACTTGGGTATTGCTCCTGACCCTTTTGACTTTTTTAATATGTTTTATCATTTATAAACCCCCCCCCCCCCCCCCCCCCACCACACCCCACCAAAAAAAAAAATTCTGAAAAGCATTCCTTTCCTTATTGCAGGTGAAGTGCAGTGCGAGCAACCAAACAATTCATTGTACACTTTCACTGGCAATCTCTTATTTCAAAAGCAAACATTGCCTCTCTCTCCAAACCAAATCTTGTTGCGAGTATGACATTGAGTTTTCCTCCTCATGCATTTGCACTTTATGTTTGTTTGTTTTTCATCCTTGTGTTTCTAGTAGTTCATGCTGCCCTTGACTATCTGCTAAGAGTCTTTTGTACTCCAATATTCTATTGATCTTGGTGGTGTAAATGAAATGTTTTCTGAGTTGGACTGATTACCAGTTTATGCGTTATTCAGAATCCCTTTATCAGTTTAATTATGATCATGGTGAATTGGCATTGTATGTGTAAGTGCAGTGGGAGAGAGTTGGCCATTGGTCTCTTGTATTTGATGTATTTTGAGTTCAATAGGTGATGCTGAAGAAGTTTGTTGATGTGTAACTTGCTGGAAAGGGGTTGACTAGGAAGATGAAGGAATGGTCATTTGGAATGCGGCTTCTTTCTGTCTAATGTGTATTATTTGGACAGATAGTGGAACCATCATACATTTAGCAGTGTAGCATTGCCTATTTTTGTAATTAAATTGTTATCCCCACCCTCCTTGTATGAGCAAATACTTATGCAACACCCACATTTCCTCTCTTCTAGATTTTGTTGATTTTTTAGATAATAAATTGTAATTTTTGGCAAAGTTTGTATGTGCTGCATAGTTTACATCGATATCTCTTTTATTAATAATTTTTTTTAGTACCTACAAGGAAAGAATTCTTTTTTTGACGGTCTTTATTAATGTTTTATTATTTGGTCAATGTTGATTTCGATGTTTGCTCTCCATTGGTGAAACTTAGCTGGCTTTTGCTCATTGGCACTGCTAAATTGTTTCCAGGGGTGCAGTCTCAGGAATACGGAGTACATTGTTGGGGCTGTTGTTTTTACAGGACATGAAACAAAGGTTTGATATCATGAACTTCACTGCTATATACTTAAAACCTATTTTCCTCTCTTTGGCCCACCCCCATGCTTGGAAACATGGAGAAACATGAAAAGTGGAAAATCTTAAAATAGGACATGGGTAGACATGATTATGTTTTCATGTGTATATTGCTTGTGATGTGTGTGTGTCTTATGCATGTGATCTGAATATCATCTTATGTAATTTCTAAGATATTCAACAAGAAAAAAAAGGTTGGTGGAAAATGTGAAGCTCAAACTCTCCACACACGCACACACACATTTGTGTGTGGTCTAACAACATTCTCATAATGATATCAATGGAAATCCAGAATTTCTGTGTGTTCACAAACCCCTTGCTTTTCTAATTTACCACCAAATGCCCTACTTTAAAATATAGAAATTACACAAAATAATCTTTTCTTGTCTTTGGATTTGTCCTTTGTTTTATTTTGATCATGTACAGCATGTCAGACATGTTGCAGCATATCTAATGCATGCCAATTTCCTACGTGTCAGATGTGTTGAAAACATATCCAACACTTGCGAATAACCAACATGTATCATACATGGTGACACTTCAGCAAAGGCCTTTCTATGCTTCTTAGGTTCCATGTTATGATGTGTTCTGTTATGTTGATGCATCAACTTTCTTGTTTATGCTCTTCCCTGCACTTCTAACTCAATGGTTTATAAATAACCTTAAGTTTTTTTTTTTCCTTGGTTCTGGTTATTTTTATTATTTATTTATTTATTTTTTGTAAATATAACCAGCACTTATAAAACTTTTTAGGGAATTATCAGAAGGAAGAAAAAATCGTGGAAAGTCGTGATCCACTAAGTTGTTTCTTTTTGCAACTGATGGAGTATATTAGTTTCATAGAATTTTTTTGCTATATGGGTTATGTCCTTTTTATTTTTTGGTATCCGCCCCATTGTGTCATTTGTCTCTACTGTCTTTTCTTGATAAGTAAGAAAAATGTATATTAAAAAAACTGCTTTATGCAAAGAAGCACAAAGCATATCAAAGATTACAAAAAAGAGAGAAAAGCAAAAACGGATGAATGCCAATGATGTTAATGGATGTTTGGATTTTATTGCAGGTTATGATGAATGCCAATGATGTTCCTTCCAAAAGAAGTACATTAGAGAGAAAACTTGACAAACTCATTCTCATGCTTTTTGGTGTTCTATTTACTATGTGTCTGATTGGAGCCATAGGCAGGTTTGACTATTAAGCTTGCCAGTCTGTACTATATATGTCACCATGTTTGTGAATTTTTTTAGTACTTAAAATTGTTCACATTACTTCGGAGTTTTCCAATGTTGTGATGTTTATGGCTTCATGAAATTTTTCAGTGGTATATTCATAGACCGCAAGTACTATTACTTATCTCTCAGTAAAAGTGTGGATGATCAGTTCAATCCTGGCAACCGACTCTTGGTATTGTATTATTGCTACAGTGAGCTGAATAATATGGACTGAGATCATGTTGTTTTGTTCTTAATTTTTCCTTATCTGATTCTACTAATTGGTTTTTCAGGTTGCTGTTCTGACTATGTTTACGCTGATTACTTTGTACTCAACCATTATCCCCATTTCTCTTTATGTTTCCATTGAGGTAGGTTCCTTAGTGCATTATTATCTGTGTGCTGAATAAAGTAAAAGCTCTTGATAAGAAAGTGATCCTATTTGACAGCTGCGCATTGCTAACATCAGGAAATGGAATATAAAATTCTTTATTATTTTTGTGAATGCTGTTTCAGATGGTCAAATTTATTCAGTCCACTCAATACATCAACAAGGACTTACATATGTACCATAGTGAAACCAACACTCCAGCATTGGCTCGGACTTCCAATTTGAATGAGGAACTTGGACAGGTAAGTTGCTGTTATATTGATGTTGAGTGAGTTGCAATGTGGTGGTGGTGTTGATTATTTTATTTTATATTTTTTACTTTAAATTACCAAACAAAAGAAACTTCAATTACTACACTTGTTGTTGTCATCTTCTTCATCATTAAAAGTTAATTCTGTTACACTTCTTTAAGAATTATATTGCTGATGCCTGTATTGAGTTGTTACTTTTTTAATATACTTAATCAAAGATGATTTTCAAAGGTGTTAGTTATGTTGTTCTGAATTTTTACTTTGTCATCAGGTGGAATACATCTTTTCTGATAAAACTGGAACTTTAACAAGAAATTTAATGGAGTTCTTTAAGTGTTCAATTGGAGGAGAGGTGTATGGAACTGGTATCACTGAAATAGAGAAGGGAATAGCGCAGAGGAATGGCTTAAAAGTGGAGGTATACATTGCTGTCATTTTATGGAGATGGACATGATTCCTGTTTTAACTGAAGATAACTTCGATTTTATTAAATTGTTACAGGATCGGAAATCAGCCAATGCAGTGCATGAGAAGGGTTTTAATTTTGATGATGCCAGGCTTATGCGAGGAGCTTGGAGAAATGAGCCTAATCCTGATACTTGCAAGGTAGATTGCTTAATCTAACATTGCACTGTATGCAATATATTTTCCATATGTTAATGTGGAGCGAATAATTACAGTCAGGCTTTGTTTCTTAGCATGCTTTCCATTATGAGACTTGTTTATGGTCAAACTGTTGGTGCTTGTACTAGGGCATTGATCTTTTTTATCTTGATTGCCTCTCATATTACCTTTGTCAATTCTTATATATGTTCTATGTGTCTTTTAAGAGTTTCTGACAATTGCTGTAAGAAGGGGGGAATGCCTTGCTGGCTTAACACATGGCTGGGCTGAAGAACTATTTCCAATGGTTCTGATATACAGATAAATTTCTTTTTTTGCAGGATAAGATTTCACTAAGCAATAGAATCAATACATCATAACTGGTAGAAAAATATTTTTTTTTTAATATTTTTTTTATACTTATAAAAAAAAAAAGGATTTTTCTACCAGTTATGATGTATTGATTCTATTGCTTAGTGAATCTTTAAGCAGCATGGTTGGGAGGACTATGCTCAATTTATGATTCTGAGTTGTGACTTTTACAATTTTGGAATATATATTGGAACATATATTTTTTTGGCCGTTGATGGAATAGTCCTCAAATATGTCTTAGTTACTGAAACTAGGTTAAGATAGCCTTGGTGCTTGTCATATATGATATATTCTACACAGACAGGAAGGTCTGTACACTTGTAATTTGGAAGTTCACTTGATGAATTAATCAATATGATCTGCTCTTGGGCACAAGCGTAAATTGTTTAGCCTGTCAGGGATGAACATTCCTGAATTACCCAGCATTTAGGGGTGGCAATTAGGCGGGTTGGGTGGGTTTTGAGTTGGGTCATAAATGAGTTGAGTATATAGTTACTCATTTACCCACTTATTACCCGTTAAGTAAATTTTAAATGCCCACCCTGCCCATTTAATTTGGGCGGGACCTAATCCACCCATTTAACCATTATTAGATTGGTACACATAATTTCAAGCACCAATTCCATCAAAAATTAAAAAAAAAACTAACACCAAAAGGCAAAAACTACTACTTCACGATGAAGCTTGCAATGATGAAGAAATTGGACGAGAGAGCAAGATCATTCCCTTGTGCTAGCTCGATGACGTTGTTGCCAGACTCGGAATGGTCATTGTCTACACCATAGTTGAGAACAAAAGGAATCCAAAGGCAAAACCAAACCCTAGCTTCCACCATTGACTCTATCATACCCTCACTGGAAGGAGCATTGAAAATGGAATTCAAATCTGCTGCTTATTCTTATAGTTCTTGTTGTTGCTGTGATACTGGCTTGCCAACTTAGGGTGAAGAACTTGGAGTCAGAAACGAGTTGGATCTCAGGGAATGATTTCAATTTTTGATTCTGTTTGATAAATTAGGGAAAAAATGTTTTTGATTTTGATTTGATTTGTTTTACTGGTGCTTGGGTAATGTATAGCTGTGACCTGTGAGCGAGTTTCTATAATTTTCTCAGATCGGGAAGAGAGAGAGAGACAGAAGGGGGGGGGGGTGTTTACGATCTTTGGATTTATTTAGTGGCTGGGAAAATTGGAGAAAAGACTTAACAAAATCAACCAGAGAGGGTCAGTAGTTTGTGTTAGGGTTTAGATTTTTTTTTTTACATTAAAATTTAGATTTTAGGATAGGTTTTTAAAAAAAGAAAAAGATGGGTTACCTGGTGGGTTTACCCATTAATACTAAAATTAGAAACCCAAGAATATTTACCCATATAACCCATTACTTTAAATGGGTGGTTAAGGATTTACTTAAAAAATGTGGGTCATGGGCAGGTTAATGGGTTTTGGGTGTTTTCTGACCCCTACCAGGCAATTGTTTCTGGTGGGTGGGTTCAGTTCCCTGTTGGTTTTACTGGCTAGAGGTGAGTAATGGATCTTCTTTAAAAAGGTTCCCGCATTATCAAAAAAAAGGGGGGGGGGGGGGGGGAATTTTTATATGATAGAATAATTTTTTCCCAAAATTTTTGCTATGTTGTCATATCTGCTTACTCTGCATTTTCAGGGAATTCCATGGTTTTTTTTCCTCATTTTCTCCTGGTGAGCTTAAAACTTTTTAGCAGTGAAGATTATTGTTGGGTAGTTTTGGGTGTCTTTGGGATCTTGTTTAATTATTTAACTTCTATTAATCAGGATTTTCCCTTCTGTTTTCAGTTGAAGTTTGTTTAATACGGATTCTTACTCTAATATAATGGGTAAGAAGGAATGTTGAAAATGCTGTTCACATTTTATCAAGAATAGTGCTGGTGTTTTTGTTAGGATCTAGTAGTGTTTAGCTGTTAATTGAGTAAGAACCTTTAATTTGCCTATAATTAGGGCTGTACACAGCACAGTGCAGCCGGTTTTTTTGGCCGTTTCTGCATTGCACACCTGACCTTTTGGTTTCCTAAAATCCCAAGCCGCTGCTGCTCCTGAGGAACGGTCCTCTGGCAACATTGGTAGTTCTAGTCGGCGTAGTGGTCGGTTTCCACCTAGTCCGTCACAGTGTGAGAGAGAGAGAGAGAGAGAGAGAGAGAGAGATAGATCTGAAACTGAAATCACAATCAAACCCAGAACACTCTCTTTAAGGATTCAAACCACAAGTCAAAACTTAGGATGAGATCTAAATATCAAAAGATTCAAAACCCACCAAATGGCTACTGCAAACCCTCTAAATATTAAACGCAAACAAGGTCAAGGATCTTGGGACTGACCTTCGATTGACTCACCTTCAAAGTCCAATCAACTACCAGACGATGGAGGCAGAGATGACGACTTGAAGATCTGACCTGGGTGGCTTGAAGATCGGAAGCTGAAATGGTGGTGGGTTTTATGTTGTGGGTGGGGGTGGAAATCTTATATCTGACTTGAGGGGTAGAAATCTCAAGTTGAAATATATATAGATGTATATATATAAGCAAATTGGTTTGGTTCAGTGTTTGTCGGAATCCAAAACCTTCACCGACAACCGTACCAGCCGACTTTGGTACTTGAAAATTGCTGCTGACCACTGTGCCTGGCACCTGCGATGGAGGCTTGAGGTAGGCGGTCAGTTTGGCTCTGGCTGGTTCCTACGGTGGCAGGCGGTGCCTGTACAGCCCTACCTGTAACCTGTGCAATGCACGTGTACTTTTCTTCATTATTCATCTTTAAATATTTTTTTGACAATCCTATTATTAATATAATACGTAAGATTATCTATACTATTATTTAAGGGGTTGACCTTGTTTGGACCAGATTTTTTTTTGTTCTAAAATACTCATACATCCCTATGTTTAAGTAGAGACAAAATTAAAGGACAATCTGGTAAAAATACAATACTAACTCCTACTAAAACATTGTCTAAAAAATAGAGTCACTTATCCATTTATAAATTAGATTCTCAAAATAAAAATTATATATATATAAAATAAAAAAACACAGATTTCGTTTTTTTGCTCCAAACGCGTGAAGCGCCATGTGATGAGGCTAGTATTTATAATTAATTTGGAAATGTATGACTTTATTTAAATGTAAACTGAAGTACAAACATCCTATTTGTTGATAAACTTCTCATGACCTCATTTAAAAAAAAAAAAAAAAAAAATTATCTCCTTGGTAATAAAATGAAGAGAATGATAGGTATCAGACAAAATTGAAAATAAGTTATAACAATAGCACCTTGATTTTTTATTTTATTTTTTATTTTTTTTTTCCCTATAAATCATTACAACTTAAAAAAATGAAAATATTTCTTACTTCCAAACCAACTTAAACACAAAGGAAACCTATTTCATTCTTTCCTATTTTTAATTTGATTTCACAATCAATCACTTGCCAAACTTATTTATATATTATAATAGTAATACTAAGAATAAACTATTAGGGGATCAAGCATTCCTTGAATTCGTTGAAATGGGTTTTGAAGTAGCTGCCATTCTTTTTTAATCCCTCCCAGTTGTTTAAAATTTAAATTTGATAGTCAGAAAAAAAATATTAAGCAATATGTCCACAGCAAATCTTTTAGTTGTAGTTATCTCTTCTAGTTAAACCTGTTACACTTTTAGTTGTAACTGCTGAGATTGCAAGACGACCTGACTGGTGGCTCTTGAATTAGACATTGAATTTGTCGAAATGAATTTTGAAGTAGCCTTCATTTTTTTTTTTTAAAAATTCCTCCCACTTGTTTTAATTTATTAACAAATTGGTGAAAGGAAGTATATATAATAATATCTCTACACCAAATATTTTAGTTGTAGTTACCAATTTAAATTACGCTTGTTAGTCTTTTAGTTGTAATTGCCTACTCTAATCATACCAATTGTATGTAATTCCTCTTTATCAATTGCAATTCCTTTTTATTAGAAGGTATGCCACTTGGCCTAACTTTAGGCACGCTAGGGTTTTCAAAATTGAACATTCTCTCAACTTTTGCTTTGATATACTGTGTTTGGTGTTAGGCTTATACATGTCATGAAACAGGCATAATCTTTTAATATAATTTTTTAACTACAATTCGTTTGAGTATGGTATTTGTTCTTTTAATAGGAATTTTTCAGATGCCTTGCTATATGTCATACTGTACTCCCTGAGGGTGAAGAAAGCCCAGAAAAAATCACATATCAAGCTGCATCCCCTGATGAGGCTGCTTTGGTTACTGCTGCAAAGAACTTTGGTTTCTTCTTTTACAGGTTTGTACTTGCCATTCTCTCCCATGCCCTGTTGAAGAATGGGTTTTTTTTTTTGACTTAAGTTTTCTGCCTTGATAACATATTGTTTAAGGGTTACATTAATAGGTGCCCTTAGGGCAATTGTTAATAAACCATTTTAGGAAAGTTTTGACACTACTTTCATGAGAAATATAAAACACTGTAAAAAAAAATTAATTGCTTTATCATTTTCTCATAAAATGTTTTTAAAAATAGTTCTTAAACCAATGCCCTTAGGGCATCTGTTAACTTTTCCCATTGTTTAATACCATAAAGTGACAAATCCTAATTAATCTGACACCATTGGTTTGTGTATCATCTGCAACCCCATTGGGGTTGGTGTAGCTACCACCAGATGGCTTTTTAGGACTTTGGAATCGTTTCATTGAGCACTGAAGTTAAGTTGAGTGTGGGTCATAAGAAATAATCTTAAACCTTTACAGACTATATTTTTATACATAAACCCAACTTTAAATGTTTCAATATGGCTATGAGTTCTCTTAGAGAGCTGCTATCATTCCAGGATATCCAGCCCCTTTTTCTTTTAATACAAGTAATAAGTTTTATTCCAGGTATCCAGCTTGTTTTGAGGCTAATGATTTTCTCATTCTCAGGCGTACACCTACCATGATATATGTTCGTGAATCTAATGTTGAGAAGATGGGTAAAATCCAAGATGTGTCTTATGAGATTTTGAATGTCCTTGAGTTCAATAGGTGGGTATACATCCTTTTTTTTTTTTTTTTTTGAGTCATTTATCTTCCTTTATAAGTTCATGGTTCACCTTTCTAACATCAGTTGTTTGTAATTAGTACTCGGAAGCGTCAGTCCGTTGTATGTCGTTATCCAGATGGTCGGCTTGTGTTGTACTGTAAGGTAATAGTTTTGCAAGGCTTCTAAAAAGTATGAACATTGCTTGTCTGTTGGAAAAGAAAATAACACTTGACTAGAATCCACTTTTGACAGGGTGCTGATTCTGTAATATTTGAGAGATTGGCTTCTGTAAATGATGATTTAAGGAGAGTAACAAGGGAACAACTGGAGCAATTTGGATCTTCTGGCTTACGTACACTTTGCCTGGCCTATAGAGATTTAAGTCCTGATATGTATGAGAGCTGGAATGAGAAATTTATCCAGGCTAAATCTTCTCTTCGAGATCGTGAGAGGAAGTTGGATGAGGTATATCCTCTGGGAAACATGTTTGTTAATTCACTGGAATTTGATTGCATTTCTCTGCTAAAACAGAATTTCTAATCTATAATACTCTTTTTGAATGCTTCTCTTTATGCAGAAATTAATTATCACTTTTACGAATGACGTTATTTTATGTTCTGTTTTTGAATGATGCTGTATTATTGATGCGTTTGTGGTTGATATCCTGGATTACAATTGATCACTTAGCAAAATGTAAGCGGGAAGAAATGTCCCAAGAATGATTTTTCCAAGTCTTTATTTGGGTACTGATGTGTGTGATAGTCTCTGGAGTTCTATATGAACATGCTTGATTCAAAATCTGAACTGAGGGAATTGTCACAAGAATGATGTTTCCAACCCTTTATTTGTGGATATTAATCTGCTAGTATTTTTGAATACCTTTTTGTTTGTATGTGAAAGTGTGTCCCCTCCCCCCCCCAAAAAAAAAAAAAAAAAAAAATCTTTTCACCCGGAAAATTTTGACACTGATTTATTATTTATATATACTGTTGTGTGTTTCCCTGTCTCTTTTTCTAACAAAAAAAATACACATCTGTTGTGTGTGACATGCTGTAGACTCTTGATTTTTGAAATAAGATACTGTTTAGAAGATCTAAAGAAACAGACTGGAAAACACTTGTTAAAATATGATTAGAGTTTTGTATAGCATATTTTACAGAACTTATGCTCTCAAAGAAGTATGACTTAAGTTCGTTTTCTTGTATAAGGTTTTGATGATACATATTTGAAGTTTTTATATACTGTTTCATATTGATTAGTCTTTAATTGTGTGAATCAAGTGTTCTTAGATGAGCATGATGTTAGTGCCTTTTATACTTTGTTAATTTCTGTGTTCCTTTGTTTTTTTTTTTTTTAAATATGAAGCAATTAATACTTTTTTTAAAAAGTAATTATTGAAATAAAATGTAAAACTTATGCAGGTGGCAGAACTCATAGAAAAGGATCTTATTTTGATTGGGTGCACTGCTATAGAAGACAAGCTTCAAGAAGGAGTTCCAGCTTGTATTGAGACTCTTTCTCGAGCTGGTATTAAGATTTGGGTTTTGACAGGGGACAAGATGGAAACAGCAATAAACATAGCTTATGGTGAGTTGGTATAAAATGAGAGCTAGGACTGACTTCTCTCTCTAATTTTAATTATTTGTCATTTCCTTTTATGTGTCTGCAACAACTTAGAGTATTCTCTTTGTTTCTATCTGCTGTAGCCTGCAACTTAATTAACAATGACATGAAGCAGTTTATCATCAGTTCTGAAACTGATGCAATTAGAGAAGTTGAAGATAGGGTAAGTTCCTTTTTTAACTAACAAGTTTTTACATGTATATAGGCTGGAAAGAGTTATATTTCGAGCTCATTTATTATTATTGAAATTTTGTTGTTAGGGTGACCAAGTGGAAATTGCACGCTTCATCAAAGAGGAAGTTAAGAAAGAGCTGAAGAAGTGCCTTGAGGAAGCACAGCACAGTCTTCGGACAGTTTCCGGACCAAAATTAGCACTTGTAATAGATGGAAAGTGTCTGATGTATGCATTAGACCCAACTTTACGAGTGATGCTGCTTAACTTGAGCTTGAATTGTACTTCGGTTGTTTGCTGCCGAGTTTCTCCTTTGCAGAAAGCACAGGTAAGATTCGTTATGGTAACTGAATTATTTCTTATCTGAGCACCAAATGGGCCATGAAAAGGAATTGTTGTGAAGCTTTATGAATTTTCATTGCCATTGATGTAAAAGTTTGAGTGAGCTATTGATACATTGCAGAATACTTGACAAAGTTTTGCTTTCTGAATTTTCATTGCCATTGATGTATAAGTTTGAGTGAGCTATTTTCTTTTCTTTGCTTGGCTTTGGTTTCTGTTTGAAAATTTTGTAAGTTGCATTCCATACCGTGTCATGAGAGAAATGGGGTCAACTTATGCAACTGTCCCATAAGAAAAGGTCCTGTTTCTGGATACTTGGATAAATTGATTGAAATTTTAATGCCGTTTTACTTGGACAAGCTATATTTGATTTATTTTGTTTTGTTTACTCAATCTCACTCTCTTGCATCCCCTTCCAAAGGACTTGGGCTGGTCTGCCACTGAGGATGTGTGATCTTGATTTTCTGAAGTTCCTACTGGAACTCCACTGGAATTTGACCAATCTCAGCCTTCAATATAGCAATTAAGATCACACATCTGTCAAAAAGAAAAAAAAAAAAAGCTTAATAAACCTTTTCAATTGAAGGCCAACCTTTTTTATTCATGACCAATGTGTTGTGGATATGGGCATTCATATTGGTTCAAAGGTAAGATTAGCCAAACTCCTCACATTGGAGCTCCTTGAAAAATTGAGAGAATCTTGATCAGTTGTTTGACAAGTCTTGAGTTTTAAATTTAAGTCCATTTGATTGGACCTTGTACTTCTAAGCTTGACCTTTTCCTGTGAAGTAAAAGTAATGATGGCACATTTTTGCTTCTAAAAGCATAATGTAATTCTTATGGCACTAACCAATGGTGCCTAACAGGTAACAACTCTGGTCAAGAAAGGTGCTCGGAAAATTACACTTAGTATTGGTGATGGTGCCAATGATGTTAGCATGATTCAAGCTGCTCATATTGGCATTGGAATAAGTGGGATGGAAGGGATGCAAGCAGTGATGGCTAGTGATTTTGCAATAGCCCAGTTTCGCTTTCTTACGGATTTGCTTCTTGTGCATGGGCGGTGGTCTTATCTTAGATTATGCAAGGTATGGATTTTCTATAACTTCAAAACTTCGTTAATATTTGAGAATGAGTTCTACTCAAATGGCTCCTCTTCCTTCTTTTTGGGAGGGTAGGGAATGAGGTAGTAAGTTCAAGATTGGCTGAGTGCGTGTGTAATTTACCAATTATTAAAAAGTAAAAAAAAAATGATTTAATATCTAATTTGAGGTTACTTATATATAATTTTTTCATTGCAGGTTGTGACATACTTCTTTTACAAGAATCTTACGTTCACATTGACTCAATTTTGGTTCACCTTTCATACTGGATTCTCTGGTCAGAGATTCTATGATGATTGGTTTCAGTCCCTGTATAATGTCATATTTACAGCTCTGCCTGTGATCATTGTTGGGCTTTTTGATAAGGTACTGTATTCTTTCAGACAACTGCAGCTCTGTTGATGTCAATGCAATTGGTTTGGTTCATCACTTTTGTTGGGAAAACTTGTATCGGAAGGCCATTCCATATCTCAAATATAATTTACTAGGTGCACTGTTTTTTTACTATTTTGTAGGGAAATGTTTTTTGATTATTTACTTTTGTTCTTTTCCAGGATGTCAGTGCAACCCTTTCTAAGAAGTACCCTGAACTGTATATGGAGGGAATAAAAAATGTATTTTTTAAATGGAGGGTTGTGGCAGTATGGGCTTTCTTTTCTTTATACCAATCTCTTGTCTTTTATTGCTTTGTGACCACTTCCAGTAAAGGTGCTAAAAGTTCATCAGGGAAGATTTTTGGTCTCTGGGATGTCAGCACAATGACCTTTACATGTGTTGTAGTAACGGTCAACTTGCGACTTCTTCTGATGTGTAATTCGATTACTAGGTGGCATTACATTAGTGTTGGGGGAAGTATTTTAGCATGGTTTATTTTCATTTTTATCTATTCAGGAATTATGACCCCAATGGATCGACAGGTGGGTCTTTTTTTTTTTTTTTTTTGTGGTATATTTCCTAAAATCCCTTTCAAATGATTTTAAATGCTAACTTCCTCATTTGTTTTGCATTCACTGCAGGAGAATGTTTATTTCGTCATATATGTCTTGATGAGTACATTATATTTTTATGTCACACTTCTTCTTGTTCCCATTGTTGCTCTTTTTGGTGACTTCATCTACCAAGGGTAAGAAATTGTTTTCTCAAAGCACTCCACAGCTTTTATAAATGGAAATGGTCATGAGTCTTTTTATGCATAATTAAAAGCTTGTCTCCATGCATGTTGTCATTGATCAAATTAACAACTTGGCTTTAGTCGTTTTAGGTAGGGTCAGGTTCAACTGACTAAAGCAGTAAAGCTTGTGACAATGTCATTATTGATATGGCTTATATAGTGGTTTGCTTAGTGAGCTATTCCATGATTAAACAACACTTTAATAGCAATTGATTTTAATTTTCCTCTCCTCCATATTTCCCAAACTCTGTATCAGTATTCTCTTAGGATACCCGATAGAAGGCTCCTGCCTGTATTAATCTGGATAGATTTCTTTGCTACTTAGTGTCTGTTTGGAACAGCTTATTTAGCTGAAACTGAAAACTTTTTGTTGAAAGTGTAGAGAAAAGGTTAAAAAAAAAGCTGAATAGTACAGTAGAACCCATGAATAGTATCAAAAAGTGTAGTAGGATCTATGAATAGTAGCAAAAATAAGCTGAAAGTGGAGATAAGTTGAAAAATTCAGCTCATCCCAAACGCACACTAAGATTGTGGCTGATCTCAAGCTTGGAAGATAATTCAAGGGAGGATTGGCTTTGTCCAAAATTGGGCATACCCATGTTTGCCACAATGTATTTAAATGGTGAAATAAATAGGCGTGTCTCCATGCATCAAAACATCTGATACTCACCAAGGGTGTCAACCACTTAGTTTGGTCTATGTTGTTCGGATTTTATGGTGAATACTTTTTCAATGTTCACAACTTCACACTTGTTTTGGTACAGTATGAAACTTAACATCACAGACTTACATGCATATAGCATATATGGCTAAGTTCTAGCTTCCATCCCCTTTCGCACTTTGTGCGTGCTCTTGCATCCCTTCTGTAAACCCTTTTTTATATATATATATAAATACTTTGCATATGAACATCTTTATTTTTATGTTGCAGTTTCTGTGTTCATCTTGTTTAGTGTGTGTGTGCTTCATTTGCCTCCATTAATTTTGGGATTATCTGGATACAGGATTCAAAGATGGTTCTTCCCCTATGATTATCAGATTGTTCAGGAAATTCACAGGCATGAGCCTGAAAGTGCTGGCCGGTCAGATTTGCTTGAGATTGGGAACCAACTTACACCAGCTGAGGCAACGAGATATGCCATATCTCTACTCCCACAAGAAAGATCAAAACACACAGGCTTTGCTTTTGACTCACCTGGGTATGAGTCATTTTTTGCTGCACAGCTTGGTGTATATGCCCCACAGAAGGCATGGGATGTTGCTCGAAGAGCCAGCATGAAATCTCGGCCAAAGATACCCCTTAAGAAATAGTTTGAAATGTTATTATTGTACAAAAGTTTTCATTTTGACAGTCAGCTATAGAATGTTTGTAAAATTAGCTTGTGCCATATCTAGTACTGTTTTTTTTTTTTTTTTTTTTTTTTTTTTTTTTTTTTAAATTTTTGAGGTCCATTTTTTTACTTTACATATAAATCTGTTCTCGTGGAAATACTGGTTATTAGGGTTTCTACAGATGTACATGTACTTGATCTAACAAATACAAATGAGCAATTTTTGGTCTGTTCAAGTTGATTTAGCTTCCAGCCTGATGTTGTATATTGATTGAAGAGGAAGTTTTGTTTTTATTATGTGCAGCAGTGGTGTCCCCTTCCCTTCTAAAGTAAAAGGTTGTGTCCTTTTGGTCACTCTTAGATAGTTAGATGAGAATTTTAAGTGACTTTTTTTAGTAGTTAATTAATAAATGCCTTTATTCAAAGCAAACAAGAGAAAATACATAATAGGGTAAATTATCATTTTGGTCCCTAACTTAATTTTTATATCGAGGATGAAAAATCATTTCAAAACTTTGTGAGAAGGCTTCTGAATCCAAAATTTATATATAAACAATTACTAGGGAAACAACACACCTCCTTAATATAATAAAATAAAATTAGAGAGAAGTACAAAACTAGATTTTCTTTACAAATGAGTAACCTGCCCTCAATAATCCAATTCAGGAGATTGAGTGCTTATGCAAAATCTGAAAAGCTTTACGAAACAGTATAATCAAAATCAATTTGTTATATTTGTGTGCCCTGTTCTCCCCATTCTTCTCACCAATTCCTTCCTTAATGATTTTTGGGATTTTAAGATCCCAATTATACTTTTAACTTCTTTTTTTAGGCCATGTGGCAGTACATGAGCATCCTAGGTGGCATAATAGTAATTTTTTATTTTGATCATTATCCATGTCAGTATTTCCATTCATCACTTAATGATATAAATTATTTTTGACATAATACCAAAAGATTAGGTACTAAATTTACATATTAAAACATTACTGACCAAATTGATACATAGTGTTAAACATCAATATGGACCAAAATAGTAGTTTTCCTTACATAATACAAGACTTTGCGCAAAGGGAGATCACAAATCACAAAGTCAAAAGCAAAGCTATGTAAGAACTCCAAGAAAGAGCACCCTCCACTCAAACAAACATTTTAAACAAGAAACCGTATATCTCTTGCCATTGTACAATGAAGCAAACGAAGATCTAACCAATTTTGTGCTATTTTTGCATATTCAACACTAGTTGATAATCCAATTAAAATAATAAAAATAAACAAACCTCACAAGTGGAAAATCCTTTTTTTTTTTCCCATGAGAAAGTAATCAATTTATTTTAGTTCCAAAGATGATATTTTAGATTTTTTTAATGCTAGCTGTCCAAGCAAAGAATGAGACCTTCTGTAGCACCTTAACGCCTAGATGCTTTTAAAAGGAAAATTACACTTCAAAACATCAAAAAAAGAAGTCAAGATCAGACATCAAACTTCCCTAATTCAGAAAGTTTCCACTACTTGCAATACCTCCCATGTCTAGAAGACTAGAAGTTAGATTACAAGTTAAAGAAATTAATCACAAATTCCTAGTCCATATCATGTCTTCACCACCCAATTAGGATGTTGTGTAAGCATTCTTGTCTACTGCCTATTGAAAACATTTTAGGAAATACTTTTAAACAAGAGTCCACATACCATGTTTGGTTTCTTTGAAAACAGGGTGTATATTTTGTTTTCATTTTTTTGTTTTTTGTGGAACTCACCAGTGAAAACTTATTTGAGTTTGCTTTTTTCGTTCTCATTTTCATTTTCAATACCAAAAAAAAAAAAAAAAAAAAAAAAAAAAAAAAAAGTGAGAATGAAAACAGAATAGGAAAACAACTTCTTGGCATTTTCATTTTAGCAAACTACGTTCGGTGGCATTTTTGTAAAATAACTGAAAATTGTGGAAAAAGGTTGCGAGCATATCAATGAAAATTGTAGGTCTTTTTTACATTTAAGAATCGAGTCCTAAATAGGGTACCTAGTGCTTTTGGTTCTCAAATTCAGAAAATGGATACAAAAAATGGAAATCAAAACAAAATATGAGTTCTTGGAGAAAGTTCCAAATAGGGTACCTAGTGTTTTTGTTCTATTTTACACACGCACACAAATAGATACAACAGTAGCCTTTCACAAATTCTTTGGTAGTTATAGTTCATCTCAAACCCCATGTTGACTGGGAAAGTAGAGTGTATAACATTGCCATTCAAATCATTGCTGTGTAAATGGCCGGAATTATACATTGTGTGGAGGAGACCCAGTCCCTTGCCTGAAATTCACAAGCAGAAGTATGCGTGCTTGGAGGTCAAAATGCTTGAATCCAAGCTGCATTTTAACTGAAAGGTAATGTTGGCCTTGTAGCACTAGTAGCAGATGAGTCAAGGATTGCAGGTAGCTTCTCTTTTTTTATAGGCAAAAACACCTTTGCAAAGGCCGCAGAAAGTCCCACCAAACAGGCTCAGATATTTCTCTTTCTTCTTCTTCTTCCTCAATCGCTTGCACTTGGCTTTCAACTACACAATCAGATTGAGAGGTGTGATCTTCCTCTTCCAGACAGCTGAAAAACTTTGATAGCTTTTCTGAAATAGATAGTTGGCTTTCGTCTAATGATTCTTCATCTCCTTCATAATCATCATCACCTTCAAAAACCAAATAAATCCCAGACCTTTTCAACTTAAGCCCTTTAATCATTGGTGGATCATGCTCTATAACATTGATCTCATAACCATCTTTCAACTTAGAAACTATCGGATGACAATCTGGAAACCGACATAAGTACAGATGATCCTCATGTGTCTTTGGAACTCCCTTTAATTCCAGCATTGTAGTGAATAAAGTTTTATTCATTTTGACAAGATTTGCTTTTATACCTGCTATTATAGGGAGTTGATCTCTTAAGTCATCCGGTATTTGAAGGTCGAGAGAGACAACAACACATATTATCACAGCTTTGATCTCACGGTTTTTGTGTTCTGAAAATCTAACTCCCTCTCGAAACCAATCTGGAATTCTGCTTCCAGGCATGCTAAGAGTGCGTATGTTCCTCAAACAAACCTGCAAGTAGATATTTTCCTAAGAAATAAGACTATTTCATTTTTTTCAGGGGGAGTGGAATTTAGTCACTGTTACATTACACTACAAATAGGATTAGGATTATTTTGCTTACATTACAAGTAAGTCCTAGTACTTTGAACCTGGTCTAGAATATATAATAGAATTAGGACCGAACTAGAATTGGACCTTCGCTATCTATAACAATGGATAGGTTATGACAACAGTTGCAGTGGCTTTGGTGAGTATTAGTTAGTTGATGGCTGCTTTTATCTATTTACTAGTCATAGACTTGTTCGATGCATGGAAATGTTTGATAATTTTTTTTTTTTGCTAAGTAAAAAATGAAAATAGTAGATGAAACTTATAAGTGTTAGTCTCAAACTATTCTTAAGATGATGTGATAATTTTATAACAAAGTATAGTTCATACAATATATTTTTAGCTATCTATATTTGTTATTTGAAAGTATTTTAAATTTAATAAGTCTTTTTTTTCAAGGAAACATAATGCACTTTATATTCAGTTATTATATAAGACGAGATATTTTGTAAATGACGTAATGTATAATTAGAGTTTGTTTCTAGTGCTCCTTACAAACCATTCATCCTTTATAAGTATTGAATCGCTTAAGGAGGAAACAAATATAAGAAAATCTATTATTTATATTAGAAAAAAATACAAGACTTTAGTAACATAAAAAAATGTAATTTTATCAATAACCTACCAACATTATGCTGAGAAGGTGAAATAATTGTAAATGAGGTAGCTCTTGTTTTTACATAAACCTCTCATCCCAACGCATCATCGAAGTGGACACTAAAGTGGACCATATGGACTGAAGTAGATTAAAGTGACCAAAATTGAACTGAATGGACATAAATGGACCGGTTGGACCAAAATGGATGGAATGGACCGAAATAGATTGAGTGGACGAAAGTGGATCAAAATGCAACACTAATATGGCTTAATAGGAGTGTGACAACAATAAATAGTTAATATGTTTCAATAGAAGTGTGATAACAATAAAAGTTAAATACTTAACTTTTAGATATTGTATTGATTTGATGTTTTTGATCGATTATGGGTGTGGCTATCTTTTGGAAAAGGGAGAAGGTGGTTTTTGGCTGACAATGGTGGGTGGCGAGTGACAACTATAGTGACATTGCTTTGGTGATTTTTTAATAAAATTTTTTCTTGATATCTTATTTAGAAGAATTTTTCTAAACTTTTTTCTATATTAGAATTTAAAAATAAAGAAAAGATCAAAACTATTGTTTTACCACATTGAACACAATTTTCAAGATTACGGATCGAAATTGACCTTTGAGAATCAAATTGAAAATAGGCAAATAGGGATTATAATATGTATTTTAATAAATTCATTTTATAAGAGGATCATTAAAAACACAACTTTTAGACGATGAATTCTAATTCAAACACCTCTCTTTGTAAGAATAAGGTTTAGGGTAAGGTTGTGCGTTCAAGACCATTGGGTGGGTGTGTGTGTGTAAATCCTAGTTCATGTCAACCAGAGAGAGAGAGAGAGAGAGAGAGAACCTTAGACAGTCTTCGTCTTCTTTTAACCATAGAAGAGCATGCTTTGCAGCCACACATGTGTAACCTTGTCAATGACTTCAAGCATTCAAGGCCCGGAATATCCACCACCTTCTCACAGTTTGCAAGGTTTAGCTCCTGTAATCTTTCCATGTTGGAAAGATCAGACACACTTTCCAATGCAGTACAGTTTGCAACGTTCACCACCTCCAAGTTTGAGGGAAGTGGAGGGAGAGACTTTAGCTCTTTGCAGTAGGGCAATAAAAGCTCTTTAAGATTGAAAAGGCCCGTCAAGCTGGATGGAAGGCTGAAAAAATTATTGTAGCCTAAATTCAAACTCTCCAATGATGATAACTTCTCAAAATCATCAGGAATCTTCCCACATAGTTTCCAAGCACGAGCATTCAATTCTACTAGCGAGCATAGATTGGAGAAAGAAGTAGGAAATTCAATAGAATTAGGCACGCTGCTTCCAGATAACTCAATATAAGGCTTCTTAGCCATTTTTAGTATCATTAAACTTGAGAGCATCCCAAAGCTTTCAGGTAATTCTATTACAGCAGTTTCTTCCATCCACAAATGGCGCAAGGACTTCAAATTTCCTATTGAAGAAGGAAGCTTATAGAGCTGTGTACACTTATTCAATCTTAATAAAATAAGATTTTCCAGCATCCCTATGGATTCTGGCAATTCAAAAATATTGGCACCGAAAAGGTTCAAAGTAGTTAGAGCTAGCATGCTTCCAACTGATTCTGGTAAAAATTCAAGTTTTTTACAATTCCTCATCTCAAGTTTCCTTAGCATTTTCAAGGCCCCTACCTGATCTGGCAGATATGTGATTGGTGTCCCATCTAACTGAAGCTCAACCATGGAAGCTAGTCCTTCAATTGAATCGGGCAATTTGCTTAGATCCTTACAGTTTCCAACGGATAACTCCTTCAAATATGACAGTGAACCAACAGAAATAGGCAGTTCTTTGATTGCACTCCCATTAATTAGAAGTTTTGTCAATGATATGAGACTGCCAACAGAATTAGGAATGGCAGTGAGTGATCCACACCACATTAAACTTAATATCTCAAGGTTTGACAAAGATCCAACTGAATCAGGTATTTCTTCTATAGCAGAATCATTAAGAGAAAGTTCTTTCAGGGAAGACAACTTTCCAATGTAGTTGGGTAGTGTTCTTAAGAATTGGCAATGATTCAGATCAATCTTTTCAAGTTTTGTAAGGCGAAAAATGGACTCTGGTAGCATTGCTATAGCAGTTTTATCAACAAGAAGTTCTTTTAGAGATTTCATGCTTCCTATGTTCATCGGTAACTCTTTCAATTTTGAGCAGTCAGAGAGAATAAGGATTTCAAGATTTTTCAGCCCAGAGATATCAGTTGGAAATTCGATCAGGTTAGAACATTCTCTCAGGTTCAAATGAAGTAATGTACTCATGTTCCCAAGTGATTCATGAATCTTAGTAAGTTTCTTGCAACCCTCAAGAATAAGCTTTTCCAGGGCATGGTTCCCAGATAAATCAGGAATAGCAGCCAGATTATAGCAACGACTGAGATTCATAACCATCAAATTCTTAGCCACCTGAAAAACTAGACATTTACTGTTAGAAGAGAATCATGAAGAACTGCTATAAGAAAAAAAAAAAAAAAAAAAGGTGGGGGGGGGGGGGGGGGGGTTGTGTTTGGGAAGAACAAGCAGAACACACACAAAAACACATCAGCCAAGTTCATTAAAATCTCATTATTACAGTCACGTCCAAATTGTGGACCGTACCTTGCTAGTATACGAACCCCATACTTTTTCAATTTTGCTTCTTGAGAGATCGAGGACAGCAAGTTCCCCAGGACAAAAATCAGAAGGAAGAGTTTTCAGAGGACATTCTTTCCATTGTAGCCACTTTAGTCCAGCTGGAAGATATTTATACTTCCCTTCCAATCTCACATGGTTGATTTGAAGAAGTCTTAGATTATCCATTGATTCAAAGGGCTCTGTGCGAAGTACTACCTCTCTCTCATTCTCTGCATTATTCTGAAGAAATTCCTTGCACCATTCTTTCGCGTATGTTAATGCAGAGGTTAAATTGGGCCTTCTTTGAAGGTTTTCCCTAGAAATTCTCTCACCACTTGGATCCTGCACATTGGGCCTCCCTTCAAAGTCTAGGACAATTCCTTCTATAAATCCTGTACCCTATTGCCAATCATGTAGAAAACAGTTAAAATATTGGAATGTATCCAAGTGAAACAGAGACAATAAACAAACAGTTATCAAGTTAAAACTGTACGATTACAATGGACATAAGAATATTATCCATTCTTTGGGAAATTGGAACATCTAAGGAATGGGATCAAACTGTCAGATTCAGATTTTGTTTTTAATAATTTTTTGGCAGTAAAATATGGAACTGGTGGAATTTGATTCAACCATCTCTTCTTGTCAATTTTCAAACTCAGAAATAATTAGCCTCTCTCTCTCTCTCACTCTCTCTGTTTAGTAAGTAGAGGAAGCAACAATATGAATATGCTTGTGTGGTAGGACATTTAAGGGCTAATCAGGTTTGACAAATTGTTTGGTTTCCTGTCAATTGAACTACAGATATGATATATCTTAGCCTATAATTCAATGAATATTACGATTTAGAGAATTTCATTGTGGAAAGAAATAGAAGTGTAGAAGATCCTAAGTCCTCTGGTTTGTGAATACGATAGTAGTCCAGAAGATCCTAATCCTTCCTGTTCTAATATGGTATAGACTGAAGATGTTAGCTTGAACATTTTTAATCATCTCTACCCTGAGAGTGAGAAGGAACTCTACCTTGGGAGTGAGAAGTAAATTTGAAGATACACTAGTGCATAAAGCAACAAGTGGAGCACAAACATTAGTATTCCATTTTTCCCATGAGGATTATACATAGCAATATGATGCATGCAGTGAAATATGTCTGTATTTTTCTATATTTGCTAATTGCCATTGAGGATTATACATAGCAATATGATGCATGTAGTGAAATATGTGAGTACTTTTCTATATTTGCCTCTTGGAAAAGTTTTGAACTTGCAATGCAACAGAAAAGGAACAAGAAAAAAAAAGGAGGAGGTATCTCACTATTGGTCTTACCTTCTTTGTCTTTAAGACTGTCATGATTTCATCACGATCCCACAGTCTACTTCGCTTACCAGGATTTACAGGACTTTCATCTAGAACAATTTGTCTTCCCATGTCTCTAATCTGATCGTGCATCCACAAAGAATTGTCCTCAAAAACCTTAATGAGTGATCTTGCTCTGAGTATTGTAACTGCTATCTCAGCTCTAAAACCGAAACCTTTCAATGCATCAAGTATATCCTCTCTCTTAATTTCCATTTTAATGAATAAACATGCAATGTCAAGGAATATCTGCTGTTCTTGTACATCTAACCCATCATAACTTATCTTCAACACATCCTGAAGATTGCGTGGACGAATCCTTCTCAACTTTTGCAGGGCATCTTTCCATTCCTCTATTCTCCACCTTTCAAACAAAAAAGAACCAAATACTTCCAGGGCCAATGGTAGACCTCCTGTAAGAGAGACCATTTGCTTGGATAGATTCATAAATCTTTCTGTGGGTTTCTCTCTTCTCAGCGCATGGAAGCTAAAAAGTTGTAGTGCCTCAGTGAAGGCCAACTCTCTGACCTCATAAAACCCATTCACAAGATGATCAGGTAAAACATCTCTGTTTCTTGTGGTAATAATAATTCTACTTCCTTCAGAAAACCAATCTCTTCTCCCAATTAGCACTTCAAGCTGTCTTACATTGTGAATATCATCCATAATAACAAGAACTCGCTTCTCATGAACTACTTCTTTGATTGCAGAGATACCAGAATTAACCTCAAACACAGAAGGCTTATGAGGAGAAATATGATAGATAAGTTTGTTTTGAAGGTACACTAAATCTTCATCTTTTTCAGAATTTTCTCTATCATTTTTCATGAAAACGAGGTACTCAAAGCTACCAACAAGTTTATTGTAAAGAGCTTTAGCAAGTGTGGTCTTACCAACCCCACCCACCCCATATAATCCCAGAACTTGAACGCCATTGGATCTAACATCTAACAAGCTCATCAATTCTTCAATGCGAGACTCGAGTCCAACTGTGTATGGAGCCACATCCAGCGGAGTACTGTCTAGTTCTTCCAACACCCTTTTGACTAAAAGTTGAATCAACTTTGCTTGTGCCTCATTACTGCCAATAAACATAAATGAGTCCATAGGAAACAAACTTGAAGGCTGATACTAATAACAAAAAACATCTACAGTCAAATGGTAGAGATGAACATAGATAAAGTGTATCAAGTGCCCATGATAAAGTGCTTCAAACTCTAAGCACTTCCGAAGGATGACCGTGATGTTCAACTATGAAGAATATATGGGAAACAAATATAATGTGACCGTGGCAGCTCCATAATTTTTTTTTCAGGGTGATTATCAAGAAACTCAAATTATTCAAAATTTAATAAAAAAGAATGTATAAATAGTGACATAACAAAAAAACTTGCAAATACTTGAAATATATAAAATTTTACAATTTCCTATATAATTTTTCATGTGCATGATAGCTTCAAAATTTTACCGACAAAATTTTCATAACAAGCACAAATGTCTTAAGAATTTTTGCTATGTATATAGCATTACTCTACAAAGATGAAAATTCAACTGAACTATAATTATTTTTTGTTGCATTATTATTGTTCTGTGCATAACATTATTCTGTTAAGAAAGATTTTTCTTAAAACTTAAATTTTGTTATATCTATAACATTATTCTATCAACCATTCAACTCAACTCAAATATTTGTTGTTGCATTAGACCACGGTCCACTACCTCGGTTAATAAAGTGTATAGACACTAAAAGAAAGTCTAGGGATACACCCAACTCTACACTCAAATCTACAACATGCTTAGGTGTAAACTTGTGACTATTGAACTCAGTTTTTTTAATTAAATTCTTGTGTGGGTCCCTTGTGTAGGTGTTGAAATCTAATAAAAAAAATGACATCCAAGTTGCGAAATTGAGTGCGAGTTTAGGTGTGGTCGTAGGCGTTTTGACCAAGTAAACAACACACACACATCAAAAATCTCATGTTGGAGATCATGAGGTTGTGTCATGTGGCGCATTTTTTGAGATTCTCTTTATTTAAACTTTTACTTTAACAAAGTTTGCATTTATAGTAAAGTATTAGTTCATTGAATTAACCAATAGAGTAAATTCATATATTAATTACCTATAGTTGTGCATTAATTATTTATATTAAATGAATTAATATGGTTACTTTTATAAACTCTATATAAGAAATAATTTTTAGTTGGAATAATAATAAATTTTGAATATGACATTCTTCCTCATGTTTAGTTTTTTTGACAACAATTGACATAGAAACCATACAAAATTATCATTGTAAATTTTTTGCAATTAAATGTGTGTGTGTGGAACTAACATTAATGTAATATTTATTATTTGTAATTAGAAAGATTACTAATAGAATAAATATGTTTATTTTTTTATATTAATTATTTTATGCATAATGAAAATTTAATATCATTTTTCTAAGATTTATATGAGAAATTATTGATTTTTTTTAAATGTGAGAAATAATTTATTTTAAATATGGTATTCTTACTCAAATTTAGATGTTTTTAAAACAATTGAAACAAGTCCAAAAAAAAAAAGGGAAAAAAAAAAATTTAGTAACATAGAGTCAAGAATGTAAAAAAAAAAAAAAAAAAAAAAAAAAAAAAAATTGAAGGATATTTGCATTTTTTTAGTAGGAATGAAACATACTTATCTCTATTAGTCACTATATCATGTAATTTTCAATTTGTAATATAGTATGATCAAATAACTACATTCCTCTTAAGTGTTTTTCTATTTTGTCTATAAAATAACTAAAGATTACAATTTTTTATATGAAAAATTATTGAAATATATATATATATATATAGTTAGGGGTGGGGATTGAAACCTTGGTTGTCTCTATTATAAAAATTCTGAGGTGTCAATTAATTAACCTACAATATTTTAAAACTCAGCTAAACTCACCACTAGCCCATGTACTAAACAACAATTCTAAATACCGTGAATTACTATCCACTTGTGAGAATTTCACAGCAGCAATAGCTAGAAGCCTAGGAGACATTTGATTGACACAATTTCTGCAACAAGTGAGAAGTTCTCTATATAATCATAACTCTTTTTTTGAGTGAATCATTTAGCAACCAAACGAACCTTGAACCTCTCAATAGAGCTATCAGACTTGTGTTTAATCTTATAAACCCACTTGCAACCAATAGGTTTTTTTATGAGAAGGAAGAGGTGTGAGAGACCATGTACTGTTGGCCCCTAAAACTTCAATTTCAACAACCATTGCTTCTCTCCACTTAGAATCTTTAACAGCTTGAGTATAAGACTTAGGTTCCACATGAGAGGAAATTGTATTGCAAAAACTCTTGTGACTAGGGGAAAGTTTGTCATAAGAAAGAATTGAAGAGATGTGGAGGAGAGAGAGCAGGGGATGGAGCAACGGAAACCTGATTGCAGTGATAAAATTTTAGTGATAAGATTTCAGGTATGAGGGTTTATGAATATTTCTAGTGGATCTCCTACGAGGTGGATGAAGAGATTCGGGTTGTTCAGGTGCAGCAAGTGCAGGTGGTGCAGCAGGTTCATTCTAGTGGATCTCCTAAGAGGTGGATGAAGAGGTTCGGGTTGTTCAGGTGCAGCAAGTGCAGGTGGTGCAGCAGGTTCAGATGGAGCATCTGATGCAGGTGAGGCTTGTGTTATAGGTGGGACATCTAAAATAGGTGGAATAGATTGAGATGGAGGAATAGATTGAGTAGGTTGAGTGGGTGGAATATAATCAAAACAATAGGTTGACTAGTAGATGTTGGTACAAAATTAGATTGCTGTGGAAGATGCAGGATTTAAAGAGAGTGGCATAGCTGGAGAGTAATCTTGAAAAGAAAAGGTAGATATAGGTATAGGAATGGAATGAGGAAGAGAGATTGAGTAGAGTGTTCAAAAGGTGAAAATTGAGGGGAAAATGAAAATATTTGTTCATAGAAGTTAACATTGAAATAAAAATGAGTTTAGTTTTTAAATGAAGAACTTTGTACCTTTAATATTGTAAGGATGCCCTAGAAAGATACAAGAACTAGCCCTTGGTTCAAATTTAGGTATATTAACTGCTACGGTAGAGGTATAGCATAGACAGCCAAAGAGTTTAAGGTAATTGCAAGAAGAAGGATTATGAAAAAGCTTTTCATAGGGTGTTTGTGATGAATAACGACCTGCAAGTATTATTTACTAAAACACTTTTAACTTCAGTTTCAGTCCGTTCAATTTGTGAGAGAGATAATTGAATATTGATTACTAAGATTCCAATTTGAAACACATATTAAGTTTGGAGAGGGATATTATTTTATTTTGTTCTTTGTTTGGGCTCATTTATGTTATTGTTGTTTTGGCCTTTGAGTTGATTTGTATTTGTTTGGCCAATTTTTTACTTTAACCCATATATGTACATAAAAAATATAATCATAGATAACAATGAAATGTATAGCATTATCCTAAAATATTATTTCACTTTGAGAATATAAAACCTTAAGTGAATCCTGTAATTAAGACAGAGACTATTAGATAACATAAAATGTAAAAGCGAGCAAGAAGCACTAGATCTCCTACATGCATCACATTCAATCTTAGTTGAGTTGATATAAATATTGTGATATTTGACTGGTTCAAAGTTTTATTATATTCAATGTTTCCATTGCATGATTCCAAGTAAACCCCATAGAGGGTAAAATCATAATGTCCTGTACATCATATCCACGACTACAATGAATATCATTGAGAGTTCAGAGTTTTAAGTCCACACCGTAGTAGGCTACATCCCAAGACTATAGAGGCAATGATATGTGCTCAGAATTGGCTATGGAGTGAAATCAACGGTTAGCAATTGTCTAATTTTCTATTTATAAAATTAAAATTGTGTTTTTATATTTGCTAGTTATATTTCAATGAAATTTATTCCATTTTTTAATTCATTGTTGTTGTAGGTTCTTCAACTATATCTGGAGATAGTACGTTTCAATCCATTCTTGACGATGGAGAGCCAAATGAAGATGATGAGAGTTGTGCCACAATTGATGGGAGTTGCATCACAATTGATGAAGATTAAATATTTTGTATTAATTTAGTAGTTTTTTTAATTTCTAAGACTTGTTGGATTAATTTGTTGGTTTGTAATTATTCTAAACTTGTGGGATTTATTTTGTAACTTTTTAATTTGTTGGACTCATTGGACTTTTGATACTTATTTCTTGGACTTGTTTGATTAATTTTATTTTTTATGTTTAGCTAGTGATTTTAGTTATGATCTAAGTAATTTATTGATTTAAAATCTTTGTTATGATTTATTGAATTATGATTATGATATTAGTTATGGTTTATTGATTTATAGATTTATAATTAACAGGTGATTTATTTATTTATTATTAGTAGCCTATGATTTGGCATTTGGGCCACGTTATCTAGGCTTGAATTTAAATATGCAGGCTTGAACGTAGGAAAAAATAAATCTGGGCTTTTTTTTTTTTTTTTTGGTTGGGCCACAAATTGGGCCCAATCTCTAAACGGGGCCCGCGGGGCCCGGCTGGGGCGGGTCTGGGCCCCGGGAAAAAACCCGGTACCCTAAACGGGGCGGGTCCGGGCCACGGGTCTTGCCCCGCGGGTCGGGTCCGGGTATGAAAAAACCCGGCCCGAACCCGACCCGTTGCCATTCCTATTCAGAGGAGCCAGTTTCTAGTTTCTGTTAATAATAAAATGCGCCTCATAGGACTTATTTATTTTAAGATCAACTCAAAACATATAAATTAGACAAACAAAGGGTTCAAATTCAATTAAAAAATTTATCTAGTAAAACGGGGTTGCCCCTATATTGACAAAGAGACGAGAGAGAGTAATTGAGAAGAAAAAGAAAGAAGACAGTAAAGGAGAACATGCAGATATTATATTTCAGTAGATGCTTAAATGATTAAAAAAATATAAGGCTAAAACGTCCTCTAATTTAAATAAACAAAGAATTAAAGATGGATTAAAGAATTGCAAGGAGCACATGCGGAGATATCACGCTAAAGAAGCTGCCTGTTAATTAACAATTTTCAAAGACTCCGAACAGTTATTATCTTAAAGCCAATTGCCACATTTCACTCCTCTGTCCCACTAAATAATTCGAAGTTACTAAATCTTTCAAAGTTACTCAATCTTCAACTCAAGAACACAATTAAACCCTTCTCCATTTCAATCAACAATCTAAAACAAAATAAGAACCAAAAGAAAATATGAGAGAGAGAGAGAGAGAGAAATTTATGATATGTATTTTGTTGTTTGGTTTTTGGAAGAGCTGATTTATATTATTGTTTGGTTTTGGAAAATTTAAGCCAATGTGTGCAAAAATATTTAAGTTAAATTACTAATATATATATGTGTGTGTGTGTGTAGAGTCGCCCCTGCTTAGGCAAGAACTAAAGCTTGTGACTAGATCCTCTCCAAAGAAGCTTGTGATGATTTAGTTAATATTAAGAGGAAAGAGATTAATGCATGAATGAGAAAGAGTGAATCCATTCAAGTTAAAGTAATGAAAAAGGTAGAGGACGACCAAAAATTAATAGATATAATAAAAAATGACATGTCAATTAGGAAAGTAACCTAGGGAGTGACTTCAGATTAGATAGAATGACAAAAAAGAATACATGCTACCAACCTTAACTAGTTTGTTGAGCATCTATAATTAATCCCAAAAATTTAGGACTAAGGCTTGATTGTTATTCTATTAATAAAAAAAAACTCACAATAACCAAGAGCTTGGTACTCAACTAGTACTTAATATATTTCCAATAGATCTAGGTAGTGGTGTGTATGGGTTCAGTAGAGTGGTTTTTTCAATTTGACCCATAATGTTTGGGTTGAAAAGAATCCAATCCACTAGGATTGGGTTAGACCCATGGGTTGGACAGTTTTTATTTATTTATTTAATTGAGCATTAGTACAACACCAACACAAATAAGAACAAATATATAACCTAATAAACCTAAGTATAGTACCAATCTAACACAAACTATTTTATTAACGCTTCAAAGTTTAAACCAATACAAATAAAAACAGATTTACATTATTACTTAATAGTGCATCAAACCAACACAAATAATCAAAATGAATGAAATTTCATTTAATTTGTAAGATATCAAATAGTTCTATCTCAACTCAGTTGAGAAACAAAATAAACACAAACAAGTTTTATTTTTCTATAGTCAGTAGGTTATTATACAGTTCTATCCCAACTCAATTGATAAATAAAAGAGTAAATAAAAAAAATCATATAATATATATTTTTAAATATATATTAAATATAGTTGGGTTGGGCAAATTTGTGAATCTACTAATCCACACCCAACCCAACTCAAAGTAAAAAAGATTTTGACAATCTAACCCACCATCCAACTCCTAAAAACCCACCAAAATTTGCAGGTTGAGTTGGATTAAGTCGGTTTTGACTAATTGGCACCCCTAGATCCAGGGTTCCAACCACTCCCCCCAAAGAAATAATAAAAGATGGATTAAAGAATCGCAAGGTGCACAGACATACACGCCAAAAAAGCTGCCTATTTATTACCCTATCTCAGAGACTCCGTAAAACCATTATCTTAAACCCAATTGCCACATTTCACTAAACAATTCGAAGCTAATCTTCAACTCAATAACACAATTAAGCCCTAACACAATGTCTCCAAATCAATCAACAATCTCAAAGAGAGAAAAAAGAAAAACCAAATGTAATAATTCAAACATAAAGGATTCAATAGGTTTTGGTATTATTAGTTGTTTCCACTGTTAAAAAGATATCATGATAATTATAATCACACTAGGGTTTTTATCAAAGGTTCCTTAGAGAATATCTCTTCAAAAGAACACAAATCACAAAAACAAAAGTAAAAAAGCACATAATTGTGAAGAATATACAATATACATACAGATAAACACACACGTACCTGTTTATGTCTTTGTCTTTGAAAACAAAACCAGCTTTTCCACCAGCTGTTTCCATGGCTTTCCTCCACTTCATTACCTTTTCCTTCTCAATTCCCTTCTCTTCATGCTCCCTAAAATGTTTTCCGAAGAAGGGTCCTCTTTGTTTTCGAACATCAGAGGGGTCAACTTGGTAGAACACAGGGAGTATGAGCCTCTTACACTCGCATATCTTGGAAAGCTCCTCGAGGCACCACCTCGAATCCGCATAGTTTTGGGAGATGATGACGATGGAAGCTGCGGACTCCTCGATCGCGTCGAGTAAAGTCGGGGCGATCTCGTCCCCGCGGCGTAACCCATCGTCGTCGCGAAAAGCTCGGATGCCTTTGTTGTGGAGCGAGGTGTAGAGGTTGTTTATGAAGGGGTAGCGCGTGTCTTCGCCTCTGAAGCTTAAGAACACGTGCCATCGGAGCCTGGAAACTTCGGAACTGGAAATGGCGTCGTCTTCGTTGTTGTGATCCTCCATAGTTAATTCACTGCATGTGCAGTGTTCTTGACTTTTTGACGCAGCGTGCTTTATATATGCTGCGAAAAAGTTAAAAGGACGAACCTGATCCCTTACTTGTATGGTTAGAAAGCAGGGTTTTGCCAATATTACACGCCAAGGATTTCTTTTTGGTAATATACTCCATTAATCCATTTGCTGCTTATTTTTCCCTAAAGTAGGTACGTAAGGAGTCATTAATTCATTTTTACAACTGGTTTTTCACTTTCAACCAATGCACATGCTCTCCTAATCACGTCAACTTTCCTTTACACCTTGCACATTGTAGTTTGTACGTTGTTTCTACTTTATTTTACACACACACACAAGGAAATAGATACAACGGTAGACTTTCACAAATTCTTTGGAAGTTATTAGTTTGTCTCAAACCCATCTTGACAGCCATATTTGCCACAATGTATTTAAATGGTGAAATAACCAGGCGTGTCTCCATCCATCAAAACATCAGATACTCACCAAGGGTGTCAAACCACTTAGTTTGGTCTATGTTGTTCGTATTTTATGGTGAATATTTTTTCAATGTTCACAACTTCACACTTGTTTTGGTATGGTATGAAACTTAAGATCACAGACTTAAATGCATATAGCATATATAGCTAAAGTTCTAGCTTCCATCCCATTTCGCACTTTGTGCGTGCTCTTGCATCCCTTCTGTAAACCCTTTTTTTTATATATATAAATACTTTTCATATGAACATCTTTATTTTTATGTTGCAGTTTCTGTGTTCATTTTGTTTAGAGTGTGTTTGCTTCGTTTGCCTCCATTAATTTTGGGATTATCTGGATACAAGATTCAAAGATGGTTCTTCCCCTATGATTATCAGATTGTTCAGGAAATTCACAGGCATGAGCCTGAAAGTGCTGGCCGGTCAGATTTGCTTGAGATTGGGAACCAACTTACACCAGCTGAGGCAACGAGATATGCCATATCTCTACTCCCACAAGAAAGATCAAAACACACGGGCTTTGCTTTTGACTCACCTGGGTATGAGTCGTTTTTTGCTGCACAGCTTGGTATATATGCCCCACAAAAGGCATGGGATGTTGCTCGAAGAGCCAGCATGAAATCTCGGCCAAAGATACCCCTTAAGAAATAGTTTGAAATGTTATTATTGTACAGAAGTTTTCATTTTGACAGTCAGCTATAGAATGTTTGTAAAATTAGCTTGTGCCATATCTAGTACTGTTTTTTATTTTTATTTTTTGGGGGGTCCATTTTTTCCTTCACCCATAAATCTGTTCTCGTGGAAATACTGGTTATTAGGGTTGCTACAGATGTACATGTACGTGATCTAACAAATACAAATGAGCAATTTTTGGTCTTTTGGTCACTAAAAAATGCAAAAAATGAAAAACTCTCAAACAGTCACTAAAAAATAAAAGGTTGTGTCCTTTTGGTCACTCTTAGATAGTTAGATGAGAGTTTTAAGTGACTTGTCTTTTAGTAGTTAATTAATAAATGCCTTTATTCGAAGCAAACAAGGGAGAAAATATATAATAGGGTAAATTATCATTTTGATCCCTAACTTAATTTTTCTATCAAGGATGAAAAATCATTTCAAAATTTTGTGAGAAGGCTCTGAATCCAAGATTTATGTATAAATTATGTACAAATAATTACTAGGAAAACAACACACCTCCTTAATATAATAAAATAAAATTAGAGAGGAGTACAAAACTAGATTTTCTTTACAAATGTGTAACCTGCCCCCAATAATCTATTTCAGGATATTGAGTGCTTATGCAAAATCTGAAAAGCTTTACGAAACAGTAATCAAATCAATTTGTTATATTTGTGTGCCCTGTTCTCCCCATTCTTCTCACCGATTCCTTCCTTAATGATTTTTGGGATTTTAAAATCCCAATTATACTTTTAACTTCTTTTTTTAGGCCATGTGACAGTCCACGAGCATCCTAGGTGGCATAAAAGTAATTTTTTATTTTGATCATTATCCATATCAGTATTTCCATTCATCACTTAATGATATAAATTATTTTTGACATAATACCAAAAGATTAAGTACTAAATTTACACATTTAAAACATTAATGACCAAATTGATACATAGTGTTAAACATCAATATGGACCAAAATAGTAGTTTTCCTTACATAATATAAGACTTTGCGCAAAGGGAGATCACAAATCACAAAGTCAAAAGCAAAGCTATGTAAGAACTCCAAGGAAGAGCATCCTCCACTCAAACAAACATTTTAAACAAGCAACTGTATATCTCTTTTAGGAAATACTTTTAAACAAGAGTCCACATACCATGTTTGGTTTCTTTGAAAACAGGGTGTATGTTTTGTTTTCATTTTTTGTTTTTTGTGGAACTCACCAGTGAAAACTTATTTGAGTTTGCTTTTTTCGTTCTCATTTTCATTTTCAATACCCCAAAAAAAAAAAAAAAAAAGGTGAGAATGAAAGCAGAATAGGAAAACAACTTCTTGGCATTTTCATTTTTACCAAACTATGTTCGGTGGCATTTTTGTAAAATAACTGAAAATTGTAGGTCTTTTTTACATTTAGGAATCAAGTCCTAGATAGGGTACCTAGTGCTTTTGGTTCTCAAATTCAGAAAATAGATACAAAAAATGGAAATCAAAACAAAATATGAGTTCTTGGAGAAAGTTCCAAATAGGGTACCTAGTGTTTTTGTTCTATTTTACACGCACACAAATAGATACAACAGTAGCCTTTCACAAATACTTTGGTAGTTATAGTTCATCTCAAACCCCATGTTGACTGGGAAAGTAGAGTGTATAACATTGCCATTCAAATCATTGCTGTGTAAATGGTCCGAATTATACATTGTGTGGAGGAGACCCAGTCCCTTGCCTGAAATTCACAAGCAGAAGTATGCGTGCTTGGAGGTCAAAATGCTTGAATCCAAGATGCATTTTAACTGAAAGGTAATGTTGGCCTTGTAGCAGATGAGTCAAGGATTGCAGGTAGCTTCTCTTTTTTTATAGGCAAAAACACCTTTGCAAAGGCCGCAGAAAGTCCCACCAAACAGGCTCAGATATTTCTCTTTCTTCTTCTTCTTCTTCCTCAATCGCTTGCACTTGGCTTTCAACTACACAATCAGATTGAGAGGTGTGATCTTCCTCTTCCAGACAGCTGAAAAACTTTGATAGCTTTTCTGAAATAGATAGTTGGCTTTCGTCTAATGATTCTTCATCTCCTACATAATCATCATCACCTTCAAAAACCAAATAAATCCCAGACCTTTTCAACCTAAGCCCTTTAATGATTGGTGGGTCATGCTCTATAACATTGATCTCATAGCCATCTTTCAACTTAGAAACTATTGGATGACAATCTGGAAACCGACATAAGTACAGATGGTCTTCATGCGTCTTTGGAACTCCTTTTAATTCCAGCATTGTAGTGTACAAAGGTTTATTTATCTTGACAAGAATTGCTTCTATACCTGCTATTATAGGGTCTTGATCTCTTAAGTCATCCTGTATTTGTAGGTCGAGAGAGACAACAACACATATTATCACACCTTTGATCTTAAGGTTTTTGCGTTCTGAAAATCTAACTACCTCTCGAGAAAACCAATCTGGAATCTTGCTTCCAGGCATGCTAAGAGTGCGTATGTTCCTCAAACAAACCTGCAAGTAGATATTTTCCTAAGAAATAAGACTATTTCATTCTTTTCAGGGGGAGTGGAATTTAGTCACTGTTATGTTACACTACAAATAGGATTAGGATTATTTTGCTTGCATTACAAGTAAGTCCTAGTACTTTGAACCCGGTCTAGAATATATAATAGAATTAGGACCAAACTAGAATTGGACCTTTGATATCTATAACAATGGATAGGTTATGACAACAGTTGCGGCGGCTTTGGTGAGTATTAGTTAGTTGATGGCTGCTTTTATCTATTTACTAGTCGTAGGCTTGCACGATGCACAAAAATGTTTGATAATTTGTTTTTGTGAAGTGAAAAATGAAAATAGTAGATGAAACTTACAAGTGTTAGTCTCAAATTATTCTTAAGATGATGTGATAATTTTATAACAAAGTATAGTTCATACAATATATTTTTAGCTATCTATATTTGTTATTTAGAAGTGTTAGGAAACATAATGCACTTTATATTCAATTATTATATAAGACGAGATATTTAGTAAATGATGTAATGCATAATTAGAGTTTGTTTCTAGTACTCCTTACAAACCATTCATCCTTTATACGTATTGAATGGCTTAAAGAGGAAACACATAAGAAAATCTATTATTTATATTAGAAAAAAAATACAAGACTTTAATAACATAAAAAAAGAAGAAGTAATTTTATTAGTAACCTACCAACATTATGCTGAGAAGGTGAAATAATTGTAAATGAAGTAGCTCTCGTTTTTACATAAACCTCTCATCCCGAAGTATCACTGAAGTGGACACTAAAGTGGACCATATGGATTGAAGTAGACTAAAGTGACCAAATTGAACTGAATGGACATAAATGGACACCGGTTGGATCAAAATGGATGGAATGGACCGAAATGGATTGAGTGGACGAAAGTGGACCAATTTGCAACACTAATGTGGCTTAATAGGAGTGTCACAACAATAAATAGTTAAATACTTAACTTTTAGATATCGGATTGATTTGGAGTTTTTGATGGAGTATGGGTGTGGCTATCTTTTGGCAAAGAGAGAAGATGGTTTTTGGTTGACAATGGTGGGTGGCAAGTGACAACTATAGCGACATTGCTTTGGTGATTTTTTAACAAATTTCTTTATTGATATCTTATTTAGAAGAATTTTTCTAAAATTTTTCCTATATTAGAATTTAAAAATAAGGAAAAGATCAAAACTATTGTTTTACCACATTGAACACAATTTTCAAGATTACAGATTGAAATTGACCTTTGAGAATCAAATTGAACATAGGAAAAATTAGGGATTATAATATGTATTTTAATAAGTTCATTTTATAAGAGGATCATTAAAAACACAATTTTAGAAAATGAATTCTAACTCAAACACCTCTCTTTGTAAGAATAAGGTTTAGGATAAGGTTGTGCATTCAAGACCCTTGGGAGGGTGTGTGTAAATCCTAGTTCATGTCAACCACAGAGAGAGAGAGAGAGAGAGAGAGAACCTTAGACAGTCTTCTTTTAACCATAGAAGAGCATGCTTTGCAGCCACAAATGTGTAAGCTTGTCAATGACTTCAAGCACTCAAGGCCCAGAATATCCACCACCTTCTCACAGTTTGCAAGGTTCAGCTCCTGTAATCTTTCCAAGTTGGAAAGATCGGAAACACTTTCCAATGCAGTACAGTTAGCAACATTCACCTCCTCCAAGTTTGAGGGAAGTGGAGGGAGAGACTTGAGCTCTTTGCAGTAGGGCAATAAAAGCTTTTTAAGATTGAAAAGGCCCGACAAGCTAGACGGAAGGCTGAAAAAATTATTGTAGCCAAGATTTAAACTTTCCAATGATGACAACTTTGCAAAATCATCAGGAATCTTCCCACATAGTGTCCAAGCACGAGCATTCAATTCTACTAGCGAGCATAGCTTGGAGAAAGACGTAGGAAATTCAATAGAATTAGGCATGCTGTTTCCAGATGACTCAATGTAAGGCTTCTTAGCCATTTTTAGTATCATTAAACTTGAGAGCATCCCAAAGTTTTCAGGTAATTCTGTTACAGCAGTTTCTTCCATCCACAAATGGTGCAAGGACTTCAAATTTCCTATTGAAGAAGGAAGCTTACAGAGCTGTGTACACTTATTCAATCTTAATATAATAAGATTTTCCAGCATTCCTATGGATTCCGGCAATTCGGATATATTGGCACCAACAAAGTTCAAAGTAGTAAGAGCCAACATGCTTCCAATTGATTTGGGTAAAAATCTAAGATCTTTACAATTCCTCATCTCAAGCTTCCTTAGCATTTTCAAGCCACCTACCTGATCCGGCAGATGTGTGATTGGTGTTCTATCTAACTGAAGCTCAACCATAGAAGCTAGTCCTTCAATTGAATCAGGCAATTTGCTCAGATCCTTACAGTTTCCAACTGATAAGTCCTTCAAATATGACAATGAACCAATAGAAATAGGCAGTTCTTTGATTGCACTACCATTAAGTAGAAGTTGTGTCAATGATATGAGACTGCCAATAGAATCAGGAATGGCAGTGAGTGATCCACACCACATTAAACTTAATATCTCAAGGTTTGACAAATATCCAACCGAATCAGGTATTTCTTCTATAGCAGAATTATTAAGAGAGAGTTCTTTCAGGGAAGACAACTTTCCAATGCAGTTGGGTAGTCTTCTTAAGAGTTGGCAATGATTTAGATCAATCTTTTCAAGTTTTGTAAGGTGGAAAATGGACTTTGGTAGCTCTTCTATAGCAGTGCTATCAACAAGAAGTTCTTTAAGAGATTTCATGCTTCCTATGTTCATTGGTAACTCTTTCAATTTTGAGCAATCGGAGAGAATAAGGATTTCACGATTTTTCAGCCCAGAGATATCAGTTGGAAATTTGATTAGATTAGAACATTCTCTCAAGTTCAAATGAAGTAATGCACTCATGTTCCCAACTGATTCATGAATCTTAGTCAGTTTCTTGCAACCCACAAGAATAAGCTTTTCCAGGGCATGGTTCCCAGATAAATCAGGAATAGCAGCTAGATTGTAGCAACGGCTGAGATTCATAACCATCAGGTTCTCAGCCACCTGACAAACAAGAGATTTTACTGTTAAAAAAATAGAATTATGAAGAACTGCTAAAAAAAACGTGAAAAAGGGGGGGGGGGTGTTGTTGGGAAGAACAAGCAGAACACACACAAACACTCTAGTCGGTTTAGGTAACTTCAAGTAATAAGAAACTCATCAACCAAGTTCATTAAAATCTCATTATTACAGTCACATCCAAATTGTGGACTGTACCTTGTTAGTATATGAACCCCATAGTTTTTCAATTCCACTTCTTGAAAGATCAAGGACAGCAAGTTCCCGAGGACAAAAATCAGAAGGAAGAGCTTTCAGAGGACATCCTTTCCATTGTAGCCACTTCAGTCCAGCTGGAAGATATTTATACTTCCCTTCCAATCTCACATTGTTGATTTGAAGAAGTCTTAGATTAACCATTGATTCAAAGGGCTTGGTGCAAAGTAGTGCCTCTCTCTCTTTATCTGCATTATCCTGAAGAAATTTCTTATACTTTTCTTTTGCGTACGTTAATGCAGAGGCGAAGTTGGGCTTTCTTTGAAGGTTTTCCATTGAGATTCTCTCACCGCTTGGATCCTGAACAATGGGCTTCCCTTCAAAGTCTAGGACAATTCCTTCTATACATCTTGTTCCCTATTGTCAATCATATAGAAAAAAGTTAAAAAATTTGAATGCAGCCAAGTGAAACTGAGACAATAACAAATGGTTATCAAAGTTAAAACTGTAAAATTATAATTAAGGATATAGGAATAGTATCCATCTTTTGGGAACTTAGAATTTCTAAGGATCTAAAATGAGGCCAAATTGTAAGATCCAGATATTTTTATTTTTATTTTTCAATGGCAGTAAAATATGGAACTGGCATATTCAACCATCTCTTCTTGCCAATTTTTTAAATCGAAAATAAATAGCCATTCTCTCTCCCTCTCGCTCTGTATAGTAAGTAGAGGAATAAAAACGAACTTTCCCTCAACAGAAGAGGACCTGACTAAAGGAACACAAAAAAAAACCAACCCATCTAAATTGTTGGAGGGTGATGAGGATAGCAAAGAGGAGAACATATCAAACAACAAGATGAATATGCCATTTAAGGGTTAATAGGGATCGACAAATTGTTTGGTCTCATGTCAATCGAACTATAGGTATGATATATCTTAGCCTTTAATTCATGAAATATTAGGATTTAGAGAACTTCATTGTGGAATACAATAGAATTATAGAAGATCCTAAGCACTCTGGTTCATGAATAAAATAGAAATCTAGAAGATCCTGATCCTTCTTGTTCTTATCTAAGGTATAGACTGAAGATGATAGCTTGAACATCTTTTATCATCTCTCTGAAAGCTTTGCAATCTCCCATCAATCTTCACCCACTGGAACTCTACCCTGAGAGTGAGAAGGAAATTTGAAGATACACTAGTGATGAAGCAACTAGTGGAGCACAAACATTAGTATTCCTTTTTCCCCATGAGAATTATACATAGCAATATGATGCATGTAGTGAAATATGTGAGTATTTTTCTATATTTGCCATTGAGGATTATACATAGCAATATGATGCATGTAGTGAAATATGTGAGTACTTTTTTATACTTGCCGCTTGGAAAAGTTTTAAACTAACAATTCAACAAAAAAGGAACAGGAAAAAAAAAAAAAGATGAGGTATCTCACTATCATTCATACCTTCTCATCCTTTAAGACAGTCATGATTTCATCACGATCCCACAGCCTACTTCGCGTACCAGGATCTACAGGACTTTCATCTAGAACAATTTGTCTACCCATATCTCTAATCTGATCGTGCATCCACAAAGAATTGTCCTCAAAAACCTTAATGAGTGATCTTGCTCTGAGCACTGTAACTGCTATCTCAGCCCGAAAACCACAACCTTTCAATGCATCAAGTATATCCTCTCTCTTCATTTCCATTTTAATGAATAAACATGCAATGTCAAGGAATATACGCTGTTCTTGTACATCTAACCCATCATAACTTATCTTTAATACATCCTGAAGATTGTGTGGACGAATCCTTCTCAACTTTTGCAGGGCATCTTTCCATTCTTCTATTCTCCACCTTTCAAACAAAAAAGAACCAAATACTTCCAGGGCCAATGGTAGACCTCCTGTAAGAGAGACCATTTGCTTGGATAGATTCATAAATCTTTCTGTGGGTTTCTCTCTTCTCAGCGCATGGTAGCTAAAAAGTTGTAGCGCCTCAGTGGGGGTCAACTCTTTGACCTCATAAAACCCATTCACAAGATGCTCAGGTAAAGCATCTCTGTTTCTAGTGGTAATAATAATTCTACTTCCTTCAAAAAACCAATCTCTTCTCCCAATTAGCACTTCAAGCTGTCTTACATTGTGAATATCATCCAAAATAACGAGAACTTGCTTCCCATGAACTACATCTTTGATTGCCAAGATACCAGAATCAACCTCATACACAGGTGGCTTATTATGAGAAAGATGATTGATAAGTTTGTTTTGAAGGTACACTAAATCATCATCAGTTTCAGAATTTTCTCTATCATTTTCCATGAAAACAAGGCACTTAAAGCTACCAACGAGTTTATTGCAAAGAGCTTTAGCAAGTGTGGTCTTACCAACCCCACCAACCCCATGTAATCCCAAAACTCGAACGCCATTGGATCTAACATCTAACCAGCTCATCAGTTCTTCAATACGAGAATCAAGTCCAACTGTATATGGAGCCACATTTAGTGGAGTACTGTCTAGTTCTTTCAACACCCTTTGGACTAAAAGTTGAATCAACGTTGCTTGTGCCTCATTACTGCCAATAAACATAAATTAGTCTATAGGAAACAAACTAGCAAGGCAGATGCTAATAACAAAAAAATCAACTGCCAAATGGTAGAGAGAAACATAGATAAAGAGTATCAAGCGCCTATTTTGATGATAAATATAAGTGCCTCAAACTCTATGGCCTTCCAAAGGATGACCGCTGGGAAACAGATATTATATGCATAAAAATATAATCATATGTAAGAATGAAATGTATAGGATTATCCTAGAATATGATATCACTTTATCATAAATGTTTTGGATTTTGTATATAAAACCTTAAGTGAAGCCTGACAACTGCTGAAGACCCTATTGACGATACCATAATGCTGGCTTCTACAGAGCATGGTAGTATTTGTTAGGACAAAGACTGTTAGATGACATAAAATGTAAATGTGAACAAGAAGCACCGGATCTCCCTTCATGCATAACATCCAATCTTAGTTGAGTTGTTGATAGAAATATTGAGATAGCCAGTTTCTTGCTTCTGTTAATGATAACATACACCTCATAATACTTTATTCATTTTAAGATCAACTTGAAACATATAAATTAGATTATAAAAAAACTGCAAAAATTCAATTAAACAATTTATCAAGTAAAATGGGGTGGCCCCTGTTGATGAAGAGATGAGAGAGAGTCACTTGGGATGATGTAGTTACATTCAAAGGAAAAAGATTAATGCACAACTGAGGGAGCGAATCAATTCAAGTTGAGGTGGCGAAAAAAAGGTAGAGAAAGACTAAAAATAAAATTAATAAATGTTATAAAAATGACATATCAATTAGGAAAGTATCCTAGGGAATGACTTCGGATTTAGATAGAATGAATGGCAAAAAAGTACATGCGACCAACCTTTACTAGTTTGTTGATCATATATAACTAACCCCAAAATTTTGGTACTATCGCTAGGTTGTTAAAGAAAAAGATTAAAAGAAAGAAGACAGTAAAGGAGAAGATGCAGATATTATATATTTGATATTTTAGTAGATGCTTAAATGATTAAAAAAAAAAAAATGAAAAGCTAAAACGTTCGCTAACTTAATAAGCAAAAAAATTAAAGATGGATTAAAGAATTGCAAGGTGCACAGACATATCATGCTGAAGAAGCTAACTATTATTGTAAAGCAAATTGCCACATTTCACTAAGCAATTCGAAGCTACTAAATCTTCAACTCAAAAAACACAATTAAGCACAATTCAAACAAAAGGATTAAACATACATACATACATATTAACACAGTACCTGTCTTTGTCTTTGTCTTGGAAAACATAACCAGCTTTTCCACCAGCTGTTTTCATGGCTTCCCTCCACTTTTTTACCTTTCCCTCCTCAATCTTCTTCTCAATTTCCTTCTTTTCATGCTCCCTGAAGTGTTTTTCGAAGGGTCCTCCTTGTTTTCGAACATCCGAAGGGTCAACTTGGTAGAACACAGGGAGAATAAGCCTCTTACACTCGCATATCTTCGAAAGCTCCTCGAGGCACCACCTCGACGACGCGTATTTTTGGGAGATGACGACGATGGAGGCCGCGGACTCCTCGATCGCGTCGAGTAGAGTCGGCGCGATGTCGTCCCCGCGGCCTAACCCATCGTCGTCGCGAAAAGCTCGGATGCCTTTGTTGTGGAGCGAGGTGTAGAGTTTATCTATGAAGGGGTAGCGCGTGTCTTCGCCTCTGAAGCTTAAGAACACGTGCCATCGGAGCCTGGAAACTTCGGAACTGGAAGTGACTTCGTCGTCGACGTTGTGATCCGCCATGGTTGTGCTGTGCCTGTGCAGCGTTCTTGACTTTTTGACGCAGCGTGCTTAATATGTGGTGCAGAAAGTTGAAAGGACTTCGAAGTTTGAACCTTTTTTTTTATCTTCCAATCATCGAAAGTGAGCCCAAATATTTTCCTGATTGTACCTTCTGCATTGAGCCCAGCACATTCCTCACCCTTTCTCTTGTCTCTTCATTAGAACTCTTACTAAGAAAAGACCGATGATTTTTCTGTGTTTATTTTTTGGCCTGCTGACTCCGAAGTTTGAACCTGCTCTGTTACTTTGTATGGTTAGAAATCATGCCTTAACTGTACGTATTATATAGTAGATTTAATATAATACATATTTTTATAAAACTTTTACGTAGCCACACTTTTTACTAGAACAACGTTAATAAACAGACCTTTAGAGTCATTATTAATAAACTGTATTAAAAATTTTTGATATAAAAAATGTAAAAAGTTATAAACAAAATGAATAGTTTTTACCTTTTCTTGTAAAATATGTCAAAAATAAGTCCAAAACCAATGTTTTGAGACATTCTTTTAACATTTCCTTCGGTTTTTAGTCTTTTTTTTGTTGTTGCCAATGTTGAATATTGCACGCCAATGATTTCTTTTTGGTAATATGCTCCATTTTGCTGCTTATTTTCTCGAAAGTAGGTGCGTAAGGAATCATTGTTACAACAGGTTTTTTCACTTTCATATATGAGTAAAGGTAGGGACCTAATCAAAAAAGAAAGGAAAAAAAAAATTCTAGGAACATGAGACCCACGTGCTTGTGAGAAGCATACCATAAGATGGGCTCTCTTTCCACACTCAAAAATTCACAATTAATTACTTATATTTTAACTTGTAATTAGTGCATAAATTGACAAAACATACTTAAGTAATTGAGGTATTGTGACTTGTGAGAAGGGGTGTGTTTTTGGTTAAATCAACTTTTTAATGTTTAAAAAAAAATATATATATATATATATATATATATATATTTACAATATGTTGCTAACCCTGTAGTTTAAATATTTTTCCCGTTAGGACCCCAAATACATTATATATAGAGACGTGTCAATTAAGTTATAAGACTCTTAATTCAACTTTTCTAAAATTAATTAAATTTTTTCAAGTCATAAAATTGTGTAAAGGTTGAAATTTGGTGTGATGACATGCCGTTCATAAAAAGGGATACATTGTTGGAGTTTATGCATCAATCTTTTCCAAAAAAAAAAAATTGAAGATAAAGTTACTTGTTATCTCTCTTAAGAAAAAATAGAAGTTTAACAAAAAAAATAAAACAAAATTGTACACTGATTATGACTTTTTTTTTCCAAGTAAAATTATAAAATTCCATATCTCTTGCATGGCATAATGTCTCATGCTTGACAAGTGGCTAATTCATTTACTACTAACTTACAAATTTACAATTCTATTTCTATTTCATGGTGTTGATCAGTGACTCCTCGAAATCATGATTCTCACCGAGATGTCTCTTTTCGAGGACTTCTAGAGATTTTAATTGTTACAAGACGAATAAATGGATCAAATCGAGCTCACTCTTTTAATGGAAGTGTTTTTTCCTTTCTTTCTTTCTTTTTTATTGAGAGATTAGCTTCCAATTCATATGTATTAGGTTTTATTTACCTCTCATGCATGCGTGGAAGAAGATTTTCCCTATATACTATATCTTTCAAAAAGAACAACCAAAGGTTTATATTGGTCCAATTCCTTCCATTTCCACTTTCTCTTTTTCACCCTTCCCTGCTTTATTTTATTTAATTTTATTTGTTAAAACTAGGTTTCATGTGATCAATTGACTTTCAACAGTTCTCCAAATTTTCTGATACTCAGCCTACTTTCCACTCAACCCTCCATTAATTTACTTGTCCCATCCATTGCTTCTAATGCTTTCTTCAATTTCCTGTCTATTTGATGCTCCTCAAACAATGGTATTATGTTATCATTCATGTGATGAAGCATTGATGTTTTGGCATGCCAATCATCTGCTTCTCACTTCTCTTTAGTGAACAAATGCGTTTCACAACTTCAATATCAGGTTTATCACACACAACATTCATTGGTTTGCTTTTATTACTACATCTTTTTGCAAAGGACCTAACTAACATGGTCATCATACAATGATTTATTGAGTCCATTGAATTCTTAATACTAGATAATGTCTTGCGCTATGCGCAGACACTCTGCAATTTCATTTGGAAATAATTTTTATTTTTTCTTTTTAAGATCCATATATAATATTTATTTTGTTGTATATAGTATTTATGTTTTCCCAAACTATTGTCGAAGGCTTTAAAGCTCCCTTTTCTTAATTCATATTTATAATTTTTCTTATTCTAGAAGTAGTTCCAAACTATTGATTGGCTTTTGTTCACTAATATTGATATATGAGATTGAAATTGTGTAGTTCTTAAGCATTTCTAGGAGACCATACCATATTACAAATTTAATATTAAAAATAATATGTAGAAAAATTGGAACTAAATCGCAATTACAGTATGCAAAATAAGGTATAATGAAAACACTTATGTTTGGTAACTGTTTTTTCCTCTTGTTTTCTGTTTTCAAAAACAATTTTCTATTTTTGAAACTAAAAAACTTGTTTGGCAACTCAAAACTGGCAGAAAACAAAAACTGTTTTCAAAACTCAATTTGTGAAGGAAACTGAAAACATGCAAAAGACTGTTTTCATTTTCTAATTTTCAAAAGTCAATGAAAGTACGCATTTAATTTAATGAATTTATCTCATTTAATGAGTTAACATTAAAGTTCAAATCCTAATAACAACATATTTTAGTATTTTCTTTCTTTTTTTCTTAAAAAACCATTTTTTTTAATTTCAACTAACCAAACATGTTTTTGATTTCAAAAATACAAGAAAATTGTTTTTTCTTTATATTCCTAAAAACAAGTTTTTGAAAATAGAAAACAAAAACGGTTACCAAACATAACCTTACTTTCCAAACTGGCGGTATACCCTTTTCTTTAATTAGCTTTGTTAGAGTATTCGTGCAATTATCCTCAATGTTCCTATTCAAAATATTTTTCCCAATAAAAAAAAAATTCAAAATATTTTTAGTATTTAATAGATTTTTGAAGCAAACTCCCAAGCGTTCTGATGGGTCCGACGAGCTCTCATCTCCTAAACAAGACCATTAAGAAGGACAAAGTCGTCTTGACGAACTAAGAGATCAGTCATTACTGACGAAGACACGAGGGTCATTCAATATAGTCAATAAATAATTTGGACAGTTACAAAGCCAGCCATGCAGACTATTGGGAGCCTATTAAAGCCCCATTACTAGGTAGAGGCGTTACCAAGAAAGGCATGAACCACCACAACGGCTAGAATCCAAGGCAACCTATATAAGGCCCCCACATTGTCAACAGAAGGTACATAAGCACTCTTATAAACACTCATTGTTATACTACTATTCTATTTTTCTTTAAGAAAGCATTTTTTTCCCATTCTGACTTGGGCATCGGGGACGTTGTGGCAGGCTTCACATCGGTGACCACCTTGGAAGGAGCAGCCTTTTCATCTACGTAGGTACTCAGGTGAGAGTTCGGATCCATCTGGATATGTTTAACTCGCAGTTTCCATAAACTTCTATATCTAGATGGAGCTCAACCAAGATTCCATAGCCTTGGCTCAACAAGTCCAGGCTCTTGTGTCCACCGTGGAAGAGCTTACCAAACAAAATCAGGAAATGAAGCTACAACTCCAACAGGAGGAGAATCGGTCCAAAGGCAATTCGGAAGATGAGGGAGATAGCCATAGAAGAAGTGACTGCCGAAGACCTACTTCTCCAGATGAACAAAACTCAAATCTTCGAGAGAGATGAGGAGGGAGATGGACGAATTGAGGAGTCCCATCAAGGAGAAAACAGATCGGAGTCTGGATAGATTGGTTAGAGCAACCGATTCGCCTTTCACTACGGCAGTCCTGGAATGTCCAGTACCGTCGAAATTTCGGCTGCCTCAACTTGAGCCGTTCGATGGGCTTAAGGACCACTAGGATCACCTCAACCCCTTCAAGATGACGCTAGGTCTTCAACAGCCTCCTGACGAGATATTGTGTCGATCCTTCCCCACCACTCTCAAAGGAGTGGCAAGAGAATAGTTCACTAAGCTACCAACATCATCCATCGATAGCTTCGAGCAATTGAGTAACTCCTTTTTGCGTCACTTCATCGAAGGACAACGCCCTAAAAGATCAGCAGACCATTTGCTTACCATTAGACAAGGAGAGAAAGAAAACTTAAGGTCGTATGTGAAACGATTTACTCGGGAGACCCTGGAGGTAGATGAAGCTGTCGATAAGGTGTAGTTGACGACCTTTAAAGTGGGACTAAAGTCCAGGGAGTTCGTGGCTTCACTCGCGAAGAATCCTCCTAAGACAATGGCGGAGATGCTCCTAAAGGCACAAAAGTACATGAATGCGGAAAATGCATTAGATGCCATAAGGGATGTGGAAAGGCCAGGAGACAAGGGGAGAAAAGATGACGACCACAAAGGACAAAAAAGAAAGCGCCCAGATCGTCGAACTAATGATAAGGGTAAAAGAAAGGATGAGAGAACTCCCAGGGCAGTAAAATTCACTCCCTTGATTATGCCTGTTGATAAAATTTTGACACAGATTAAGGACGAGCATTGCCTTAAATGGCCAAGGCCATTACATTCATCCCCTAATGTCTATGACAAGAATAAGTACTGCCGATTTCACAAGGATCATGGCCACTACACAGAAGATTGCCGGGACCTAAAGGAGCAACAGAGGAGTTGATACGGAAAGGAAAATTGCAGAAGTATGTAAAGAAGGGGGAGCTTAGTAGGTTCAGGGACGGCAATAAAAGCTAACACGGGTCCACTTCTAAAGACGAGGATCACCCATTCCAACCCCTATAGAATGTGATTGGGGAAATAGCAACGATCGCAGGAAGGCCATTCATAGGAGGGTCATTCAGATCCCTCAAGAAAGCATGCCAAAGACAGGTGAACAGCGTCTTTATGGTACCCCTGTTCAAGTAGAGACGAACGAATCAAGATATGTCTTTCAACGAGGAAGACGCAAGAGGGGTAAATCAATCTCATAATGACCCCTTGGTCATAACACTATTGAGGGGTTCAATACCAAGAGGATCCTCGTAGACAATGGCAGCTCCGCAGACATTATCTACTTATCCGTTTTTTAGCAGTTGAAGCTAGATCCTGGAAGATTGTGCCCATTTGACTCCCCCTTCGTCAGCTTCAGTGGAGACAGGGTATACCTTAAGGGCATAGTGACATTGACGGTAACAATGGGGACGTACCCGAAGCAGTTAACCCGTCAGTTAGACTTTTTGGTGGTAGACTGCCCCTCATCATACAATGTAATCATTGGAAGGCCCACACTCAACAAATGGAAGTCAGACACCTCCACCTATTGCCTGAAGGTCAAGTCCTGTCAAGAGAATGCTACCAGGCAGTATTAGTCCCTAGGGAGAACCATATGTGGACGATTGAGGAAAAGGAAGAAGACAAGGTAGAAGCCTTGGAAGAAGTAGAGCTAGTGGAAGGAAAGACGACCAAGACAACAAGGATAGAGACGATGGGCCTTTACCCCAGAACGAAACCAGGCCATCATAAACAAGGTTAATAAAGTGCTGATAGTAGGCTTCATACGCGAAGTGTATTATCCGGAGTGGCTCGCGAATGTCGTCTTAGTGAAGAAGGCGAACGGGAAATGGAGAATGTGCGTGGATTTCACGGACCTGAACAAGACTTGCCCAAAGGACAGTTTCCCCCTACCAAGAATAGATCAACTAGTATACTTTACAGCCGGGCATAAATTACTGACGTTTATGGACGCCTTCTCGGGATACAACCAAATAAAAATGGCTGAAGAAGACTAAAAGCAAAACTGCTTTCATCATAAGTCAATGGCTTTATTGCTATAATGTAATGCCCTTTGGATTAAAAAATGTAGGGCCAACTTACCAGAGGTTGGTTAACAAAATGTTCAGCAACCAAATTGGGAGGAACATGGAAGTGCATGTGGATGACATGCTTTTCAAGAGCAAGGAAGAATTGACGCATCTAGACGATCTGAGGGAGACGTTCGCCACGCTCAGACAATACCAGATGAAGTTGAACCCCAGCAAGTGTGCCTTTGGTGTAGGCTCGGGAAAGTTTTTTGGATTTATGGTGTCCAAGAGAGGAATAGAAACGAACCCGGAGAAGGTGAGAGCCATCCTTGACATGGCGTCACCCAAGACTGTCAAAGAAGTCTAGAAGCTCATAAGGAGGATTGTGGCACTCAATAGGTTCGTCTCTAAAGTGACGGACAAATGTCTGCCCTTCTTCAAAACATTGAAACAGGCTTTTGCTGGACCGACGAATGCGAGGCAGCGTTTCAGGAGCTTAAGCGTTATCTGAGCAATCCACCATTCTTAAGTCTGTCTAAGCAAGGAGAAGACTTGTACCTGTATCTGGCAGTATTAGCTACAGCCATGAGTGCAACCCTATTCCGAGAAGAAGATAAGAGGCAACTCCCAGTTTACTACATCAGTCAGGCTTTCCAAGGGGTTGAGGCCAAATACCCAAGGATTGAAAAGATCGCGTTTGCGTTGATCGTAGCCTCACATAAGCTACGACCATACTTCCAAGCAAACCCAATCCTGGTAATGACGGATCAGCCCATCAAAAAGTCCATGAACAAACTTGAGGCAGCAGGGGGAATGGTTCAATGGGTGATTGAACTCAGCCAGTTCGACATCGAGTACCACCCCAGAACGACCATCAAGGCATAAGCATTGTCGGACTTCATTGCCGAGTTCACCATTCCAGAAGATGACAATGCCACCAACAAGACAGAACATTGGACAATTCGGACTGATGGTTCGTTAGCTCAAAAGAGAGGGGGAGTAGGGGTCATCATAGTCACCCTTGACGGAGAAATGCTCAAGTACGGAGTTCAGTTGAAGTTCTCGGCAACCAACAATGAGACCGAATATAAAGGAATACTAACGGGGCTGAGGCTTAGGAAGACACTCAGGGCTAAGGACCTGCTCGTCCAGAGTGATTCAAAATTAGTAATAGGGCAGATCAAAGGAGAGTATAAAGCAAAAGAGGAAAGAATGCAAAAATACCTCAAGCTGACGAAACATCTAGCCCAGGAGTTTGATAAATTGGAATTCGTGCAGATCCTAAGACGTCAGAACATGGCGGCACACGAGATCGCAAAGACGGCCTCGTCAGAAGAAGGGTCAATGAGCATGGAGTTAAACATGGAAGTCCAAAAGTGCCCTAGTATTGAAGAAGTCCCAACATTTGTGATCTAGAGCACAAACAGCTGGATGACACTAATCGTATCTTTCCTTTAAGACGGACGCCTCCCTCAGGACGCCGAGGAGGCCAAAGAGATCAAGAAGAGGGCAGCCAAATTTACAATCCTAAATGACACCCTATACAAGAGAGGCTTCTCCACGCCTTACTTGAAGTGTGTCGACGAAGACGAAGCCAAGTACATCCTAGAAGAAATCCACAAAGGAGTTTGCGGGACTGTGCCGGTCCTAAGTCTCTGGTAAGCAAGGTCATTCGAATAGGTTATTTTTGGCCTACTATGCAGGAAGACACAGTAGAACTCATCAAGAAATGTGATAAGTGCCAAAGGTTCGGGAATGTCCAGCGACTTCCAACAGAGAAACTAACGACGATAGCATCCTTATGGTCATTTGCATAGTGGGGAATTGACATCATCGGTCCATTGCCCCAAGGTAAGGGTCAGGTAAAATTTCTAATAGTTGCTATTGATTACTTCACAAAATGGGTTGAAGCAGAAGCACTAGCAACAATTACCGAAGCCAGAATCAGGAGTTTTGTGTGGAAGAATATAATCTGCAGGTTCGGGATTCCAAGGACGATCATATCAGACAATGGGTGGTAGTTCAACAACCAAGGCTTCAAAGACTTCTGCTCAGGCCTAGGCATCAAGAACCAGTTCTCATACTTAGGGCATCCACAGGCGAACGAATAGACGGAGGTGACGAATCGGACACTGCTCAAGATTATCAAAACCAAGTTAGACGACGAAGGATGCCTGGCCAGAGGAATTGCCCAACATCCTGTGGGCCTACAAAACCACGACAAGGACCCCAAATGGAGAGACACCCTTCAGACTCACCTACGGCATTAAAGCAGTAATCTCGATAGAGGTAAGAGTAACCAGCATCAGGTGAGAGGTACTGCGCAAAGAAAACAATGACGACCAACTGCGAATCAACCTGGATTGTCTGGACGAAGTAAGAGACAAAGCTTTTAGCAGAATGACGATATACCAACAAAAGATGGCCAAATACTACAACAAGAGGGTAAAGCTCAGATGACTAGACATAGGCGACCTCGTCCTGTGCAAGGTCACCACGACAACTAAAGACTTTGCCCAAGGAAAGCTTGGCCCCACATAGGAAGGTCCCTACTGAGTCGTCCACTACTCCCGGCAAGGCAGCTATCACTTAAAAACCCTAGACGGACAGAGGCTCCCGCGTCCATGGAACATTGGGCAATTGAAAAAATACCACCAATAGATACAAAAAATAAATGTATTCATTCCTAAAATTAATAAAAAGATTATTCAGCCAATATCTTTGTGCAAGCAGGTCTAGTCGGTTGTAAAACTAAAAAAGGTTAAGTAACAAGATTCTGCCTTGACGGATGTACGTTATTGATGAAGCCACAAACATAACAAGATCCCTTAAATAGGTGTAAGTCACAAAAGAAAAAGGCTAAGTAACAAGATTCCACCTTGATGGATGTACGTTACTGATGAAGCCACAGAAATGACAAGATCCCTTAAATGGGTGTAAGTCACAAAAGAAAATGACAAAGTAACAAGATTCCGCCCCGACGGATGCAAGTTACTAACAAGATCCCTAAGAGAATATAAGTAAAAAAAAAAGAAAAGAAGAAGAAGAAGGAGATAAGAAACTTGCAACAAATCAAAACAAAGCTCAGGCTGAATATGAGCTCCCAACTAGTTCAGCAAGACCTTCGACGAGATCCCTTGAAGGGGTGCGAGTTGCAAGAAGTCAACTAAGTAACATAACTCGCACAAACGAGAAGCAAATCACTAACGAAGAAAAAGGAAGGGCATAACTAAATTTTTTTACTAAGTACACAACATGGACGCAAGCATATCATGAGCCAATAAGTATGCAATCGCAAATGCAAGTAGGTACACAGTCATAAATTTAATTAAAGCCCCAAAACAACAAGCAGTTACCATTGTTTTTCACATTTAACGGCCCATAAATACTGGGCTAATAATGTTGTTCTCAAGATAGACTAAAAGGAAATTGTTCTAAAAATTAGATTTACAAAACGCCCTAAAACATAATGGGCACCCGAAGAAACAAAAAAGAAAAGGAAATTTTCATAAGTGTTAAGCATCAGCAGCAATGTCGTCAGTGGCGGGGGCATTCTCGGGAGCGTCAGTCTTGGTAGCCAAAGATTGGGCAACCTCATCAACAATTATTTCCTTGTCTACCTCCTCCAAGTCTAGCTTCTCCAAGTCCACTCTAGAGAGGTGCTTAATGAAGTATCTCCTCAGAAGCTCAAACCCCTTGAAGCACCAGCTGAAAACCACGGTGTTGTACTCCTCAGTTTACTAAAAGCCCTCGACGGCCTTGGCCGCGATTCCTTTGATCTTCTCCTTAGTAGCTGTAAGTTGCTCGTCTTTCTCCAAGGTTAACTCCCGCTCAGCTCTAAGCTCATTAGTCAAAGTCTTGAGCTTTTCCTTGACCAGGTTGGCTTCGCTCATGGCGACTATCATCTCTTTCTTCAATTTCGAATTTTCTGCCTCCAAGGTTGTCACATGGGACTGCGTAGACTCGACCTTAGCCTCCGAAGCCAAGTACTCCGAAGTGAGATGGAGACTCTCTCCTAACACCTAAAAAAAAAAAAAAAAAAAATATATATATATATATATATATATATATAAAGAAGGAAGAAAGACGAACGGAAGACAAAGTTGCACAGGTACCTGGACGAGCTTATAGAGGTGACGCCTCATAACTTCATTGGCAGACACCCCCGAGAACACTTTTAGGTCATCTGCACCAAAGACATCTTGAGCACGTGCCAAGGCAACCTTGACATCATCCCAGATGCTAGAGGGTCGAGAGTCAACCTTCTCCTTTTGCTTATCCCCGGTCCTTGGCTTCTTATGCTGGGGAGTAAGCTCCTCCACCAAAGGGGTCGGCGATGCTGTCCCCATCGTCCTAGGGGTCGGAGTCGAAGGAAGCGTTGCAAGTATGGGGGCCCCTCTCTTCGTTACACGGACGGACTTAGCCCCAATAGCGGACAAGGGCTCGTCCTTCTTGTTCCTCATCCGGGCATACATGTCTTTGTTGAACTTTGTCATCATTTTTGTAAGAGGAGAACACTTGTTAATATTTATCCAAGTATGCATAAAGTGTTCAATACTGACGAACCTAACACTTACTATTTTTTCCTTCAATATCTATGATGTGCAGCATGTAGGGGGATGGGTCCGAACCTAAGCAATAGAACGCAAGGGTCCGCGGATGTACAAGATCATCCCAACTTTCAACCGTCTTGGCGTACTCTATCACTTTCTCAACACGACCCTAGTACTTGCTTTTGAGTTTAGGCCGCCTCTTAATTGTGCAAAGAAACGGCAAAAAAAAAAAAAAAGGTTATGGACAACTATATAAACCGAACAAAAATCAACAAACGATGAGAAATATTGACGCACCTAAGTTCGAGGTTCCCTACTGACGGAGCAACCTTGGGATATTGCCCCAAGCCTCGCTAGCGGGGGTCTCAAAGTCGTACCTAGACATGAAAAAGAAACGGGATTTCCAGTACCTGAAGGACGAAGGTAAACCCCTTACAATCCTAGCTCTCCTCGCCCAGGGTACCAACTCATAATATCCATATTCTTTTGACTCCTTCAAATGATAAAGATAGATGAGTTCACCTACCTTAATCATGTCCTCGTTAGCAGCCAACCATATTTCCATACAGTTGACCGCTATCCTCCATGAATTGGGCATAAGCTGCCCGGGAGCAATTCCAAAGTAGCCTAAAAGCTCCATTATAAACGAATGGACGAGGAGCCTGAGCCCACAAGTGATGGCAGCCTCGTAGAAGCATACCTCACCAGGGAAGAAATGGCAAGCCTGATCCTTATTATTAGGCCGACGAACGCGAACCCGCTCTGGAAATTGAAACCTATCCTTGAATCTATCCACGGTGTCAGTATCCAGCCCACACACCTCCTCGAGGGCATGAAAAAGCCCTAACCACACGAGGAGTAGAGACAGCTGTATCACCTTCCTCTAGGCCGTTGCTAGACAACAACCCAGTCTCGAGCTCATTGGATCTCAAGTTTGACATTCTCTTCGTCTCACCCTCAAACCAAGTAATCGACTGGCCAAGTATTGGGGATAGCTCTCCTAAGACCACACTCAACCCACAACCCGCAAAAATAAAGTCCCCAACCAAGGGAAGAAAGTCACCAGAAACACCTAAAGCAGCCCTTAAGCGAGAAAAAAAGAAGGAAATTGAGGGGCAAGCTACTCTAACCTCATAGCCACTAACCATGAAAAGCTAAGAAGGGGTTGAATCCTAAAAACCCAAAAATAAAAAACAACCATAGCAAGGTGAAGAGAAAGGAAAAATCAGAAATTTATAACAGATTATGAAGAAAAAGGAAATAGAGGGAGAGAAAAAGAAGAACGTACTTTGAAAATAAGCAGCTCAAATCGGAGGAGAAAATCCAAAGGATATCGCCAAAACAAGGTCGGAACGGTCGCACAAGTGAATAGGAAGGAAAAAACTCAGAGTGAATGATTAGAGAAATGGGGAAAAGTGAAGGAGAGGAAAGTTTAAGGCCCAAAAAACTAAAAAACATCGAGAAACCCAAGGGTCATGGGATTAACTCCACTAATTAGCGCGTGCCAGGTGGCCACGTCGCGTGTGGCGCCGCCACTATGCATTTAATTCGGAGTGAAACCCCAAGGGTCATGGGATTAACTCCACTAATCAGCGCGCGCTAGGTGGCCACGTCGCGTGTGGCGCCGCCACTACACATTTAATTCGGAGCAAAACCCCAAGGTCATGGATAGCTCAGGAAAACTTTTCATCTTCTATGGTCATTGTGACATGTCATGGCAACCACAGAAGCGAGGGGCAACTGATGGGACTGACGAGCTCTCATCTCCTAAACAAGACCACTAAGAAGGATGAAGTCGTCTTGACGAACTAAGAGATCAGTCATTACTGATGAAGACACGAGGGTCATTCAATATAGTCAATAAATAATTTGGACAGTTACAAAGCCAACCATGCAGACCGTTGGGAGCCTATTAAAGCCCCATTACTAGGCAGAGGTGTTACCAAGAAAGACATTAACCACCACAAAGGCTAGAATCCAAGGCAACCTATATAAGGTCCCCACATTGTCAACAGAAGGTACATAAGCACTTTTATAATAAACACTCATTGTTATACTACTATTCTATTTTTATTTGAGAAAACATTTTTTCCCGTTCTGACTTGGGCATTGGAGACATTGTGGCAAACACCACACTGGTGACCACCTTGGAAGGAGCAATCTTTTCATCTACGCAGGTGCTCAGGCGAGAGTTCAGATCCATCTGGATATGTTTAACTCGACTGACGAGGTCATGCTTCATCATATTCAAATATAATGGAAGGAAATTCAACTAAATATATATATATATATATATATATATATATATTTAAAAGATTTCGTATGATTTTTTAAATTCATATTGTAAGGTTGAATTTATTCAACTATGTGTTGGCTTTATTCCGTGCCAAATTTGCTTGTAATTCAGCAATTAGATACCCTGTGTTTAGGTGAGAATCATGTAAGGGTTATATGTGAGAGAGTGTGCGGAATTCAAGTGTGTGTGCAATCAAGAGCATTCTCGTGATTGGAACTCGTGAGTGACTCACGACTGATGACTTGCCAAAGTGCCACAAGTGTGAAGCATGCAAGAAGTTAAAGGGTCATGACAGTTGGAGCACTACAGGATAAAAATGACAGTCTGGCCAGTCAGTTATTTCGTAACTGGAACTCGCGACTTGTCCCAGTTGCGAGTAAGTCGTCAGAACCCCCTATTTTGCAGAAAAATGACTTTTCACATTCCTCACATACCTTACTATAAATACCCTAATACCCACGAAATGTAGAGAGGTTCTAGAGAGAATTTTGAGAGAGAAATCCCAAAGAACAACAAGATTGATTCATTCACAATCTTATACATTTGACTTTTCAAATTCCTCTACTCTCACCCTCTCCATTGACATACTATTGAAAGGAGCTTTAACCAAATCCTTACCTCACCATATTCATATCAGTGAGAAGGTTATTTGGTGCTTGGGAAGCAGTTTAGAGATGACCAATTCATTTGGTTGATGCAATGGGCTTATTGCGGAATTTGGTAAGCTAGAGAAGTCAAGGTTAGGCTTAATCCTGTTGAAGCAAGAAGCTTGGAGGGCTTAGGTGCATCGAGTAGATTAGGCTTGGAAGGTTTATTGCTATTCATGTATCCAAACTGATTTTTTAGTGGATCATTTTACCGCTTGGAAGGCGGCAAAGAGGTTTTTTGCCGAGTTCTTCAATTTCCTCTTCGATAACACGTGTCGGGGTTATCTTGTGTTTACATCTCACTAACCCTTACTCTTTGCTTTTAATTACTGTTGTGTTGTGATTACATTATGGCTTAAAGTAGCTTGGTTGTTTGGGTATAGCTTGTACTTATCATTCCGCACATATATTGTTTGAATATAAGCTTGTATTGGTTATTTTGAAATTGGGGTTTAAACATTCACTAGTGTTTTACACACCAAGTGAACTTTCAATTGGTATCAGAGCAGGTACACTTTGACGGATTTGTATATCCTAAATGTGATCCTTGACCCTAAGATGGATAGGTCTCAGTCCCTAAATGCACCTCCCTTCTTTGATGGGAGTAATTATGCCTTTTGCAAAGTGTGTATGTGTGCATTCTTGTGCTCTATTGATGAGAGAGTATGGGATGCGGTTAAGAATGGTTGGACTAGGTCGAAGGCTGCCAAATCTACTTGGGATAAGACAGCCCTTGCAGCGGCCAATGCTAATAGTGAAGCTTTAAATGCTATATTTTGTGGTGTCTCACTCGATGAATTTCATAGGATTTCACATGTGATAATCGCCAAGGAGGCGTGGGAAATTTTGGAGACCACATATGAAGGCACCAAGAAGGTGAAAGACACCAAGCTACAAATGCTCACCACTCGTTTCGAAGAATTGAAGATGAGTGAAGATGAATCATTCGACTCCTTCTTTGGGAAGTTGAATGAAGCGGTGATTGGAAAATTCAACTTGGGTGAAAAGACGGAGGACTCCAAGGTTGTTAGGAAGATCCTACGATCATTGTTGGAGAGCTTTTGTGCCAAGGCCACAGTCATCAAAGAGAGCAAAGACCTTGATGAGATAAAGATTCAAGAACTCATCGGTTCTCTTTAAACTTATCAGCTATCTCTACCATCATAAAGGAAGAGCAAATCTCTTGCTCTTAAGAAAATTAATGTGAGAGTTGAAGCTCAAGACTTCTCAGATGAGGATGAGGTTGAAAAGGAGGTGGCGTACATTGTAAAGAACTTTCGCAAGTTCTTAAAATTTAAAAAGGATGGGAAGTCTTTTGAGAAAGGGAAATTCTTAAATTTCAAGAATGACAAGAAAGATTTCAAGAAGAAAGATTCCAAAGATTCTTCTCCATCTCAAGTAGTCACGTGCTATGAGTGCAAAGGGCATGACCATTTGAAGAAAGAATGCCCCACTTATTTGAAGGCAAAGGGTAAAGTCTTTGCTACTATCCTTAGTGACTCGGATAGCTCCAATTCGAATTCGGAAGAAAGTTGTGATTGAGAAGGAAACTACTCTGCCATTATGACCATTGCATTCGTGGACTCTTCAGAAGATTTGAGCACTCTAGTGGAAGAGCTCGATGAGCACACCGAAGTGGAGTCTATGGGGGTTGGAGAGGAATCCAATGATGAAGATGAAGAATACATCTATGAAGGAGCAAAGGAATTGCAAGAATCCTATAATTCTCTTCTTAAGAAGACTAGAGAGTATGCTAGAGTGGCTAAGGTAGCCTTTAGAAAAATGAAGAAAGCAGAGCAAGACTACAAGAGCATACTCGTGAGGTATAAAGAAAAAAAAATGTGAAGTTGAAATGATGAATGAAGAGCTAACGAATGCCAGTTCTAGGATTAAGTTTCTTGAGCTTGAGGTTATTCAAGCTAATGCTAAAATGGAGCGTGTTGCTGCAAAGAAGCTTGATGAGGTGCTTGCCTATCAAAAGCGCTCCTCTGATAGAAGTGGCTTGGGATACAATGAAGAAAGTAGCTCAAGTGCTAATGTGTCTAAGGAGATGAAGTTTGTTGAGACCAAAGAACTGGTGGTTACAACCCCTTTTGTTGAAAGTGTGAAAGTTGAGAAGAAGCCAAATGTGGTTACTCAAAAGTTTTTGACAAAGCCTCTATATCCATTTATGGCCAAACCCAAAGCAAAAAGGAAGTCTCTTCTGAAGGCACAAAGAGGTCCTCAAACTCAACACTTTTGTCATCATTGTAGAGTCCGATGACATACTAGGCCAAATTGCCACAAGTTTCAAGTATTGAAGAATGCAGGTTCTCAAAGGCCAAGAGGACAAGGAAAGGGCAAAGGGAACCACAAGCAATCAAAAGGGCGAGAAGTAGATCTCGGTATTGGTGATGTGATGAAGATGATAGACACCATCACTTCTTATTTGGCCAACTTCACCCTAAGGTTTGAGAATCGTCACTCAAGTACTCAATCCTCTAAGGATATTACCCCAAACGCTGTGCCGTGTGGGTGAAGAAGGGTACTCATGTATAAGCATTATAACATGTCCATGCATTAATTCTTTCGATATGTTGTGACATTCTTGGTTGTTTGCTTATATTTTTCATTCTAGCATGTTTTTATTGTTTTTGTTGTTTAAGAAGCTTTGAATGTTAGTTTGTTTTGTTTTTGATCAATCTTTACTTGTTTTGTGTCAAAAATCCAAAAACACATAAAAAATAGAAAATCAAAAAAGTTTGATCGGCATTATTGTATATTGTCACGTGCATGTTTAGCCTTGTATCTCTGTACTAATGGTTTTTTGCATTTACGAGCTTAGCTTGTTCTTTTTGCACTTGTATCATTGTGGGAAAAATCTTGACATCTATGTGATTATTTTAAATAGATCTTCAAACTTGTCATGAATGATTAGTAAATAGTTTTGTTGATCTTAAGACATGCATAGACTTGTGCCTATATATCTTCCCACTCTTTTATGTTTTTGCTTTATAACTCAACCAATGTGAAATCTCGAAAAGAGATAATGAGCTGCAAAAGCTGTCACACATACTAATATTTGACTAGAAAAAAGAGAAAGCGACTTGTTTTTGAAAATGTATGGTGCTCAAAAAGCCAAAGGCTTGCTCTCAAAAATGAAATATCAATATTTTCAGGCATCTATCTCAAAAAGAGATGTAATGTTCTAAAAAAATCAAATGTTATGAAATGTAAGAAGTCAAATAAAAAGCTTCAAAGTTATGTAATCAAGTCTTTGTAAGAGGTCATATATGCTCATTTCTATAATTGAGATTGGTCACTCTACTTAGTGCTAATTGTGTATGCTTTGGTTAAATTGATCATTGAAGTTTCATATTAGACTGAGGACTATCTCACATTTGATACCCACACACAACACACATGCCTAATGTTCAATGAATGTCTTATTCATTTGTATGATTGCACTTGATTAAATGTGTTGTACATACTCAATCATATGTTGATCAAGCACAAAAATATTTTGGAGTATTTTAGTTGTTTTTGGAAAGTGTTTTGTTTCAAAATTTTTCTGAAAAATCCAAAAATTTTCAACTCAGACTTTTGGCGACTCACTCGCGAGTCATGCTAGTTGCGAGCTTACTTAGAAGGTTTTGCGATTCCCTGGTGAATAAGACCTCTAGTCGCGAAAAACACTTAGAGAAATTTTAAAAATTTCTGGGTTTTGGTCATTTTCGCGACTACTTCGCGGGTGGAAGTCCAGTCGCTAGCTTACTCAGAGAAGTTCGCGACTCATTGGTGAGTGGATGCCCTAGTCGCGAAAAAGACTTAGACAAAATTTTGAAAATTTTGTACAAGGGTTTTTGGCGACTCGTTTTGGCGACTTGCTTGCAGGTTATATGAGTCGCGAAAATCGTATGTTTTACATAAATAGGGTTAAATCTCAGACAGTTTTCAAAAATTGTTCAGTTTTCCATTGCATCATGTGCATAACCCTTTGTCTTCTCTGCCTTTCCCTCTCCCTCTCCCAAAACCTCCATTCTTACTCTCAAAACCTTAATTTTCTTCTTCAATCTTTCATCAATCTTCAAGAAAAGGTATGGGTTTTCTCTTATTTTCACTCTATTTCAAGTGTCTATTCCTAGTTTTCTAAGATTTTGTGTTTATGTTGAGATATTGAAATATGGTTGTTGAATATGGGTTTTTGATGAGTTTGATATATGGGGTTTGTTGGTATAATACTTGTTATACATGTTTGTTCTTCATATTTATGCATTATACTATGATTTTGTGTTGTGCATACCATCTTCATGATAAAATGTCTCTTAGATGTTTTTTTGTGTTTTTTGGATTCCATTAAGTACAAAAATTGTGGGGATAGTTATGTTTCTTTGTCTTTGAAATATCAAATGATTATGTGTTTTCACACTTTGTCCTTTGCATGTTTTCATGCCCTTATTGCACACTTTTGCATATGATGCACACACACACACCCTTTGACATGATGAATGTGTAATGCCATGATTGAATCATGGTTTAATGTTTAGCATCTTCACTTGTCATATTTTTTGAATTACTCTTTCAATTCCAGTTTTTAGATTTTTAATTCGAAGTTTATGTTTTGGTTCTAACTTGTTACTAATCAAGTTTGTTACCGGGTATTGTGCTTTGTTTTGTGATATTTGCTGCTTTGTTTTGCAGATGGCTCCACGAAAAATCACTGCTCAGCGTGGTGACAAGAGGAAGTGCATGGATGATAGCCAGTTTTGCTCCATTCAACATTTTAAGCAATACAACCATCACTTTGAGAAGGCTCCAATCATTTAGGAGCGATTTATGGATCTTGTTGAACTCAAGGAATCCTTCATCCTTTGTTGTTTTGAAGGAAAGGGTTGGGAAAAACTCCTTAGCGATCTCCTCGGGGTTTGTGAACCACTGATTAGGGAATTCTATGCTAATGCCATACTAAAAAATGATTACCTAGACTGTTGGGTTAGAGGCCATGAATTCACTTTTGATGTGGGGGACATTGATGGTGTTCTTGGACATGGAGACCTAGATTATGATGACTTCACTCCTTTCAAGGACAAGATGATCTTTATAGAAACGGTACAATCCTGTATTGGTGGTGCTAAGGAAGGAAAATACCTCAACACAACCACCTTCCTTTCGGATTTGAGATGCCTTACATACATCATATTGTTCAACCTGTATCCGGTAAGGAAGTTGACTACCATCAACAATGTTAGAGCCATCTTTCTAATAGAGCTTCGTGAGAGAATCTACATCGACACCGGTTGTCATGTCCCAAACCCGATACTCGGATTTGTGACCATGATCGGCATGTTAATATCAAGCCTAAACCTGGTATTAACAAGAACGAACTAAACTTTTACAAAAACTTCCCTCTTACTTTCATTCTTGTTTCTTTACTTCTAGATATAACTTTTCACTTGATACTCAAGGCATCTACACTGTACTCAAAATATAACATAATCCACTAGTCATTCAATTTCCACGGTTTCATATAATACATCTCTTAATACTTTAAGGTACACAACTTTCATTAGATCCCAAAATACATCATACTACAAATCTAAACATCAAGTTACTAATTTAGGATCTATACATATAAAACTAAAACCAATTCCTTCTAAAACTCGACTAAGACTCCCTCTGCTCCAAACTAAAAACTGTTGACTGAAAGAGTGGAAGGGGTGAGCTACACAGCTCAATAAAGGTAAGATACATAAGAATATAATAAGAATGCATGTAAATCAAATCATTTCAATTTATAAATATTCAGATAGGAGAACATCTTTTCATGCATAGCATTTTATACTATTTATAATGATAACTTATACGCTCTTCGAAGGAAAATAATTGTTCTCCATTTTCGTATCAGAATAATATTACCAAAGCCTTTCAGATAGAATCTCTTTCATTTCTTACAAAGTCACCAAATATAATATTGATTACTTAAAATCACATACATACATACATACATACATATATATATATATATATATATATTTTCGTTACAAAATAATCATTTTAATTTAAATAAGATAATTGATAACTTTGTCTTAACTAGAAACATCTTGACGAATAAGAAAAATTTTCTTTATAACATTCTTCTCGTAAAATATTATAACTTTCATAGTATAAAACTTAACGTTTCATAAAGAATAGATATCTGCTAACTTTTTAACATAAACTTGTACTTTCATCAGAAACTTGTACTTTCATCAGAAACTTTATCTTTATAGAACACTAAAACCATTTCATGAGATTCTTTATCTTTAAAGCACAACTGAACTTCAGAAACTCTTATCTTTAAAGAACAGCTTTTCTTTTCATCATAAACTTCCTTTCATGAGAGCTTTTAACTTTTCATAATGCATTTAAATAAATCATTCTCTCATGATCAATAAAATAATATAGCTATTCATAGCATATTAGTTAGTTCATATCTGATAAGTTTGTACTTATTTGGAAGGCTTCTAGCACCACTGTACTAGGCATCCAGCATTCCCTACAATACTAAGTATTCCCGGGATCACATCATAATTCATGTCTTGAACCATGGGGGTAGGTTGGCATCCTCCACAAGTTGGCCGTTACCAATAAGGGTGGGTACAGCAGAGCCAATCCCACTTTTAATGGCCAATCATATAACATTTTCTATGGAAAGCCAGTAATTAAATCTCTACTGGCTGAGTTCAGATCATTAGAGGACATAACCCGAAAACATTTCATACTTATACATCATACTGAAATTCATAGTTTTCATAATATTTCATAATAAAAGCATTTTCATTGTTTTCTTTAAACATCATGTTCATGGAATTAATAATAGCATCAATATGCTTAAATCATGTACATAAAGTTTTGAGAACTCATGAACATATCTTTGTCTGAAACATGATTATATGCTATATCTCTAATCAAAAACTTTTTAATGCATAATGCACTTTAAAATAACCTCATGACTTACCAAATGCTCATATAACTTATTTCTTACCTGAAAGCAGAGGAACCGAGAGCCTAAAGTTGAAAGAGCTTAGACCTGGGGCTGGTTACACCTAAACCAAATATCAAAACTTATTACTATCAATTACTCCTTATCATAAACTTACACATTCATTTCAAAACCTATATCTTAGAACCAAGGAAATCCTAATTCCACCTCAACGAGGTTCCCACAAACATATTATGCACACATCAACAAATGATGTACCAAACTAAAGAAAAACCTTCATTCTCATATTTATATTATATCTCCAGAGGAGCCAACTTTTTTTCAAAAAGTGCTTGAGATTAGGGCAATAATGCATACATAAATATAAAATCCTTTAAGCATGGTTATGTAATCATACACTCATAAGGAAACATACAGCATGTTGAACAAAACAGCTTCATAAATACAATTGTCACATGGTTTAGAACCCCTCTTTTGAGTACTAAACCTCAAACCAAATTACACAAAATTAATCTATGATCTAGACACACCAAAAGATAAGCATATTAAATTATAGCTCAAAACATTCATCCTAACTTTGGGATTAAATCCTCAAAGTCAGAGTTATCATTTACTGTTTACTGCTCATTTTAGCAGCATATGCCTCATTTGTAAAATACAAATGGGCTATCTAAACATATTCAATCTTCATGCAATTTTATAGAAAAACTTCTCTAGATATTTAGTAAATACCATATCAATTTTAGAGTCAAAGAATAAAACCATGATTTACTAAAAATCATACAAGATAACATACTCAAATCCGTCTTGACAGAATGTTATACAACTTAGAAATTAAACCATTATTTTTATATTGATCCAAATGCTGTGAGACTACTTCCAATACAACCATTTGTCTTAGCATTCATAAGAACTACTCCTAGCATCTTAATTCACTGAATACAATTTAATACATAATTTATCATATGTAAACACAGAATTTGTCACAGTGACAACTTTGCAACATTTTCTTGTAAATTCATAAACAATTATCAAACAATGATATTTTTATATGAGGATTTTTATACACTCATTAGAAATGTTAGAAAACACTTACATATAGTCATTTAACCATTTATAGCAAAATTACATGCAACAAAAATCTCAGCTGTAACATCAAAAGTATTCATCCTAATTTTTTCTTACTTCCTTAATCATATACAATCATTAATTAGTAAAAACCTTAATCTACCTTCAACAAATTACTAACACAGTTTCAAAGCTTCTTAAAACACTATATATATATATATATATATGGACTTACAAATTCATGATTTCCTAATTTCACAAATCACAAATTTTAGCTTCTAACAATCAGATTAGAGAACATAGAAGTGAAACTAAAGCAAACCATTCCACCATTAAAATACCCATAATAAGATGAGGTTTTTATTTACTTACCCACAAACTTTGAAGCTGAAATCTTAGGGCTAATCTTTTAATTTCTTCCTTAGAGTGAGATACATGGTTTCGGTGAGAGAGGGAGGGCTGTTGGTGAGAGAGAGGTGCTACCAAATAGAACAAAGAAAGAAGATGATCAGAAAAGAGCAAAGAAAGAAGAACAAAGAGTCTTCTAGTACAACCAAGAAAAGATAAGGGAAATATCTTGGGTGGGGCACGTGTTGGCCAAGAGAAAGAGGGTTGATGGGTCACCCTTTAGACTTTTTTAAAATTTACTTTTCCCCCCTTTATAAGCTTATATTCTAGAAATGCCCAAACAACAATATAACTTTACATATAAGCCCTTACCTTTATAAACTTCTTTCTATCATTAAAAGAGCATATATCTTTTATAATATCACAATATCAAAGCTTTATGCACTTAAAGTAATTAAGATAATAACAAGCATATAAACCCTTACCTTAAACACTTAATTAAACACCAATAACTATATATCTAATAACTCAACCACCTAATATAATTTTGTACATAGTATATATTCATAATACAATTAACCCTTCAATTTTTTATAATCTTTACAATTCTTATTCAAAGGCATTATAAAATAGTATGGTTATTAAATACTCTGCTATTAATTATAAAAAGGAAGTGGCTTAAAATAATAATTAGCCACTCAAACACATTGTTTAACTATAAAGTTGGGTCGGGATGTTACATCGGTGCTCATCTATTCACCATCATTGCCGAAGCAATAAAGACAACCTCAAGGGCAAAGCTTCTTCTCCCAAGTTTGATTATGAGGATCCTTCATGAAAAAGGTGTGGAGACTCCATAGGATATAAGCCTAATGAGTGTGCCTCCTTCCATCAATTCTCAAACAATCCTAAGGAGCAAAGTTCATCTTCCGGGTGATGAGGAAGAAGATGAACCTGAACAAGCACCTCCCGCGGACATAGAAACTGAAGCGGAAGGACAACTATCTTCTTCAAGAAGAGGTGGTGGTTAAGGAAGGAACAGAGCTTCATTGTCTTCATCAGTGCCTCTAGACACTTTTCAGATTATTCTTGAGAGGATAGATGGCCTAAGAGATGTCCAAACTGAGCACTCCAAGAGGCTTACAACCATCCAAGACCAAATCATCTTGCTCACAGCCAAGTTTGGTAACTTCACGAACTAGCAATAACCCTTAGGCCATTCCGGTCAAAAAGGGGGAGTAGTATGGAGTAGCTCTTGAGGGGGAGCCTATCTAGTGGGGGATAACTTTTTATAAGTTTTTATAGCTATTATAGTTTTTCATAGTTTTTATGGTTTATCATAGCACTTATTCTAGTACTCTATGGTTTTAGTACTTCAGTTTTTAAGTACTCTATGTCTTTAATACTTTGGTTTTAAAATACTTGGATATTATGTGTTATGGATGCTTGAATTTTTTAGCTATTTAAACAATATTTATTTTTGTACCTTTGCTTTTGTAGCTATTTAGTATTTTTAGATTATGTTTTGCATTCTCTTTAGTACTTTTGTGCCTTTGTTGGATCTTGTATCCTTGATGCAATTACCTTAGTGTTCTTGCATCGGTTGAGTGTTGGATATGCAAATGATACTTTGCATTGAGCTTATTAGCTTGCATGTCCAAATGTTCATTCATCGTGTGAATGTTCATTGTGGTCACTATTTATAGTGACTATTCTTGTTTGGTTAAGCCATGTTTAATTCTCATATCCATACTTGCATGGTTGCATTGTGCTTGCTCCATATACATTTCAGGATTTCAGCTTACAATGAACTTCTTGTGATATTGTTTTCAAGAAAACTTGTCTGTATGGTTCAAGAGCTTCACAGAACTTAGAGTTAGGTGTGAGTGAGTTTTGGCAACTGTTCCTAACTCACATTTTAAGTTTAGAGTTTGTTTTAGAGTTTTGTCCCAGAATAGACAAAGGGGGAGATTAAGGTTGAATTTATTCAACCATGTGTTGGCTTTATTCCGTGCTAAATTTGCTTATAAATCAGCAATTAGATACCCTGTATTTAGGTGAGAATCATGTAATGGTTGTGTGTGAAAGAGTGTGCAGAATTCAAGTGTGTGCGCAATCAAAAGCATTCTTGCTACTGGAACTCGTGAGTGACTTGCGACTGATGACTCGCCAAAATGCCACACATGTGAAGCATGGTAGAAGTTGAAGGGTCATGACAGCTAGAGCATTACAGGACAAAAAAGACAGTCTAGCCAGTCAGTTATTTCGTGACTTGTCCCAATCGCGAGTGAGTGGCCAGAACCCCCTGTGTTTGCAGAAAAATAACTTTTTACATTCTTTATATACCTTACTATAAATACCCTTATACCCACAAAATGTAGAGAGCTTCCAGAGAGAATTTTGAGAGAGAAACCCCAGAGAACAACAAGATTGATTCATTCACAATCTTATACATTTGACTCTTCAAATTCCTCTACTCTCATTCTCTCCATTAACATACTCTTGAGAGGAGCTTTAGCCAAATCCTTATCTCACCATATTCATATCAGTGTGAAAGTTATTTGGTGCTTAGGAAGCAGTTCAGAGTTGATGCAATGGGCTTATTGCGGGATTCGGTAAGCTAGAGAAGATAAGGTTAGGCTTAACCCTGTTGGAGCAAGAAGCTTGGAGGGCTTAGGTGCATTAGGTAGAATAGGCTTGGAGGGTCTATTACTATTCATGTATACCAACTGATTTTCTAGTGGATTATTTTAACGCTTGGAGGGCAGCGGAGAGGTTTTTCGCCAAGTTCTTCGGTTTCCTCTTCGATAACATGTGCCAGTGTTATCTTGTGTTTGCATCTCTCTAACCCTTACTCTTTGCTTTTAATTACTGTTGTGTTTTGATTACATTATGCCTTAGAGTAGTTTGGTTGTTTGGGTATAACTTGTACTTGTCATTTTGCACATATATTGTTTGAGTATAAGTTTGTGTTGGTTATTTTGAAATTGGGGTCTATACATTTACTAGTGTTTTACACACCAAGTGAACTTTCACATATAAAATAACTTCATGTTAACTATTAACATATTTTCTCAAATATATTAAATTATAAAGCTCATTCATAATTCTAAATACAATTCAAATAGTTCACACTAATAAGGGAAAAAAAATTATTTCATTTATGCGTGTGCAATACAATACATTAGTATCAAAGTAAAAGTAAAAAAATACAAAAAAGACTAACGTAGAGAATAAGTTAAAAAAAAAAAAAAAGTGAAATAAGGGTTGAAGGTTGACAGAATAGTTTACAATGACATATATATATATATATATATATATATATATATATATCTATCAAATCAAAAACACACATACATTTTGAGTCTTTTGTATTGGGTTTACGATGATGTGTGACTGGATTTTTGCCCCTGTGCATGCATGTGGGTACTAAACAAAGTTGCGAGTCTTACTCCTAAAGTGTGCTTAAGTCTTATGAGGAAGGGTCATTAATTGAAGTGAAAGCGTCATTCATTGATGAGTGTTTTCCCTTTATTAGACTTGAATTGTCTTGATTTGACTTTAAGAGCTTGCACTTTTTAGAGCTTAAAAGATATTTTTAATTGATTAGGATTTGATTGACTTGACTTATGATGTTACCAATTAAAATCGAATCAATTGCCTTAATTGTTTTAAAGCCTCCTTTGAAACATTTTCCTTATATTTGAATAATTAATTGGATTCTAATGAATTGCTAAATAACTATTAACTTTAAGTTTAGAAAGTATTTAAGTCTTTTGTATTTGAAATGTTTGCCTCATTTATCTCTAAGAATTTTTAGTTGCCTTATTGAGTTTGAATCAGAATTAAAGATTGGATTGAGAAAGAAAAGAGAGAGTGAAGTAGGGAATTGATGGGAATCGTAGGGAAATTGATTTAATTTGAGGTAGTCACCCTCCATAGAAAAATATTGAGAGAGAGAGAGAGAATGCACTAAGCAATGAGTTGGGTTATTCGTCAATTGATATCTAATGTTGAATTGCAATCATGTATTTACAAGAGACTAGCTCTAATGTCATTGGCCCACATGGCTCAAGATAATTGACTAGTTAATTCAACATGTGCTCTATGAATTAAGTCATGTGTTAAATGAGTTACATGTGCTCAAATTGTAACTAACTCATCCTAATCTCAACCAACTATAGCTAACTACCTAACTAAAGGGATTCCATCAATTATTTCATTTCTTAAGATTTCCCTCCCCTTGAAAACACCTTGCCCACAAGGTGTTGTTGTGAAATAACACATTCATTAGGGGAAACCAGCCACTAACCCAATACACCAAAGCATCTTGACCATTGATTACACGAATACCTCCAAAGCAATTAATCATAACCCATGACATAGGAGCATAACGCAGAGTAGTCGTATTGAACTTAACCTTCAGCAATATAGAACATAATTTCTTATAAAAATTACAATCATCTCGGCTATAGAATCCATCATTTATCCTATAACTATCTCCAAGAAAAGAAGCATCTAGTTCCTTAGCTTTGTGACAACCACTAAGCAATGAGATTTGGCCCCCAACGTGATTATGTGGTAAGTCTACGTCTTCATTCTTGATTGTATGAATAGACCCATTTGGTGAAACATGAGTTTGGCTAACACCAATGAGCGTTGGATTACTCACAAGAACAAGTGGTTCTTGAATAGTAGCCTTCAATGGAGTGTCACAGGCAATAGATCCAAATCTTACTTGTAGTGCTTGAACAAAGGCATCCCAACTAACAAATAACCCAGTATCTTCAGCATCTTCAAACCACACCAATGCTTCCCCATCCATGTAAAAATAGGCCATTGGAAGCTTTTCATGATATGGGGTTTTGTAATGGTTGAAGTATTGGTTTGCTTTATAAACCCAAGCAGTATGTTCTTCACCATTGAACCTAGGAAAATCAACCTTGATTGATTTTGGAAAAGTTATGGCTAGAGCATTGCTTGATATATAATTCTCATTGGATCGAGGTGCTTGGGGTTGTTGTCTTCTTGTTTTTGCATTAGATAATTTCTTCAAAATGATACTAAGTTGTTTCTGAACTTCTTGAAAGATGGAAATAGCTTTGTCTAAAAGTATTGTAGATTTAGTTTCAACCACAGCTTCAAGATGAACGGCTCTGATACCACTTGTTAGGAATCCGATGGTTCCTAATGGGGATGAATAGAAATTATAGTTGAATTGATGGCAATTGTAGGGAAATTGACTTAATTTGAGGTAGCCAACCTCCATAGAGAAATATTGAGAGAAAGAGAAATGCACTAAGCAATGAGTTGGGTTATTCTTCGATTGATATCTAATGTTGAATTAGAATCATGTATTTACAGGAGACTAGCTCTAATGTCATTGGCTCACATGGCTCAAGATAATTGGCTAGTTAATTCAACATGTGCTCTATGAATTAAGCCATGTGTTAAATGAGCTATATGTGCTCAAATCCTAGCTAACTCAACTTAATCTCAACCAACTAGCTAACTACCTAACTAAGGGGATTATAAAAATTATTTCATATTCCTAACAAAAACAAAGACAAACAAAATATACACATTAAAAACGAGTAAAAGTAGATAAGGCAAGATAATAAACCGTGGCATTAAAGATAAATGAAACAAAAGATGCCATAAATTTGATTGGGCCCAAATTGGCGTATGCCGTAAGAAGGGTGCATACACACTTGAGACTCAAAGTAGATTTCCAAAAAAACAACCAAAACAAGAACCCTAGTTGCATGAAAAGTGCGTACGCCATGGTATGGACTTGTATGTGTTTCATCCTGTGTATCGCATCTTGAAGCAAATTAGGGTTCGTTCATGTTCTTGACATAAATAGTAGAATAAACAAAATTAAAGACACAGTATATAATATATACATGCAAAACGACATATTTAAGGCTTAAAAACAACAACAATAAACATAATAAAAACAAGAATCAAGGAGGAGAATATGGGTCATGGAAAAGATCCACATCTCCTCCTTGTAGCACTTATAGTGATGTAGTTTAAACAACTCCTTCACTAAAATCAACTACCATAGCTATATGTGTGGGAGAATGAGTCATCTGACTTGATTAGGGTAAAATGGGATGCCCTAAATGATTTTATTTGCAAGCTTGAACCAAACTAAAATTCGAATACGGATGAGAAAGAGATTACCTTCAAATCAACGAGGATCTAAAGATCAATCTAATGCCCAACCCTTTTGCCCTTCTAGCCTTGAAACTCTAGGTTTTGGTATTCTCTGGTAATTTTGGCAGAGTTTTGATAAGGCTTAATTTTTAGACCTTTTGAATGTTAAAAATGGGGGTATTAATAGGGGAAATGGGTAGCTAGGGTTTGATGACACGTTTAAGTAGCCAGTTGATCAAGCTAGTTGCCATATAATCTCATCAAAATGGAAAGGGAGTAATTTTAGGCTCTATCCAGAGAGTGTGTAATTGACAAATTGGGTGCATACAAATTATATACCCGACGTACGCACTCTTTGTAAGCTTGGACCAAATTCGATCAAAATTGTCTTTTAGGCTTTGGGTTTCCTACCTATTTTCATAATTGGGCTTGAGCTTGGACTATATTTCATCATGTTTAAGCTTGTCATCCTCATTGGGTTCCACACACGACACTGATCATTTTGGTAGCGATTTGATTTCTTGTCATTGGGATTGGGGGGCTTGGATATAGGTTAGAATGAAATGGGGTGTCTACCATGCAACATAGATAAGTCATCTATACGTATATTTGAATACTGGTAATTAAAAACTATAACTTCTATAATTATAAAACCTTATGTTTACACCAAATAAGGTGTATTAGGTCATCCATGAAGCTCAAACAACATCTTCATGGGTCGACAATGTAGTACAACCAACTTCTTCTTATGTTGAAGACATAGATCGATAGACATCCAATAAGATTGGTCGTTACATCAATCCTTGCTTGCATCAGTATTTAATGTCACTAAGCAACATCCCATCCTTGGAAGCTCACATTAGAGAACCAACCATGAATGGCTTGGAATTCTTCTTTGTTGGTTTTGATCAAGCACTCCCACTAGGAAAAAAAAAATCAAAACAAAAAGTACCAGATACCATGGGAACAATATACAAATCTAGAATGGTGAGCATGCATGAAGGAAGAAAATTGAGTGATTTTATTCTAGCATTTCTTCCAGACAGAGGAAACACCATGAATGAAGAAAATAGGAATTCATGTTTTTCCGTATTTGTCTTACAAAAGGTAATTATCATAATATTGCACCTATCCAGTATTCACAACTTCCACCAAGCTCAATAGACTAATTGGTCCAGCCTTTATTCAAACTCATTTGACATTTTCAAACAATAACGTTTTTTTTTTTTTTTTTTGAGAGAAATTTCAAAAGTGATGTTAAATGTTTAAAAGTTTTACAAATTAATTACGCTTACATTTCCTTTGTGTGTGTGTAGACAATTATATTGCTATGATTTTGCTTTTGTGTAAATTTCCTTGCTTTTAATGATTGTCATATCTTTCATTCGTGAATCCACTTTTAGGTTCTACCACATAAATATACTAACCACAGTGTAGTATTTCCTGTTCACTCCTTCGTATTGATTGCATAGAGGTCAAGAAGTTGAGATTAAAGCTCAAGTTGTCTTGTGTAAAGTCCAGTTTACTCATTGATAAGCATTATGTCATTTGCTAAGTGGTTTACTTTTAAGAAATAACTTTTAATTTTGAATTGTTTATAGTTATATAAGTCTGGTGATTCTTTTATCAATGGGTTTTGCATTATGACTTTGTTAGTTTTTGGACTTGTTTATAGAGTTCAATTGGCTAATAATGTACACATTCTTACCTTTGGGAGCATTTAAAAATGTTTTGGGATTATTTTTTAAGTATCCAAATGATATAATTTTGACCAGTGTATCATTGTTATTGATCACAATTAATCTTCCTTAAATTCCACATGATAAATTACTGTTATTTATTCTAATACAATGGAACTTTTCTTATGAACCAAGCATGTGCCACCATAACTAGTGTTACTAAAATTGAGAATAGAGTTTGTTTTGTTGGCAACTCATATTAGAGTATGCTCTAATATTGCCACTATGATTAGAGAACGGCTTTTGTTAACCAATGCCCTTAGACATTTGTTAAGAAGGCTTCAAATAAGTCTCCGTTATGATAGAAAGTAACCAAAATTAATAAAAACCTAGATTTTTTTTAAACCGAAAATGGCCCGATTCGATTGCCTATAAAAATTGGATTGATTGTTTTGGATTTCTCGTAATGACTGCTTCTAGAGAATTTGGCTTCTTGATTCTCTGTTGTTCTAACATCCACGTACAAACTCTTTGAGCTAATGAATGAATCTCTAACCTTTTTATTTTTAATTTTTGAAAAAAAATAGATATGGTTTTTCTAATGCGATGATGACAGAGAAAAAGTTATAGCAAGGATGATGTGTAAGGTAGTTCCCGATCAAAAAGAAAAATTCGGGAGCCGTATTATGAAGGCCCCAAAATAAAAGACAGTCATTTTGATACTTGGAGGAACCATCAAGCGAAATCTCAATATGAAAGGATAGCTACGAAAGTTGACTTTGAGTTTGAAATTACAATGGAAACAGGAGTAACTTGTTTTGTGAAGGAAATGATTTCTTGAGATTGTTGGATTGCTAACACATAACCTGTTTTATGTTCTGCTAATATATATATATATATATATATATATATCTGTTATATGCATTTAAGGTTTATGGAGCTAGGAAATTTTTTTTATTATATCGAAAAAAAGAAGAAGAAGATCAAAGTGACAAAGAAATTTTTTAGTTTGAGGCTTACAATTTATTTTAAAATGTATATTCTTTGAAAACCAATCATAATTCTTTACCTATGTGCAAACTGGATCCCAAAAGCTGAATGTTGGAGCATTGTGTTACATCAAAGAAATACAAAATTAACAGTTTAGTTTAATCAGGTAATAAGGGAAAGTGTGGGATTGGATAATGAATAAAGGGAAAAGTTCTTATAAAAAATGAAATGTTAACGGATGACCTAATGTTAGAGATTTAGAAAATTTTTTTTAAAATTTTTTTGAAAAAAGAAAAATGTAACTGATTTTTTTGACATTTTTTTATTATATATTTTTTTATAAAAATAGTATCAAAATTTTCTTAAAATAATTCATTAACCATGCTCTAAGGACATCCGTTTACTGATCCCATGAATAAATATAGCATTAAAAATTAGCCAATGCTATCAAGATTTTTATTTATTTTTTAATGTCAGTACTGGAAATTAAATGCGATGGTAATATGTTTTTGTTGAATTTCATGATCAAATCATCACTTATATAACACAATAAATAGTTATTATTAGTAGTAGTAGAAATAACCGATAAGTGACATTTTCCAAGAAACCAAGTCAATTTTAGTGTGTTGGAGAGAGACAAATTTATGGAGACTTTAATTAAGGCATCAATAAAATATACTAAGAACATTACTTAATGTTAATTCTAAAGTTCATCAATCTTCCATGTAAGACTTTCTCTCACAAGTACATATTTAACATGGGTGAATTTGTCACAGGAAAAAAAACAAAGGATTTTCTTAATGGATGTTTTTAGGACAATTGTTAACACACTATTTTAGAAAAGTTTTGACACAATTTTTATGAGAAATAAAATAATAAAATAATAAACAAAAACTCAAAATATTACTAGAGTAATTGTTTTTTTTTCCTTTGGCTTTTCCTATAAAAACTTTCTTAGAATTGTTCACTAATAAATTATCTTAGGGCATGTTAACATTTTCCAAAAACAAATAATTAGACATAAAAGAAATTTTGCTAAAAGATTTAACAACATATCTCTAAAGCCAACAACAGAGGCGTAGCAAAGCAAACTCATCAAAATTCTTTGAATAGATTTATTAGTACTATAATAATGTTTCAAATGGACCCAAAAAAAAAAAAGTTTCAAAATGTGGGCCTTTGACGTGGTGATGCATCATAGAATATGCGGTGTAGACAAATTGACAATCGCTGCTCCACTTTCTCTCTTCAAGTTTATTAACTTTCGCACATTAAACCGAACTAAACAAAAAAATACGGAGCCGTTTAATACGCTGGGCGTTCCAATCGCCAATATAAAACAACTTTGGAAACTTTGGAGTTTGGACTTGTCTTAAAACATTTTCATAAATTTCTAAGAAAGTGAAGACCAACGCAACTGGCCCACTCGCCTATATAATTCTGCAAAATGAAACCACAATGAGCTACCTCCAACACTAGAAAACATAAGCCTCTAAGCTCTAAACTTGTTCATTTCCTCAAATTCCTCACTCAGAGAAAGACACAAGGCATGGACAACAGCAACACCAATCCTTCTAATCTGAGTTCAGAAGGGTTAGTACTTAGCACAAATTTCTTTGATTTTAGTTTTGGTTTTGCTTTTTACTCTTTGGCCTTTGAGTTATAGTGTTATACCAAGTGTTCAACTCCATCTTTTATGTATGTATAAATAAGCACTGATTATGTGGCTTCAATTACTGTGTCCTATTCAGCTTAGTCTTATTGTTATTTATTTGCTTATCTTAGCTCCGAAGGGTACTAATCTCTTTTGGTGTTTTAATTCCATATGCATTGCTAATGTGCCCTGATTACTTGCTTTTTTAGTTCATTAATAAATAACAATTGCTTTACCTGCCTTAAATTAATGTCCCAATTTTGTTGTGTATTCAAGCATAGTTTGGTGGGAAAATTTCTAACACTGTATAGCAAAGAAGACTGGCACAAAATCTGGAATCCATCTTTTGTTTGTGTTACTGTTGAAATCAGATAACAAAAATAATACTAATAATAATCCGAGTCCATTGTGTGACTGTGTTGAAATCAGATAACAAAAATAATAATAATAATCCGAGTCCATTTTTGGTTTGGATTTGCTAAAAATCTTGACTTATATATATTTGGGTAACTTTTACTTTTCTTTTTTTTAAAGTAAACTTTTAGTTTATTTAAAGTTCAAATAAAGACAAACTTCTAGCTTATTAAAGATGATGGACATAGACACATACTTACACGAATAATACGGAACCAATAACTTATTTATTTATTCGGTCTATCAATCTCACCCACTGTTCTTTTTTTCTTTTTTTTTTTCATCATTTCTATTTTCGGCACCACTTTTTTTATCTTCTAAAATTTGAGCCTTATATAATAAGTGTTGGTTGGAATAGAACATTTTTTAATAAGCCGTATATTCTCTAATTCGCAACCCCACACTCCAACCCATCTGATAGCTTCATGAAGAACAGTGTTGTCTTTTCCCCAAATTTCTCTTTCTCTTGGTAGAACCTGGGGAAAATTTCTGATTGGCTACCAAGAAGTTGAAGATAGGAATTGAAGGAAAACTTTCCATTTAATAAAGATTTATGTTTTCTTAGCTGGGAAATAGTTACAATTTGTGGTTGATCAAATTCAGGATGATTCTTTGAGAGTCAACCTTATTCTCAAGTCAACCCATTAAAAGTGTGTAACTTTGATAATTCTTTGAGTTTCTGATTGATATTTGCAACGGTTCTTTTTATCCTCTTTTTCCTATCTTCCCTTTAAAACATATTTAATTCTCATTTTTTTTCTTAATATATTTTTCAATCTAAGCATCCGACAGATCTTAGATTTTGTGATCCAAGACAATATTCTGGTTTGAAAAGACCTCTTTTTAAAGTTAAAGTTGTATAATCTTTAAATTTTTTAGAGGAAAATCAAATTTAATTAAGAAAATCAATACATAAGATCAATGCAATTCTTGATTGAAGGTAACATTATCTCAATCCATATTTTTTGGTACAATTATAAGATAACATATCTGCATCTTTCATGTAAATACAATGTGACAGATGTTGATTTAATTTCTTTATTTTAAACTATACTTGTAATTTGAAGCTATTTATATGTTTTATTTTTCAGAAATGAGCAAGAATTCCGTTCCTACACAGCATGGCTTGCTGCCATTAGCTTTTTGCTTGGATTTCTGCTTACACTCCTCGGATGGAAGTATCAAAACCCAAGTGTCTCTGTGTTTGACACACATCGTGCAATCATATTGCTTGTGATATTAAATGTATGTACTTGCACCATATCACTGGCAACGATAATAGTACTACCAACTTCCAACAAAACCCATCTCTCATTCTTCAAGAATGTGTTTCTCTTCTCTGGAATTTTTGCATGTGACCTGGTTTTGTTGGTCCTTATTCCTCCTCTCGGATGGCTCATCTTCATTATATCTACATCTGTTCTTGTATGGTTGCTTTATGGCTCATACAAACAGATTCTTCGATGCTGTCAACAAACTCTCAAAACAATTTGGCACTCCACTTCTATTGCATTCCACAGTTTATGTGAATGGTTCCCACAGAGTTTTCATTCAGTTTGAAGAGCACATTCCCAAGCATCTACTGGACCTTTGATGCCGACTCCCAACACGAAGGAGAAACATGTGTTTGGTTCGACAAATGATGTCTAATTGGAGATTCTCCTTAATTTCGTCTTTCTTGCGTGGATAATTATAGAATATTTTAAGAGTATAATAACTTGGTAATTTCTCCTCTCACATAATGTGGCTCTTACTAATTAAATTTATAATACAGTAAAATCTACCGTTCATGTGAAAAGAGTACCACACCGTTATTATCTAGGAGTGCTGAATAGTTTTTCCTTATTTAGTATATTTGGTGTACTATGAGTATCTGTATGTTTTGTATATTTGGTGTACTATGAGTCTGTTTATGGCTCCATGTTTATGTGAAAAAGAAGCATAATATATAGAATAATTTCTTTCTTTCATACATAGATTTAGAACACAGTTTTTGTGTTTTTTGCTTCAAATCCTCAAACACAATTATTCGTGGGAGTATTGATAAAAAAGGGTTGGCATTAGATGAATCTGAATAACTTTGGTTTGGAGATCTGTCCAAAATTAAGGAGTCAATTTGTATTTCCCTACCATTTAGATTGGAATAATTCAAGTTTTAAATATTCATGGATGCTCAAATGGATTTGAAATATGCAGTCCATTACCATTTTACTTTCTCATGATGTCTGCTTACCCTTAAAAAGAAAATTGGGCTTCAATGATAAGTTAAATGGGCTCTTTAAAAAAAAAAATCAGTGGATGAATTGGGCTGGGCTCAAATCCTTATTGAGATGTGGTCCAAATCATTCAAATCAAATGTATCCCTATTGCAATCCAAATATCTTCAAAACCAGGAGGTTACGGATTTCAAGTTGCAAAATTGGTACAAAAAAGGTGTCATTCAAGTTGCAAAATTGGTACAAAAACAACCTAAAATAACATTTCAAATCAAAACCCAAGTTGCTGAATAACTTTTATATTTATTTTTTATTTGTACTTTTTTAGCTAAGTACATTGCTGAATTAACATAACCAGGTTTACTAGTGCTTGTTTAACTCAACCGACGACCATAATTGATGAGTATGGTCACTTCATTTCCTTCACAGGCCAAATATAATTCAATCACACCACTCTTCTAAAATTATATCCCTAACGCCAATTAATCTAATCATACGACCATAAATAAATAGCTGCAAAACTTTTAATGCACATTTTTTTTTCAAGCAAGCATGCTTCCAAACAAGCAAAGTTTCATGGTGAATTTAGTTCATAAGATGCCCAATCCTTCTAGCAGGGGAGACTTTAAACCTATATCCAATATAAATATTATATACAAATGTACATCTAAAAAAGGGCATTTTGTTTTTCAACGGGAATGGGTGCTTCAAGTGCCCATTCCATTTAAAATCCTACAGTTCAATCTAATTTTTAGTTCAATGTGAATCGTGTGAGACAAGGGGCATTTAAACAAATTCAATAGTCATTCATTCGGTTTTTTATGGTTTAAGTGGATTTTTTAAAAATATCTTGTCTCAAATTTAGTTAAATTAAAAAGAATTGAAGAATATAAATAAAAGAGAATCTTTACATACAAAGTTAATAAAAGTTTGGTTCAAGTTCCTTCTCTATTTAAAACCCTACAATTCACCCTAATTTTAGTTAGATATGAGACATGTTGCATTTTTAAAAAATAAAATAAAATTTTGATAGTCATTTGTTTTATTTTTTGTGGTTTATGTGAATTTTTTAAAATATTGTCTGTCAAATTTGGGTAAAAGATAGCAAAAATTCTAAATTTTAACTAGAAGGAATCATTGCATACGAGAGATATTAAAAGTTTGGTTGAATGATTTAATTAGTGTTTCTCAAATATACCATTGCTCCCAAGCCCATACAACATAGATAAGTCATTCATGCATATTATCAAATACTGATCATTAAACACTATAACTATTATAATTATAAAATTCTATGTTTACGCCATTAGATTATTTGACACTATATTTTTCAAAAATCAAAGAATAGGCGTAGGGGGTCAATCTTGGCAGGACCGCAGATGTTAGCCATGAAGCTTGGTCAACATCTTCTCGGGTTGCAAGTTGGGATATATTGCTGTCCCCTTAGCTATATTGAGGGGAGAACCAACTAGCAAGTCTTGGGGAAGTGTTTTCCCCATCAAAATCGACCTTCACACACTTATAAGGACCCCTCCATCCGGTTGAATAAGGTATGAAACCTTTGGCATTGTTACCTTGTTATTATTCTCTTCTTCTTCCACTAGTTTATTGATTTAACCATTAGGTCTCCATCACCAACATCTGAATTGGTTAGGACCAAACTACGGTTTCTTGTTATTAATAGGGTATCCAATAGGTTGCAATGATTCTTGACTGTTTGGCTATTGTCAAAGTTTATGTTGATGTTTCGTATCCCCTTCGAAATTTTGCTCACCAGATGTCAACTTATATATAACCCTTGTTTAATGGAATTAACTTGTAAAATAATATTTCTCTAGAGTCTTTAGTAAAATCCCATGTAAAAGTGATGTTACTCCAATCTAAACTTACTACTTTCACAAGTTGTAAAAAAATATTGAAAAAATTGGTGTGCCTACATAGGCTACATATTGCTCAGAAGAAAACATTTATTTTTTGTTTATTTTGATAGATATGAAGATATGATAGAGTTTTAACCTATGGTTTCTGTTCTGTAGTGATTGTTCATTGTTATTAGACTAAGATAACAATTGATTTTTAATGTAGGTGAGGTTCGAACATCAAATCTCATACTTGACAACAAAAGACTTTACTAATTTAGTTAACTAGAATCTATTGTTTCCTTGAGATTAGAAGAATTAGTTCAAACTTCCATGACTGTACTTGGCAAATTGGATACTAGTTCAATAACTTGAAGGAAAATATGGATATGGGTAGGGATTTATGGACTTATGAGAAAAATGGATAAACCGATACCCAACCCATTGAAATGGCGGGTCATGTTAAGTGAACCAAATTAAATTTCAAAAGGGATTTTTTTTGCCCTTATTTATTTATTTGGTTTTCTGACTACACGTAAACTTATTTCATACCTTTCACTTCTTGTTCTTAAAAAAAAAAAAAAAATCTCTTTATTTCTTTAAAAGGTCGTCAAGATTTGAAGGTTTCGATTGGTTAGAAATTTATGTATTATTGAGCTTTTATTTTTGTTGAGTTTTTTTGTTTATTTTTTCTTTTATTTGAATTGAAAGGGACGCAAAAAAGATATTATCAAGTTTCATATTCTTTTTTTCTTTTTTTTGGCATGTGAGAAAATATGGACCATATCAGGTTGATTTTGTGAAAGTTGTTATGTGATGATTGAATGACGAACGAAAGCATGAAAGAGAAAGTATACACAAAGGTCTACGTAATTCGGCCTAACAGCCTGCATCTATAATAAGAAAGACCTTGACGACTACCTATTATATTATATTAGACTAGGAACTTATATTACAATGAACCCATTGTAGGATTTATATACTAGAGAATATTTGACTAACCGTAAGCGAATCATAAATTAACCTAATATTAATATACTTGTCTTATAAGTACATATCCCTACAATTAATTTGGGCTAACTTGGGCCATAATGTATCTAACAGATCCAATCATCTAATGACCGAATAAGAGTCATCGATTTGACAAATCACCTAGGATGGCCAATTTATGGCCCAAATTTATGCCGGTTAAATCCAAACTCAATTCACCTGGCCCATTTATTATGGATATAAATCAAAACTTAGTAATTTTATTTTTTTGGAGAGTGGGGCCAGGGTTTGGTTTTGATTTTTTCCAGGGGCGGAGGGAGGGGGGGGCGAGGGGGGGCACCTGCCCCCCCTGAACTTCCAAATTTTTTTGCTACTAATATTGTACGTATAAGGAAATAGGAATCATAGGGGAATGTGGCTGACATAAGGAAATAAAATCATAGGGGAATGGGGCTGACTTAATAATGATTAAAAAAAAAAAAGAGAAAAGAGGATTGTACTATCAAACTTAAAAAGAATAAAACAACCTAATACTAGTACTAATAGGACTCTATAAAAAAAAAAAATATATATATATATATATATATATATATATATTTATATATATATTTATATATAATATAAAGAAGTAAAGGATGCCTCACATTAAAAAAAAAAAATCTTTTGATACCAGTCTCTACCTTAGAGTTTTTAAAAGCATTTAGCACTTAAAGAATTGGACAGCTTGCTGAAAAAATTGTAGAAATGACAAATGATGTTTCATATCCATTGGTTTACTTATGACTTTAGCATTGATTTTACCAGTTGCAACAACTATTATTGAAAGAGATTTTTTAGCTATGAACATAATTAAAAATCAACTACGCAATCGAATTGGAGATCAATAGATGAATGATTGTTTAGAAAGATATATTTAAGACTATTAAATGTGAAAAAATCATGCAACAATTTCAAAATATGAAAAATCTTTGAGAACAATTAAGTAAATTAAGTTAGGTGTGAAAAACCAAATTAAAGTTTACATTTTATCTTAAATTCTATATGACAATTACATTAGCATATAATTTTTTTAGATTAATTTTTTACTTTTAATCTTGCCCCCCTAACCTAAATTTCTAGCTCCGCCACTGATTTTTTCTAATGCAATGATGATATATGGGTTTAGAAAGAGTTTAGAGCACGGATGATGACAATATAAAAGTCGTTCCCGAGCAAAAAGAAAATTTTGGGAACCATGTAAAGCGGCCCCTTCTTTAGAGCCTGAGGAAAGATCGAGTGAATCACAATAGAAGAGGATGGCTACGCAAGTTGACTTGCTTTCGTGTTCGTTAATCAATGCATCGCATAGTCCGCTTTTATGGAGTCAGGAAATTATTTTATTGTTTCAAAAAAAAAAAAAAATCAATGTTATTCAAGGAATTTTGGATTTAATTCAAGGCTTACAATTTATTTTTAAAATGTATACTCTTCGATTATTAATAAAAAATTTCAACATAACTGCAAAATTGATCCCAAGAACCAAATGTAGGAGAATTGTGTTACACCAAACAAATACAAAATTCACGAATCAATTTAATGTCATGATAAAGGAAAGCGTAGGATTGGATGTTAAATAAATATTTAACTTTAAATGCTATTGAGAGTTTTTTTTTTTTTTTTTTTTTTTATTGAAAATTAAATGCAATGGTAATTCGTTTTTGTTGAATTTAGTGATCAATCACTTATAAGTTAGAACACCATAAACATTTATTATTGTACTTTCAGATAATGTATATTGTAGGAGTAGTTAGGAATAGGTGGCATTTAGTTTTCAATAAACGAAAGAGAATTAATCAATTTATTTTGTTGGAGAGAAACTACTAATTTAGGTAGACTCTAATTAAGACCCTAATAATAAATAAAATATATTTACTTTCAAGTTCTTTATTTATCTTTCCGTAAGATATCCAATCATAAATACATAGTACTATTTCTTAAAAAAGAAACACAAGTATCATAAATATATACCTAATATAGTTAATTTGCCACTTAGCCAAAAAAAAAAAAAAAAAGATAAAAAAGGCATAGAGAAATCTTGCTAAAATTTAATAACATATCCTTAGACTAACAACAGAGAACAGGTAGCAAACTCATAAGAAAAAAAAAATCTAGTTCTATGCCCTTTGAATAAATTTAGTATGCGTTTAGTATTGGTTTAAAAAATATTCTTCTACTCTTGTTTTACCTTCACTATTTTACATAATATTCATAATTGATACACTGATATATATAAATATATATATATATATTTTAAAATGCAAAAAGGAAATATTCACATTTGAAGCATGAAAATAGATGTGAAAAAATAGACATGGGAGTATCATTACTCTAGATTTTTAATAGAATAATAAGAGCATACACCAAAATTCAAAAATGGGACAGTGACAGTGACGTGATTTGTGAAGCACATCATGGAATGCATAAAACAAAAAGAAAGTCATTGCTGACTAATATGAATGTCCAATGTCCCTTCTTTAGTTCAGATAGTCTATTGTCTATACCAATAACAATACGTTTTGTCTTTTCATTTCCGAATAAATGAAAAATACGGCCGTTCAATACGCCCGTTTCAATCAGATGCTAATGCCAGTGTTTTCTTTCACCTTAAACCTTCTTTTTGAACTTTTTGACTTGGGTACTTTTCATAACTTCTTAGAAAGTGTGTAGGCCAACTGTCCCACAAGCCTCTATAAAGCGCACCCCCCCCCCCCCCCACATAAGTTTATAGCATGAGATAGATACAGCCATTACAAACCAGAAAAGACCATTTCTATACCTCAATTCCTCACAAAGAGTCTCAGAGAAACAAGGCAGCAGAGGAAATGGATAGCAACAACAACAATCGTTCTAGTCTTCAAGAAGGGTTAGTACCCATTACAAATTTATTTGATTTTTAGTTTCTGTTCTACATTTTTTTCTATTTGGCTAAGAGTTTTACACTTCCGAGTCCATCTTTTATGTACTAATTTTACTATCAATAGCTTGCAATATCTTATTCATAAATGATAACTTGCTCTTTTTAGTGTTGTAGTACTAAATAAAGCACTGATTATGTGTGGCTTCAATTACTGTCCCATTGAACTTCTTGTTATAAATATAGGTGACACTCTGTGTGCGTGTGAGTGTGTTGGACTTCAAGAAATTGGAAACCACTGGTTGATTGAGTATTGATTTCCTGTGTATATTTAGAAACTTTTGTTTATGGGTTTTCACTTGAATTCCAGTAAGTTGGGAACTGATTCAAATTCAGGTAACCCGGGAACCAATTTTCGTGTAGATCAATTGGATCCGGGTTGTTCAGTTATTCGTTTAGCATTTGGATTGTCCGTACAACCCGACCCAGATACAATAGCACAATTGTAAATAAATAATTTTTTTGGGGGCAATATATATATATGTAAAATAAGCTGCCACATGGCAACTTCTAGTTTAAGGTGAGCAAGACCAGAACATCCCGACCTGCCTGACCCAATATATTTTGGGTGGGTCTGAATAATATTCAGATTTTTATTTGTAAACCTTATTTTTTCAATATCCATTTTATTTGAGATTTATTCTTTATATGTTTTATTTATTTAATTTGATCTTAGATCTGGGTCATCATGCCTTCAAATCTACATCTTTTTTTTTTTTGGCTAAGATCTGGCTCATCTTTTGCTATCTGCTCCTCTAAAAGAGATCAAAATGCACAAAGAATTTTAAAATAATTTTTTTTTTTTTAAAAGCCACACAAAAAAGTTTCAACGTGACATATATTCATGTTATTAAGTATTTACATTTTTCTCTTTTGTATGACGGATTCTACTTGTTCGAAGCCATATAATTGCAGTAAATTTTCGTGATAAAGATTATACAAACAGGAACAATTTGGCTCATGTATAAATAAACATTGCTTTTAAGTGCCATCAATTGATATTGTTCAAATTACTATCAAATATGTCAAGCAAAAATATTTTGGTTTGTCATGAGTCTTATAAGTAAGTGATTTTTTAAAATCTTTTTTTATAAAATGAATTATAATTCAAATTTCCCATTTACTTATTATAAGAATTGAATAATAAAATTTTTTTTTTTTAAAATTGGTTTATTTTGCGACTCTTTCCTAAAATCACACATTCCTAATGTAAAGAAATTCCATTCAATGACCTTTTTTTTTTTTTTTTTTTTAATTCAATAGAGAGAGAGAGAGAGAGAGAGAGAGAGAGAGAGTTAAAGAGGGCTTAATCCTGAGTTTATGAGCAAGTCGGAGATAGACCCAATAATTGATGGGTGTTTTGGGTCAACTTGTAAGTCTTTGGACTGGTCCTATAACTAAAAAATTTAATTAAAAAAAAGACCTTTATCTTTACTTTCTTCGCTAATGTACTTGAAATTTTATTTGTTTTCCCAAAATCATGGAGATAAGCATGTATAATTTAAAATTATAAAAACAAATATTGATTTCCATACCTTAAGGATCTTCAAATCCAAATGTGCATGTATCGAATTATGTAAGTATTTCACATGACCGAGTCCAACTTATTAGGTTAAGAAATCCCTAATCTAGTCCAACTTATGGCATCTTTGCAAGCCCATCCCAGCTTGTAAGATAAGTCATTGGATTAAGGCTTTTTGTAAATTTTAAATAAAAAAATTGGATGTTAATTCAACTATTTAAATTCACTATTTAATAAATAATTGCAATTTATACTATTGGGGTATTGGGCTTGAGAATGAGATATGGGAAATAAAAATTTAGGATTATGACTTAAGGTGTCATGTGTGGTGTGTGTATTGCATGGGTAAAAAATAAACAACCCAAAATTTTCCAATCCAACACCAACCCAATCCAAATTAAAAAAATTAAAAATTAAAAATTAAATTAAATCCAACCCAATTTTTTTTTATTAGGACCTGACCTAACCCCTTAATTCACAAAATTCTTTATTCACATTTTCATAAATTTGTAAGAGCTTCCAACTTTAAAGCTAAAATCTTCTTTCTTTTAGTAATTTCCCCCCTATAGCATTAGGCATACTTAGTTTATGATAATCATACAAGGTAAAATTACTCCAATTATTTAGAATATAGGGGATTCACTGAATTAAGATCCTTTAATGTGTTGTTTCTACCCCAATTATTAAAAACTTTGGCACAACATGAAATGATTCTACAAACCTTGTCAAACTTTAATTAAACTTGAGGTTGTCTTCACACCATACATGCTAACATGGCATGTTACAAACTTGTTAGAAACTCAACATCAAAAATGCAAATGTGATTTGGACGATGTTCTTTTAATTCTTTGCTTACACTATTTAATTGTACGTTGAATATAATCTGAAGCAATCTATGCTTTTATTTCTAGGAATGAGGGAGTACTTCATTTCTTCACTGGGTTTTTTGCTGCATTCAGCCTTCTCTTTGGGTTTCTACTTACGCTTGTTGGATCGAAGTATCAAAACCCAAGTGTCTCTATATTCCACACACATGGTGCAATAATGTTGTTCTTAATAATAGATGTACTTACCTGCTTTATAGCATTGGTAATGATAGTACTTCAAATTTCCAACCAAAGGTATCTCACTTTCTTCAAGAATGTGTGTCTCGTTTCTGGAGCTTTTGCCTGTGATTTGCTGCTGCTGATCCTTGTTCCTCCATTTGGATGGTTCATCTTTGTTGTATGTGTATCCGTTCTTGTGTGGCTACTTTATGGCTCATACCAAGTGATTCTCAAGCGCTTTCAAGAAATTCTCCGATTAGTTTCAGAATCTGCTTCTCAAGCATTCCACATTTTTTGTGACTGGTTTAGGCAAGGGCCTTTAATTCCTATAGTTGCAGAAGGATCTCCTGTGTAGACTCCTAACGCAATAGAGTGACAGAGCAACAAGTGAGGAAATTGGTAGATAGTGTGTAATGGGAGGGAGATCAAGCTCTTATTGTACTTAGGAAATGCTTCTTGAACAACATCACCTATAGTGGAATAAAAATGCATGTTACCAACCATGTATAGATACGTAAGAAAAGTCTTTAATGAAATTAATTCTTGAAAATTATCAAGGTCTTGCCCAAAAAAATTTCATAACCTAATTAATTATGTAAATTAATTTAAACACATGTTAGAGAAAGTAGTAAAATAGGTAGGGGATACTATAACTGCACAAAATACACCATTTACAGCAAAGTGACCAAAAAAAAAAAACATTTGCATAATTACAAAAACAAAAGGAAAAAGAACAATTTATTTTAATTGTTACAAAAAAAATAATAAAAAAATAAAGTAATTGTTCTTGACTTAATTTGACAAACCGATTCACTTAATGGGCCATTTATCCAACCATGAACAAGTAGCATCGTTTATCATGTCATCAACATGATTGCCCGTCAATCGAGATAATAGGTACTTACAGTATCGATCATCCTAATCTTTAGCAGCAAATTGTTGATCATTAAATCAGAAAGTTCACCAAGCTTATCAAGATTGATTATTTTAATCATATATGGGTCAAAGATTTAGTGTCGAATGGGAATATATTACATGTAAACATAATCTACAAGTCTTTGTATGTTTAGTATATTTCGCGTACTATGAGTCTGTGTATAGGGTCCATGTTTATGTGAGAAATAAGCATAATATACAAACTATTTTCTCTCTTTCATACATAGATTTTGAATATGGTTTTTGTGTTTTTGGCCTTAAAATCCTCAAACACGATTATTCGTGGGAGTATTGATAAAAATTATTATGGAGATCTTTCTAAAATTAGGGATTGTATTTCCCTAGCATTTAGATTGGAATAATTCAATTTTTAAACATTCATGGATGCTCAAATGGATTTGAAATATGCACTCCATTGCCATTTTACTTTTCTCAAGATGTTTGCTTACCCTTAAAAAGAAAATTGGGCTTTAATTACAAGTTAATTGGGCTCTTTCAACAACAAAAAATCAGCGGATGGATTGAGCTGGTCTCAAATCCTTATTGAGATGTGGTCCAAATAATTCAAATCAAATGTTCCCTATTGCAATCCAAATATCTTCAAACTGGGCGTTACGGTTTTCAAGTATCAAAATTTGTACAAAAAGTTTTATTCAAGTTGCAAAATTGGTAATTGAAAAAAAAAAAAAAAAAACCTAAAATAACATCTCAGTTCAAAACCCATGTTAGTGAACAAACTTTTATTATTATTATTATTATTAGCTAAGTACGTTGTTCAATTATCATAACCAAGTTAGCCTGGGTTGTTTAAATCAACCCACAACCATAATTGATGAGCATGGTCACTTCATCTCCATCACAGGGGAAATAAAGTTCCATCACATCACTTTTCTAAAATTATATCTCTAACGCCAATTAATTTATTCATACAACCATAAATAAATAGCTGCAAAACTTTCAATCCAATTTTTTTTTTCAAGCAGGCATGCCGGTTTCATTTCTCAAAATTATAGTACTTTTTTCCAAACAAGCAAAGCTTCATGGTGAATTTAGTGCAACAATTATTACTTCAGTTCACAAGATGCCTACTCCTTCTAGCATGAGAGACTCTAAACCTATATCCTATTTAAATATTATATACAAATGTATATGTAAAAATGGGAATGGGGGAATGGAGGTTTTAAGTGCCCTTTCCATTTAAAAATCTTACAATTCAATCAATTTTTAGTCCAGTGTGACTCAAGTGAGACACGTGGCATTTACATGGATTTCTTAAAATATCATGTGTCTCAAATTTAGTTAAAATTGAAAGAAATTGAAAAATATAAATGAGAGAAAATATTTACATACAAAGTTAATAAAAGTTTGGTTCAAGCTCCTTTTCCATTTAAAATCCTATAATTTACCATAATTTTTAGTCAAATATGAGATAGGCGACATTAAAAAAAAAATGATAGTCATTTATTTGATTTTATGTGGCTTACATGAATTTTTAAAAATATTTTGTGTCAAATTTAGCTACAAATAGTAAAAATTAGAGAATTTAAATGGGAGAATCTTTGCGTACAAAGATATTAAAAGTTTGGTTGAAAGATTCTATTATTGTTTCTCAAATATACCATTGCTCTAAAGCTCATGCAACATAGGAAAGTCATTCATGCATATTATCAAATGTTGCTCATTAAAAACTATAACCATTAAAATTACAAAACTCTATGTTTACACTATTCAATTATTTGACACTATATTTTTCAAAAATCAAAGAATAGGCGTGGGGGATCAATCTTGGTAGGACCAAAGGTTTACTAAGTCATCCACGAAGCTTGGCCAACATCTTCTTGTGTAGACAACGTAGCGCAACTATTTTCTTCTTCTGCCGAAGATGTAGTTTGATTGACATCTGCTAAGGTTGGCCACATATGTTAATTAGTCGATACATTAAACCTCAAAAGAAGTGTCCTTTGGCCCTCATTGCACCAACATATATTGTGCCCTACAACAAACCATCACATTTAATTTCACTAAGCAACATCTTGTCTGCCTGCAAACTGGGATTTATTGTCCTAACATAGTAACACATGTCCCCTTAACCAAATTAAGGGGAGTACCAATTGGCAAGTCTTGGGGAAGGGTTTTCCCACCAAAACTAAACCCTCCATCTTGCTAATTAAGGTACTCAACCTCTGGCATTGATACTTTGTCATTATTCTCTTCTCTTCTTCATTCACTGGTTTACTGACCTATACATTAGGCCAATCCCTAACCCCGAGTTGGTTAAGGCCTATTTGAGGTTTCTCTTTATCCTCAAGGTACCTATCAAGTTGTAGTGATTCATGATTGTTAAGCAACTATCAAAGTACGTATGTGTTGCTATTTCATCTCCTCTATGAAATTTTACTAACCTACAAGGGAACTTCAACTTAAACATAACCCTTGTTTATTGGAATTAACTAGGGGTGACAAAATAAGCCCAAACCCATTTGCCAACCCAAACCCACCCACTCTAATTGAACCTAAACCCACCAATTATTGTTTGGGTTAAATGGACATTAATCCAATTAGACCTAGTAATAATTGGGTTTTAACTAAAAACCCATTTGACCCAAAAATAATAGACCCAAATTCAACTCAACCTTCCCCTCTCTCAGCTTCTCGACTCTCTCTCTCCTTAGGCATTGCTAATTGTTTCACATTGGAATTAGGGTTTTCAAATTTTACAATTTTCCTTTATTTTCTCAATTGCCAATCATGTTTTAATCGGTAAATTTGTTGTGGTTTTTTTAATACCCAAATTCAAGCCATCCTAGACCCTCTCTTAGCCTCTTGACTCTCTCTCCCTTAGACACTACTATTTGTTTCAAGTTGGGGATTAGGGTTTTCAAATTTTGCAATTTTCCTTCATTTTCTCAACTGCCAATTATGTCTTAATTGGTAAGTTTGCTGTGGTTTTTCAAATTGATTACTCATCTTGTTCGTGTTGATTCGGATTTCGCATTTTTTCGTTTGGTTTTGATTTTTTTTTTTTTCGATTTGAATTTCATCTTAAACCCGGTATCTTCATTGGAAACCTTCATTCAAAGCCCTTTGCTCTCTTGGTCTCCCATCTCTCAGCTGCTGTATTTTGCTGAGGTGAGCACAATCTCTCTCATTTCTTACTTGCACTGCATAGTTGAATTTGAAGCTACTTAAAGTGACCCTTATTTTATTTGAAAAATAAATTAATGGCTTGGCAAAGCCATGAAAAGTGAAAGTATTAATTTTATAATTGGTTTTTGGGTTCAATTAGTCACTTGTATTAATCAGAGAAATGGATTATGGTATGTGGGAATTTTTTTTTTTTTGGTGGTATAAATAGGTTTTATTTTATTTTATTATTATTATTTTTTTAAGCTATAGTTAGTTGAAGGGTCATGATAAAGTTGCAAACTTCACTGATAAATTTCTGCCCAAGATTAATTGGATATATGAAGGAAAAAAGAAAGAACTTATTTTCTGTTTTGGAAAAATATTGTTCATAATTAAATTTATTTGAAATATTTGGATCGTGTAAAGTTAGTGGGGGGTTAATTTTAGGGTGTTTTTATTTGGAAAAGTGAAGTAAAAGTTATTCTAGTGTATTGAAATGATGGGTATGTATTTAATTTCTTAGGCATGCAAAAGATGTTGTGAAAGTTGTGAAGAAAAGATTGTAAAATAGAAACTCCCATGGTATTGGTGTACGTGAGTCACGATTTTGGAGTTAAAAAACATTCTTTTTTAACTCCAAATTTTTTCATAGTTTAATTTCGAGTTAGTAGTTTCCTTTTTTTTCTTTCCGTTCTTCTCTTTAGATCGGAAAATAGAATAGTTGAGTGAATTAAAAATACAAAGGGGTCTCATGGTCAAAGGGAAAGATGTTTAAGTAACAGTTATTTTGGAATGAATGTGCCAAATGTGCTAATTAAAATGATGCTTGTAAGGGTAGGTTTTGGTTCCTAAGCCCAAAAGGTAAAAAGATTCAAGCCCAAAGAGCCCAACACAATGAATTTTTAGAGAATGGACTGAAAACTAGGCTTCAATGGATTGGACAATGCTCACAATGGACTAAAGATTGTAAGAAAGCAAGGAAAAGCAAAGAAAAACATGTTTTATGCAAAGAAATTCTTCCTTGGCAAAGTCCGAGAAGAGTGATTCTTGAATATATTAATCTAAGACTTGATTACAGTTTCAGTTCTTTATGCTACAGTGTTTTTTCTATAGATTCTCCAATCATCCCCTTTCCTTGGAGGATCTCTTATATTATATAGCCTCTTTTAGCTGATCTTGACCCTCTATTTGTTGATCATGTAGGTTGCTACTCGATTGCTTGTCCCATTAGATACATTCTCAAATATTTTGTGAGTTGCAGCAATCAAGGCAGCACTGTTCAAGGGTCTTCTCCACATAAATGTGGCCAAGGGGTTTGGTGGGATGCGGAACTGTATTGGCCTCCTCGGCCTTGGGTATGACACGTGGCATTATTATCTTATTAAATTTCTGTATCCCACAATAGCCCCCCAAAACTCTGGTTTTTCCCTTTTATTCGAGGAGAAAAATGGGGTTTTGATCTTGAATGATTGGCTCCACATGCATCTTTGTTTTTCCTACGAGAGAATGTCACTTCACATGCCCTATAACCATTCCTGGCACTTCGAAGTCCGTAACGTCGTATTAAATGCTCCATGTGGCACCTTGTCCCCCACGTCCTACGATGAGATGAAAATTCTACGGTTGGCATTTTTCCTCGAAATTTTGGGCAGGGTAACTCCCACCCAACTCGGCCTCCTATATAAGGCACTAGGGGGATTCATTTCTCCAATTTTCCAAATCTCCAAACTTTCAAGAAGCTCCTAAGGTGACTCTTGTTTTTATTTTTGTAAGTTCTTTTATTCTTAGGTTCTTTTCTCCTCGGCTAGTCTCCTCGGCCTTCTGTTTTCTATTTCTTTCTTTGCAAAAGTTTCCTTTCCTTCTCTTTAGTCTACTTAGATAGGTAGGTTTGTTCACTTAGTAGATACCCCCGAAAGTATGGAGGGTTTTAGGGCCCTGTATCATATTCCCCAAGGGGTCCCCCTTGCGGTATTGCCCTCTGGGTGAGTGGCATACCTTCAAAAAGGAAGAGGAGGTTGTTATTCCTATGATCACTTTCATAGAAGGGGGAATGAGGCTTCTCTTGAGTAGAGTGACCAGGGACTACTTGATCGCCAATAAGATATGCCCTCATCAATGTGCATTCAACTTGTTTAGAGTCTTAGGTAGCGTAGACGCTCTCAACGAGCAAATGGGGTTGGGCCTCACCTGGCATGACGTTGTTTGGATGTATGAGTGTCATTTACTTGTAGACTTGGGCTATTATCTTAAGTCTAGGTCTTCTGACGTTAGGCTTATCTCGTGTCTCCCCAAATCCAACAAGGGCATGAAAGATGACTTTCTAATTGTCTTGAGTGAATGGCATGACAGTCTTCACTGCCCAACCTAAGAGGGAGTACCAGGTGGGGTACCCTAGGTTTAGGTCTTCTAACAAGGGAATTAGTTTTGTAGTTTGCTTCTTTCTTCATTCTTTTAGTGTTTTGTTTCCTTCTGACTGATGACTCGTTTTTCTAATCGTGGTTTTGTTTCTTGGCTGTTTTTCGCAGATAAAAGATACGTGGCTCCCAATCTTAACTTTGTCAACGTTTTAGATCTCAACAGGGTGCTGAGATCCGAGCTGTTTGTGAGCGAGGACAGACAACTGAGAGTTTTCCACCTCATCCTCAATTTCAAACCCCTGTCCAAAAAGTTTCAAGACGTGGGCAACGCGATCAGAGCGGGTGATCGTCGGTTGGCTCGGATTAGCGTTTCGGTGCCCGGATTCCTAGCCCAAGAAGGCATCGTGTAAGTTGAGCTACCTTCCCATCGTTTTCCTCGTGAAGAAGCATTTTCGAGAAAAAAGACAGCTTTCCCGCGCCTGTCACTCGAGGCGGAGATAGACCAATTTCAGCTCGAGGAAGGGAGAGAGGAGCAGGGAGAGCCTGTGATTTAAGTCTCGGATTCGGAAGATGAGCTTGACAGATCTTCAAGCGTTCATGCTTTTGGATTCATTGTTGCGCGCATTTATATAATATCCCTTCTTGTATGTTTTTGAGTCTTTGTTCCTCTATTTAAATACTTGTTTGCCTTTAACATGCTAGATTAGGGTTTTCTCTTATGTTTTCTTTGTTTTACCATGAACATGCATATAGCATGATCATGCATTGATGCCATGGGTGCTGTGATGCAGCGAGGTAAGTAAGGTAAGTCATGCATTCACATGAACATGCATTTTGGTGATAAATATGTTTGTTTGATGCATTCACAAAATCACGACTCACGTACATAGGTCGAGGGCCACTTTGGTCATTTAATTTTCCAAAAATAGGTTTTTGCTTGTTTAAAAGGTTATATTTTCCATTTTAACACTCCTTAAGTCAATTTAATATCTGATTGGGCTCTAAACTGGCCTTAGGCCATAGAGTTCAAGCATCATGGGGGAACGTGGGCCCGAGTTGTAAGGAGTACAAAATACGGTGTCTATAAATGCCCTTCTTTTGATTCATGAGCTTTGCTGACAGAATCAAAAGAATAAGAGACATAAGGTTGACCACACGTGATTAGTTTAAATTAATTCTGATTGGTTAAACCATTAAAATTAGTTAAATAATTCTGTGATTGGTTGATAATTAGTATTTAAAATAGGATTGCATGCATGGGAATAAAAGGGATAGTTGGATAACAATAAAATTGTGGATAATTTGAACTTTATCAAGATTTATTTTAGGGTATTTATCTACAAAATAATTGTTCTTAAATAGCCTGAATTATCCAGAAAAGAGATAAAAATCTCCTGTACAAATCTTCAAAAGGAAAAATCTCCTGAACAAATCTTCAAAGGACAAATCTCCATGAACAAATTTTAAAAAAATAAATGATGAAAAATTTTCAAAGGACTTCATAAAAATCAATGGTTTTTCCTTTTGAAGAGGAAATTTAATTCTAAAAAAAGAAAAAAAAAAAAAGCAAAAAGAGGAAAATCACACATCTCAAAATAATGGAACAACAAAACACTCATCATTTAAAGTCTAATTCCAAATTTTGGTCTTTTGTAGGCAAGATCCCAAGGTTCTGAGGTAGAGAAGTCCCTTGGTTACCTTCTATTCAAATCGAGGTGAAGAAGCCCTTTGGTCATCGCAATTCAAGATTGAGATAGAGAACCCTCTCAATTGCCTCGAGTTCCAAGGTAGAGAAGTCCCTTGGTTACCTTCCATTCAGATTGAGGTAGAGAAGCCCCTTAGTCGTCACAATTCAAGATTGAGATAGAGAAACCTCTCAATCACCCCAGGTTCCAAGGTAGAGAAGCCCCTTGGTTACCTCCCATTTAGATCGAGGTAGAGAAGCTCCTTGGTTGTCACAGTCTACATGTCAATAGATTGTCTTTGACGGAGTTAATTTAATATTGAAGGCTGTTTTGATTTGGCCAAAGGAATGAAATTTTTCGATACTAATTGATATCGGTATATCATTTCAAGATTATTGCTACTTTTTTTATATATTTATATTTATATTAATATATATTTGTATTTATTTATTTAAGTATGAATTTATTAATTTTTATGTTTATCAGATCTGTTTTTATATGTTTTAAAATAATGATTTTTTTTTTTTTAAGAAGAGAGTTTCACTCGTAATTTAAATTCATGCAACATGAATTAAATAAAACAAACACAAACACAACAATACATGATCTCTTTCTTTATTTCAAAAATTTGCATGCATTAAAAAAATCAAATCTGTATCTAAGGAAGATACAAATCAGTTTTTTTGATAAAAAATATTTGGATTTGCATCTAATGAAGACACAAACCAATTTTGATTAAGGAAAATTCAAATTTACATCTAAGATAGATGCAGATTCATTTTATTTTGAAGAAAAATTCAGATTTACATCTAAGGAAGATGCAAATCTATTTTATTGTGAAGAAAAATTCAGATTAGTTTAGTTTTTTTTTATTTTTTTTTTATTTTTTTTTTTACTTTGAATGAAAACCGAAAGACGTGTTTAGAGAGAGAAACAAATAGTAAAGAAGAATAGAATGGACTCTCTCTCTCTCTTTCTCTCTCTCTCATTTTTTTCCCTTTCTTTGAGGTAATTTGACAATTACAATTGAAGAAGGTGATTTTGAATCTTAAACTTTTTGTTAGCAATATCAGAAACCTGTAAATGACTCTCTAAATATATCATTATTTTTTTTATTTTTTGGATAATTTGACTTAGATAATTTTACGGTTAGAACATGATTTGAATTTTAGACATCTCTCTTAGAAATATTAAGATTTAAGACATCTTTTTTTTTTTCTATTATGAAATATTAAGACGTCTTTTTTTTTTTTTTAGAAAGATTAAGACATGTTTATTAAACTGTAAAAATCTCAGTCTAAATAATATATATCATGAGTTAAATGTTCACATTTTAATAAATAAAAAAAATGTGAACCCCTACGATTTTATCCCACAGCTAGGAAAAGATCTGGTGGGCCCGCCCACACCTTAGCATTGCCTCTTACCCCCATTTATTTATTTATTATTTATTTATTTTTGAAGTCTCAGTCCGTTGCCGAATGTATACATGTACGAAGTCCAATAAATACGACTTCGCAGCACAATTTCACACTCACAAAAATAGAGAGAGAAACCGAAGCTTTAAAAATTCATTCAGAAAATGGTCTGGCTTCCTTTCATGCACGGAACACTAGGCAATTTAGCTTTACTCTGTGATATCTTTTACTTATTATACAGTACGTGTAATAGTTATCTAAGCTGATTCTGATAAACAAAGCACAGCAACGGTTTATTTAATATGATTAATTGACTTTCAGCAACAAAAAAAAAAAAAAAAAGATTAATTGACTTACAACAGTTTTCCCAGATTTTCTAATATCCAAAATCCAGCCTGCTCTCCCTCAATTAATTTACCTTTTCACTACTTGTTGTCAAAGAAAAATCAATTTAATATCAATTCATCATTAACAATTTAACATCATTTTTATTATGTATAGAGACAATAAACATGCCAACAATTTTTAAAATTTTGTATCTCTATACTTTGTTGGTGACAAATAAGTATTTCTGAAAGAAATTGAGTAGAAGAGTTGAAGTAATAACCTCCATTCTATAACTTGTCTCCAATTGCTCCAATACATAACCCCGAAGAAGAAAGAAGAAGAATCATATGTTTAGATTAACTTTTTGCTGAAAATCTTATTTGTTAATTTGCTAAAAGTTGACAAAATACAATTGTATCTTAAATAACGTGTAACTTTAAAAAGTCATATATAAGCTGTTGTAATAAGTGAATGTGATATTAACAATTCATATGATTAAACAAAAAAACAAAAAATACAATACATATGAAAGGTGCATACAGGAGGTGCAAATAACTTTAATCACTAACAGCATAAGTATAACAAACTAAACACAAAGATGGAAGAAAGAACAATGAAAGAGTAAACAAACATAGTAACTCATGCCATATGACGATGCTCTTTGCTGTTCTGTTCTCTTCAATCTTTTGCACTTTTCTTTCAACCTCACTGCCAGATTTAGAGATACAATCATCTTCTTCAAAGGTCACTGAAAATTTTTGCTAGTCTTTCTGGGATGGATTTCTGTCTCTGGTTCAATGATTCTTTGTCTCCCTCATAATCATCATCACCATCAAAAACCAAATAAATCCCCCAATTCTTTAGCTCAACCCCCTTCATGAATGGTGGGTTTCTCTTTGTCACCTGTATCTTATAACCATCTTTCAATGAAGAAACTAATGGATGGCAGTTTGGATATTGACACAAGTGGATTTGATTGTCATTTGTCTTTGGTACTCCCATTAAGTGCAAGCTTGTTTTGAATAACCAGAAATCTAGTTTGAGGATACTTGCTTCAATGTCCACTATTGCAGCTGAATGGAGGGGATGTCTAAAGTCTTCTGATATTTGATGATTGACAGAGAAGACAACACCTATGATAACACCTTTGATCTGACGGTTTTTAAAGTCTTTAAATCTAACCTCCTCTTGAGAAAAAAAATCTGGAATCTTGCTTCCAGGCATACTTATATTGCAAAAATTTCTCAAAGGAGCCTGCAAAATATATATATCACAAGAGTTCAATTTTTTTCCTTTTAGTTTTTTTAATATAATGAGAGAGAGACACAATTAGATTTTGGAAGTATTTTCAGGTTGGCTATGATTTTTATTAATAAAATTTATGTTACCTAGCAAAAATATAATGAGAGAGAGAGAGAGAGAGAGAACCTTAGCAAGTCTTCTCTTAACTACTGAGGAGCAAGCATTGCAACCACTCATGTACAACCTTCTCAAGGACTCCAAGCATTCAAGGCCAGGAATATCCACCAGTTTTTCACAATTGGTGAGGTTCAGGTCACATAAGTTTTCCAAGTTTGAAAGATCAGAAAAACTTTCCAATGCAATGCAATTTGAAACATTCACCTCTTGTAAACTTGACGGAAGTGGAGGGAGAGTCTTAAGCTCTTTACAATGGGACAGGATAAGTTTTTTGAGGATGGACAGACCCCTCAGGCTGGAGGAAAGGCTGCAAAAATGATTGTGGCCTAGATTCAAAATCTCTAATGTCGACAATTTTTCAAAATCATCAGGAATTTTACCAGATATTTGCCAAGCACAAATGTTGAATTCACAGAGTCTGGATAGATTTAAGAAAGAAGTTGGGAAGTCAATCAACTTAGACTTCTCTTTTGTACTGTTTTCAAGTAGTTCAACATGAGGGTTCTTTGCCATTTTTATTATCATTAAGCTTGAGAGCATCCCAAAGCTCTCAGGTAAATCCGTCACAGCAGTTTCCTCCATTAGCAAGCACTGCAATGACTTTAACTTTCCTATTGAAGATGGAAGTTTATAGAGTTGTTTACATTTATCCAATCTTAACACAATAAGATTTTCCAACATCCCTATTGATTCTGGCAACTCACTAATATTAGCTTGAAATATGATTAAAGTAGTAAGTGTTAACATGCTTCCAATTGATTCTGGCAATGATATAAGAGATTCACATTTCCTTATTTCAAGCTTTTTGAGTACTTTCAAGGCACCGATCTGATCTGGCAAATTTGTCATTGATGTCCCCTCAATATTAAGCTCAACTATAGAAGCTAATCCTCCAATTGAATTGGGAAGTTTGCTAAGAAAATAATTTTCTCCAATCAATAAGTGCTTCAAATTTGATAATGAGCCAATAGACCAAGGTAGTTCTTTTATTTTAGTACCATTTATAAAAAAATTGGTCAACGATCTGAGATTGCCGATGGAGTCTGGGATTCTGGTCAGTGATCTACAACACTTCAAACTTAGTTCCTCAAGGTTTGCCAAAGATCCAATGGAATCAGGTATTTCCTCTAATGCAGAATTATTAAGGGAGAGTTCTTTCAGAGAACACAGCTTTCCAATAAACTGGGGTAGCCCTTTCAGAAGTTTACAATCATTTAAACTAAGCATTTCAAGGTTTGTAAGGTGGAAGATAGATTCAGGAAGGATTTCTATAGAGGTTTCATCAAGAAGAAGTACTTTTAAAGATTTCATGCTGCCTATGTTCTCTGGCAATTCTTTCACCTTTGAGCAATGTGAGAGAATAAGGCTCTCAAGTTGCTTTAGGCCAGAGACATCACTTGGGAGTTCAATAAGGTTTGAACAATGTCTCAGGATCAAGTGAAGTAATGAACTCAAGCTACCAATTGATTCATGAATCTTTATCAACCGACCACAACGCTCAAGATCAAGCTTTTCCAAGGCTTGATGCCCAGATAAATCTGGGATAGCAGTTAGATTATAGCAACCACGAAGATTCAAAACCTTCAAGTTCTCAAGTACCTGCAAACAAGAAGTTTTTTTTTCTTTCAGAAAGGGAAATGTCATCAAGATTCAACGTCCAAATGTATAACCAGAACAAGCCACAATCACTTTAGTGTCTTTGAATAGAAAGAAGAGTGGGAGATGACAAGGGGAAACCAGCTTAAACATGAAATCTATTCCATAAGTCAGGCATCCTATCCTTGCTGTCATAATTTAGCTCAAACAATAATGAAAATCACAATGGAATTTTTTAGAGAAGCATACCTTGTAATTGTTTGAATGCCACAGATGTTCAATTTTGCTTTCTGATAGATCAAGCACCACAACTTTGCAAGGACAAAAATCTGAAGGAAGAGTTTTCATGGGACAGCCTTTCCATTGCAGCCACTTCAGTTCAACAGGAAGATACTTGAACTCCCCTTCCAAATTCACATTATTGATTTGTAGCAGTCTAAGATTGACCATGTTTTTAAAGGATTTGGTGCAAATTATAACCTCTCTCTCTTTCTCTGCTCGATCTTCAAGATAACTTTTATATCTCTCCTTTAAGTATGTGACTGCAGAGGTGAAATTGGGTTTCCTTCGAAAGTTATCCCAAGAAATTTTGTCACCACTTGGATGCTTGAGAATGTTTCTTTTTTCAAAGTCTAGGACAATGCCTTCTATACACTGTGTTCCCTATTGTCAATCAAATGGAATTTAATCAGCTATGGTGTAGCAAGCAAGAAGACAGAAGGAAACAATTAACATATTAATGAGCACCTAAATATTTCATAGGATAATAATTGACATTTTTGGTAGTCCAGCCATATAGAATGGACTCCTGCAACTATCTGTTTTGTTTCCCCCTAGTTCTAGAATAGTACCATATGTTGTAATTTGGGGCAAGCTTAACATGAACAAGAAATTAAAACATACACAATAGACAACAAAGTTTAACGTTGTTTGGCCAACTCCATACCTGCATGCACTAGCAATACTAACCAAAATTCTCTATCAACAATATTGTTTACAACCACACTCAACCAAACATTACTGGCAAACAACACTTAAAAACCTCGCAAACACAAACTAACCCAAATCTCAATATACCCAAAATAAAATCTCAATACTATCTAACAAACTTAACAGACAAGACACACAATCCAACAGTCTCAATACACCCAATGATGCTTCCTCACCCAATACATCCAACAGTCTCAAACTCTCAACTCACACGCATGGGTATCTTTCAACCCCAAGAAACTACCAAACTAATATTCAAATAAACTCCATGTTTATATAAAAGTCTTCTCTTTCCATGTGAGAAGACCAATAATGCAAAAGCAACCAGACTTTACAGGACTACTTACTCACTCCAACTCTTATTCATTGGTGGACAAGAAATACGAAATTACTTCTTTGACAATGAATAAACATACTATAATACATGCATACTAGCTTGACAGAGGCATTGTTTGACACACACATGAACCATTAAAGGATAAATAAGTCAAATCAGAATTTGAGTCAATTTCTATCATACCACAATCTGATCTAATCATCTCTGGCAATTTTCAATTTGAAAACTGTCATTAAGGAATTAAAGGAAGATTGTCAAACAAATAAACATGCTATACTACATGCATACAAGCTTGATAGTGGCATTGCCTGACACACACATGAACCTTTAAGGATAAATAAGACAGCTTTCCTAATAAAAGGTATCATGATATGATATGTACCTTCATATCCTTCAGGACAGTCATGATCTCATCACGATCCCAGAGTCTGGTACGCATGCCAGGATCCACAAGGCTATTTTCTCGAACAATTTGTCTTCCCATGTCTCTAACTTGATCATGCATCCACAAAATATTGTCCTCAGTAAACTTAATGAGTGATTTTGCAGTGAGGACTGTGACTGCTCTCCCAGCATTAAAACCACAACCCTTCAGTATGTCAATTGCATCTTCTCTCTTTATTCTCATTTCAGCAAATAAACAGGCAAGGTCCAGGAATATACACTTCTCTTGTTCATCTAATCCATTAAAACTTACCATCAAGACATCTTGAAGGTAACGTGGGCGAATCTCTTTAAATTTCTGTAGAGCATCTTCCCATTCTTTTGGTTTCCTCTTATCAGACAGGAAAGAACCAAATACTTCCAGAGCCAATGGTAATCCTCCTGTAAGAGACACAATTTGTTTGGACAGATTCAAGAAAGCACCTGTGGGTTTCTCTCCCTTTAGTGCATGGTAACTAAAAAGTTGTAGCGACTCAGATGAATCCAACTCTCTGACCTCATAGAACTCATTCACAAGATGCTTGGATAATACTTCTCTGTCTCTGGTTGTAATAATTATTTGACTTCCTTTATAAAACCATTCTCTGTTGCCAATTAGAGCATTTAGTTGGCTTATATTATCAACATCATCCAAAACAACTAGAACTTGCTTCTCATTTACCATCTCTTTGATGGTAGTGATACCAGCATTAACCTCCCTTATAGGAGACACCTTACCAGGTGAAATATTATTGATAAGTTGATTTTGAAGAGATACTAAACCATTGTCTTGGGCTGAAGTTTCTCTAACATTTGAAATGAAACTCCGGTACCTAAAGTGACCAACAAGACTACCATAGAGAGCCTTAGCCAGGGTTGTCTTACCAACCCCACCCATCCCATGAAATCCCAAAACTTGGAGCCCATTGTTTTTAACATCTAACAATCTCATCAGCTTTTCAATATGAGAATCAAGCCCAACAGTGTATGCAGCCACACCCACTGGAGTATTGCTCAATTCAATAAAAACCCTTGTGACTAATGCCTGAACCAACTGTGCTTCTTCACTGAAAAAAACATGATTACGGCATTAGGAATTTAGGATATAAAAGGCTACAGAGATGCAAATACTATAACACCTCAAATAGCAATGGAAGGGACTTGAATAAAATGTGTACACTATTACTGCGGCTGTTCCAGCTAAATTCAAGGCCGATTTCGGCCTGTTTCGGCCATTTCGGTCGTCGGTCGATATAACCCGATATGGCCGATATGGCCCGATTATGGCCGAATCAGCTCGGTTTGGCGTGAATTGAGCAGAGTTGGTGCGAATCCGAGAAAAAAAAAAGCTCAGACGCGGCACCGACACGCGGGCAACCGCATCGGGCTGCGTCCGATTTGGGTGCGGTATCCTCCCAACCACGTCCATGCTTTCTAGGACAAAACTTAGATACAGTACCATATGTACTATTTCTTAGGTTTTTTCTTAAGATTCAGTCATGCGACTAATTAATTAAAAAAAACACTTCTATCTCATGAGAAAAATCTATATGACAAAATCTTGAAATAAGAACATAAACAACAGCACCTAAATACTGTAGTTAAGTCTTGCTCTTATCTATAATTTTTATACAGAAAATCCCAAGCTGGGCAATAAAACATTAAAATCTGCTAAAGTTTTTAACTCAACCACTAATCTCAGAATCCTAAGAACCACAATCAAAACCAAAAGCAAAACCAGTTCCACCATTTTTATGAAATGAATTACCTGTCGTTGAAAACCCAACCAGGAGTTTCACCAGCTTTTTCCATAGCTCTCCTCCACCTCATAACCTTGTCCTTCCCGAACCTCTCTTCATGGTTCCTAAAATGTTCTTCCAAAGCTCCTCTTTGTCTCCGAACATCCTCCGGGTCAACTCGGTAGAACACGGGGAGTACGAGTAGTCTCTGGCACTCGCATAGCTTTGAGAGCTTCTCGAGGCACCATTGCGACGACACGTAGTTCGGGGACATGATGACTATGGAAGCAGCCGAGTCCTCCATGGCCTCGACCACGACGTCGTCGCGGTCCAACGCATTGTCATGGCGGAAGACTCGGACGCCGTGGTTCTGGAGGGAGCTGTAGAGGTAGGCAGTGAAAGTACCGTGGCGTGTGTCTTCTTCGCTTGTGAAGCTTAGGAACACGTCCCAGCGGAGCCTGAAAGCTCGTCGTGGTTGTGGTGGTGGAGTTGACGAAACGGAAACGGGGTCGTTGTCCTCCATTTTCTGCTAGCTGCAGTGTTCTACGAGATTGGATTCCAATTGATGATTTAATATTCTCTGTGTATATTTGGAATGTGAAGGCTGAAGAGTCAAGCTAAATTAAGGTATTTATACAAAAAGAAGGAGAAAAGCCAGCTCAGGTAGGCATAGACTTTGGAGTTTTTTATGTTATTTACGCAAAGCGGGTTCTGACGAATAAAGCAAGCCAACGTTGATTTTGGTTCAATTCTAATTTCTAAGGAAGAATTCTCAAAAATAATTATTTAAATTAGTTTATTTTGGGAGTATAGTTTTTAGTTCTTTTAGAAAAATTAATTTTCAGAGTATGATTCTACTTAAAATTGTGATAGTCTAAGTAAAATCATGTTTTCAGATTGGGTAGTTTTTATTATAATATACACTGTTTTTATTTTTTATTTATATATATAAAAGATAAAAATTTTGTTGTAGAATAATTTAAGTGTATATACGTATATATGTGCAAAACACCCTCCTAGAAACTTGACCCTAACCCTTGCCTCTCATACCTCACAAGCACTTATACTTGTAGAGTGACCACCGCATCAAGAATGCGTTGTGATATTATATACAGAGTTTTACACACACTATTACACTTTTTTTTTTTTTACTTGAAATTGTGAATTGAAAAGGCAATCTCAAGTCAAAATTTGTATCTTTAACTCACAATTTCAGATAAAAAAAGTGTGTAACAACTGAAATTGTGAGTTGAAAACACATTTTCAAGTTGGAAATTGTATCTTCAACTCACCATTTCAATTTTAAAAAAAGTGTGTAATAGGGGATGTGTAATAGAATAATAAATAAAGTTAACAATGATAGCTGAAAATAAAGATAGAAATGAAGACTACAAGTTGTATCTGCTCCTGTTGCAACAGAAGTTAGTTGCTTTCCGAAGGGGCTGCAGCCTTGGGGGTAGCTTCTCCTCCTTTAAAAGCAGAAGCACCTTCGAAAAAGCCACAAAAAGTTCCACCAATGGTGCTCTCTTTCAATTTCTTCTTGTTCCTCAATCTCTTGCACTTGGCTTTCGACTTCAAAGCCTGATTCAGGGATGTGATCTTCTCCTTCTTCTTCAAGAAAGCTGAAAAACTTGGCTAGTTTTTCTGAAATGGACAGTTGGGTTTCATCCAACGATTCTTCATTTCCATCATAATCATCATCACCTTCAAAAACCAAATGAACCCCCCACTTTTTCAGCTTGAGTCCCTCAATGTAGGGTGGGTCGTCTATTGTTACATGTATCTTATAATCATCTTTCAATGAAAAAGATAACGGATGCCACTCTGGAAACCGAGACAAGTAAAGATGATCTTCATGTGTCTTAGGAACTCCCTTTATGTCCAGCATTGCATTGAACACAGGTCTATTCAGTTTGACAATATTTGCTCGTATACCTGTTAGTAAAAGGTCTTGATCTCTTAAGTTATCTGGTATTTGATGGCTGAAAGAGACAATAACACCTATTATCACACCTTTGATCTTAAGGTTTTTGCGTTCTGAAAATTTAACTACCTCTTGAGAAAACCAATCTGGAAATTTGCTTCCAGGCATACTAAGAGAGAACATATTCCTCAAAGAAACCTGCAATAAAAATTTTTTAGAGAAATAAATCCTTCTTCTTTGTCCTAGTTAAAGTACATTTTGGTTCCTCCAAATTTGAATTTGTTATCCGTTTGGCCCTCTTGTCTTGTAGCAATTTTGCAATATCAGTCTTAAAGTTTTAAATTACCATTAATTTAGTCTTATCTATTCCTATTAATCTTGGAAACATTAAGTGTCACATGAGCCCCACATGACAGTAATACCATGTTGAATTGGACGAAAAATACTGAGGAATTGACATCCATGATCAAAAGGACTGCATGAACAACAAAGATTAGACTAAAACACAATCATATTCACAGCACACAGGAATTCAAAACCAGATCACACTAAATAAAATCAGGAATGGAATCCCCACAGGCCTTTCTGAGCAAGACCAGGAAGGCCCTCAAAACCTTTTTGCATTGAGAGCTACCTCAACTGAGTTGGAGCAAGCAGTGCGAAGTCCGAACAGAACTTTTAACTATAATGATATTGCAAAAATTGAAACTAGAGACCAAATTTGGAGGGATAAAATGTATTTTAGCTGATTCTTCTTATATGAAAATATCATGAAAAGAAAATTTCTGACCTACGATAGGTCATATGCAGAGAGAGAGAGAGAGAGAGAGAGAGAACCTTAGAAAGTCTTCTTTTAACCACAGATGAGCATGTTTTGCACCCACTCATGTACAACCTTCTCAAGGACTTCAAGCATTCAAGGCCTGGAATATCCACCACCATCTCACAGTTTGTAAGGTTCAGCTCCTCTAAGCTTTCCAAGTTTGAAAGATCAGACACCCTTTCCAAAGCAGGACAGTCTGCAACATTCACCTCCACCAAGCTTGAGGGAAGTGGAGGGAGAGACTTGAGCTCTTTGCAGTTGGGCAATAAAAGTTTTTTGAGCTTGGAAAGGTCCATCAAGCTGGATGGGAGACTGAAAAAATTATTGTGGCCTAGATTCAAAATCTCCAATGATGACAACTTTTTAAAATCATCAGGAATCTTCCCACATAGTTTCCAAGCACGAGCATTTAGTTCTTTTAGCGAGCATAAATTGGAGAAAGAAGTTGGAAGTACTGTAGAATTAGGCACACTGTTTCTGGGTAACTCAAAATAAGGCTTCTTAGGCATTTCTAATATCATTAAGCTTGAGAGCTTCCCAAAGCTTTCAGGCAATTCTGCCACAGCAGTTTCTCCCATGAGCAACCACTGTAAAGACTTCAAATTTCCTATTGATGCTGGAAGTTTATAGAGCTGTGCACAATTACTCAATCTTAATGTAATAAGATTTTCCAGCATCCCTATGGATTCTGGCAATTCAGTAATTTTGGCATTGGATATGTTCAGAGTCATAAGAGCCAGCATGCTTCCAATTGATTCTGGTAAAAATTTAAGATGTTTACAGTTCAACATCTCAAGCTTCCTTAGCATTTTCAAATCACCTACCTGATTTGGTAGCTGTGTGATTGATGTCCAATCTAAATTAATCTCAACCAGAGAACCTAGTCCTTCAATTGAATCAGGCAATTCAAGCAGAGACAGACATTTTCCAACAGATAACTCCTTCAAAAATGATAACGAGCCAATAGAAGGAGGCAGTACTACAATTGCACTACCATAAATTAGAAGTTTTGTCAATGACGTGAGATTGCCAACAGAATCAGGAATTGTGGTGAATGATTTGCACCCTATCAAACTTAGTATCTCAAGGTCTGATAAAGATCCAACAGAATCAGGTATAACCTTAATAGCAGAATGATTAAGAGAGAGTTCTTTCAGGGAGCACAGCTGTCCAATGCACTCGGGTAGTGTTGTCATAAATTGGCATCTTTTCAAACTAAGCTTTTCAAGTTTTGTTAGGAGGTAAATGGATGTAGGCAGCTCCTCTATAGCAGTTTCGTCAAGAAGAAATTCTTTCAAACACTTCAAGCTACCTAGGTCATTTGGTAACTTTTTCAATTTTGAGCAGCCAGAGAGGATAAGGTTTTCAAGATGTTTCAGCCCTGAGATATCAGTAGGAAATTCGATAAGGTTTGAACAATCTTTCATGTTCAAATGAAGTAATGTACTAATGTTCCCAATTGATTCATGAATCTTAGTCAGTCTACAGCAACCTTCAAGAACAAGCTTTTCCAAGGTTTGGTGCCCAGATAAATTGGGAATATCAGCTAGATTGTAGCAATTGCGGAGTTTAATAACCATCAACTTCTCAGCCACCTTGTTACTATACCAACCCCACACTTGCTCAATTCTGCTTTCGGAGAGATCAAGAACAGAAAGTTCTCGAGGAAGAAATTCAGAAGGAAGAGATTTCAAAGGACATCCTTTCCACTGTAGCCACTTCAGTCCAGCTGGAAGATATTTATACTTCCCTTCCAATCTCACATGGTTGATTTGAAGAAGTCTTAGATTAACCATTGATTCAAACGGCTTAGTGCAAAGTATTACCTCTCTTTCTTTCTCTGCATTATCCTGAAGAAATTTCTTATACCTTTCTTTCGCATATGTTAATGCAGAGGTGAAATTGGGTGTTCTTTTAAGGTTTTCCCAAGAAATTCTCTCACCACTTGCATCCTGAACAATGGGCCTCCTTTGAAAGTCTAGGACAATTCCTTCTATACGTCTTGTTCCCTATTGTCAATCATATAGAAAAAACTTAAAAAATTTGAATGTAGCCAAGTGAAACAGAGACAATAAACAAATAGTTATCAAGTTAAAAACTGTAAGATTTTAATTAATCACATAAGAATATTATCCATCCTTTGAAAACTTAGAACATTTTTTTTTTTAATAAATTTTTTGGAAGTAAAATATGGAACTGGTGGAATTCGATTCAACCATCTCTTCTTGCCAATTTTCAAACCCAGAAATAATTAGCCAATCTCTCTCTCTCTCTCTCTCTCTCTCTCTCTCTCTCTCTCTCTCTCTCTCTCTCTCTCTCTCTCTGTTTAGTAAGTAGAGGAAAGAAACAAACTTTCCCTCCATCGAAGAGGACCTGACTAAAAGAACAAAAAAGATCAACCCATCTAAATTGTTGGAGGGTGAGGAGGATAGCGAAGAGGAGAACATATTGAACGACAAGTTGAATATGCTTGTGTGGTAGGCCATTTAAGGGCTAAGAAGGATTGACAAATTGTTTGGTCTCATGTCAATTGAACCATAGATATGTTATACCTTAGCCTTTAATTTATGAAGAACTTCATTGTGGAATACGATAGAAGTCTAGAAGATCCCAATCCTTCCTGTTCTTATCTATGGTATAGTCTGAAGATGTTAGCTTAAACAATTTTTATCATCTCTCTGAAAGTTTTGCAATCTCCCATCAATCTTCATCAACTAGAACTCTACCCTGAGAGTAAGAAGGAAATTTGAAAATACACTAGTACATGAAGCTACAAGTGGAGCACAAACATTAGTATTCCTTTTTTCCCATGAGGATTATAAATAGCAATATGATGCATGTAGTGAAATATGCAAGTACTTTCTATATTTGCCGCTTGGAAAAGTTTTAAACTTTCAATTCAACAAAAAAGGAACAGGAAAAAAAGAAGATGAGGTATCTCACTATCAGTCATACCTTCTGACCATTTAAGACAGTCATGATTTCATCACGATCCCACAGTCTACTACGCATACCAGGATCTACAGGACTTTCATCTAGAACAATTTGTCTTCCCATGTCTCTAATCTGATCGTGCATCCACAAAGAATTGTCCTCAAAAACCTTAATGAGTGATCTTGCTCTGAGCACTGTAACTGCTATCTCAGCCCTAAAACCGCAACCTTTCAATGCATCAAGTATATCCTCTCTCTCAATTTCCTTTTTAATGAATAAACATGCAAGGTCAAGGAATATACATTGTTCTTGTACATCTAATCCATCATAACTTATCTTCAATACATCCTGAAGATTGCGTGAACGAATCCTTTCCAATTTTTGCAAAGCATCTTTCCATTCCTCTATTCTCCACCTTTCAAACAAAAAAGAACCAAATACTTCCAGGGCCAATGGTAGACCTCCTGTAAGAGAGACCATTTTCTTGGATAGATTCATAAATCTTTCTGTGGGTTTCTCTCTTCTTAGTGCATGGTAGCTAAAAAGTTGTAGCGCCTCAGCAGGGGCCAACTCTATGACCTCATAAAAGTCATTCACAAGATGCTCGGGTAAAACTTCACTGTCTCTTGTGGTAATAATAATTCTACTCCCTTCAGAAAACCGATCTCTCCCAACTAGCACTTCAAGCTGTCGTACATTGCGAATATCATCCAAAATAACAAGAACTTGCTTCTCATGAACCATTGCTTTGATTGCAGAGATACCAGAATCAATCCTATACACAGGAGGCTTACCAGGAGAAAGATGATTGATAAGTTTGTTTTGAAGGTACACTAAATCATCATCTGTTTCAGAATTTTCTCTATCATTTTTCATGAAAACAAGGCACTCAAAGCTACCAACGAGTTTATTGTAAAGAGCTTTAGCAAGTGTGGTCTTACCAACCCCACCCATCCCATGTAATCCCAAAACTCGAACACCATTGGATCTAACATCTAACAAGCTCATCAGTTTTTCAATACAAGAATCGAGTCCTACTGTATATGGAGCCACATCCAGCGGGGTACTGTCTAGTTCTTTCAATACCCTTTTGACTAAAAGTTGAATCAACTTTGCTTGTGACTCATTGCTGCCAATAAACATAAATGAGTCCATAGGAAACAAACTAGCAAGGAGATACTAATAAAAAAAAAAAATCAACAGTCAAATGGTAGAGAGAAACTTAAATAAGATGTGTATCAAGTGCCTACTTTGATAAATACAAGTGCTTCAAACTCTATGGCCTTCCAAAGGATGACCACAATGTTCCACAATGGAGTATATAAGGGAAACAGCTATTATATTCATAAAAACAGAATCACAGGTAAGACTGAAATGTATAAGCATTATCCTAGCATGTTATTTCACTTTATCATAAATGTTTTGGATTGTGTATATAAAACCTTGAGTGATGTCCGTGAGCCGCAACAACTGCTAAATGACCACTTTGATGATGCCATACTACAGACTTCTTCAAAGCATAGGAGTATTTGTTATTGTTAAGATAAAAGACTGTTAGACGACATAAATTGTAAATATGAGTGAGAAGCGCCAGATGGTCGCATCTCCCTTCATGGATCATATCCAATGTTAGACTCTTAAGTTGTTGATAGAAAAATTGAGATATTGGAGTGATTCAAGCAGTATCATATACCATGTTCCCATTGTTATGGTTCTAAGTAAACCCCATATAGGGTCAAATCACAATGTCCTGTACATCATATCCACAGCTACAATGAATATCATCGATAGTTCAGATATGCGGTTTCTAGCTTCTATTAATACACACCTCATTGGACTATAAATTATAGCTTCTATTAATACACACCTCATAGGACTATAAATTAGATTTTAAAAAAATTGTTTAAAATTCAATTAAACAATTTATCAACAAAAATGGGGTGGCCCTTTTGATAAAAAGACGGGAGAAAGAGAATCGCTTGAGATGGTTTAGTCATATTTAAAAGAAAGAGATTAATACACAAGTGAGAAAGAATGAATTGATTCAAATTGAGGCAACCAAAAAAATGCAGAGAAAGGACAAAAATAACATTAATAGATGTAATAAAAAATGAAATGACAATTAAAGAAAAAACAGAGGGAATGACTTCGTACAGATAGATGGCAAAAAAGCACACGTGACCAATCTTGTCTAGTTTGCTAAGATCTATAACTAAAACCCAAAACTTTGGTATTAAGGTTTGGTTGTTATTATATTAGTAAAAGCACAATTCAAACAAAAGGATTAAACATACATAAATATGCATATTAACATAGTACCTGTCTATGTCTTTGTCTTTGAAAACAAAACCAGCTTTTCCACCAGCTGTTTCCATGGCTTTCCTCCACTTCATCACCTTTTCCTTCTCAATTCCCTTCTCTTCATGCTCCCTAAAATGTTTTCCGAAGAAGGGTCCTCTTTGTTTCCGAACATCCGAGGGGTCGACTAGGTAGAACACAGGGAGAATAAGCCTCTTACACTCGCATATCTTCGAAAGCTCCTCTAGGCACCACCGCGACGACGCGTAGTTTTGGGAGATGACGACGATGGAAGCCGCGGACTCCTCTATCGCGTCGAGTAGAGTTGGAGCGATCTCGTCTCCGCGGCGCAACCCATCGTCGTCGCGAAAAGCTCGGATGCCTTTGTTGTGGAGCGTGGCGTAGAGGTTGTTTATGAAGGGGTAGCGTGTGTCTTCGCCTCTGAAGCTCAAGAACACGTGCCACCGGAGCCTCGAAGCTTCGGAACTGGAAATGGCGTCGTCGTTGTGATCTTCCATGGTTCTGACTAGCGCAGACTGTAGTGTTCTTGACTTTTTGACGCAAATTTAATTTTGTGGTACATAAAAGTTAAAGGGACTTGAACCGGAAAATTATTCGATAGTTCGGAGTCACTTTTTCTCACACGAGGGTGGGCTTAATGGTGGGACTCACATGGACCACCCTCATAAGTCGAATTTTTTTTCTAAATAACAATAAATATTAAAAAATTTAGTTAATTGTCACGTTTCAAAACTATGTTGAAAACTAGCATCTCGAGTGTCTAAAACTTGAGTTCTAAGATAAAACTCGAGTTTTTAAGTCTCGATTTGTAAGAGGATTGGTTTAAAGTGAGAAAAAAATCGACGTGAAAATCGAGTTTTAAAGACTCGATTTCCATAAATTGCAGAAAAACGCCGCTATAGGGCTTTAAAACGTCACTATAGGGCTTAAAAAAGCCACTATAGGACTCCCTAAACCTGGTACTTAAAAAATTTTTTTGCAGGAAAACGTCGCTATAAGTCTTTAAAGCGTCACTGTAAGGCTTAAAAACGCCACTATAGGTGAAATTTTTTTTGCATAAAAAGACTTGAGATCTATCACACTTGCAAAGCGAGTCCTTAGGACTCGAGTTCTAATATGGATCTCGAGTTTTAGAAACTCGAGATGTTACTTTTCTTAATTCTTTCAAACCGTTCCTAACTTACTATTTTGAATCATTATTCACATATGTTCTGCACAAAACCTCCTCATAAGTCATATGAGAAGAGGAAGCAATGCTCGAGAGTAAAGTATTACCCCTTCGAATGTGATCTCTTTCGTGTATTCATTCATAGGATTCTACTGTTACGCACAATATGCTTTGGAGTTTTGACCAACATTGCACGCTGAGCATTCATTCCAAATGCGATATGTCGGTATGTTTTACAATCAAAGCTCCAAAACCACCAACCCCCCACCCCCAATTGCCCAGACTTGTAAATCCAAAAAAATTTACAATTGTTTTACGGTACCATTACAAACTTATGATGGCACGATAGCATAATTGTAAGACTAAATAAATTTTTTTAATGTGTAGTTAGAGAAATAGAGATTAGAGAGAAAAGTGAGAAATATTTTTATATTATTTTAATTATTTTAACGTGTAGTATGGTAAAATAAAAGATGGGATGTTAGATATATTGTAAGAGCATTCTCATTAAGGATCTCAAAAAATTTAGCATTTAGCATCTCAAAAACTTATGTTATCTATTTTAACAATCACTTTATAATACACTCAACATAAAAAGTTTTATATATTTTAATTACCACTTCATTAAAATATCATTATTATTTATTCTCAATCCCATCTCTTCTACTACCCACAAATCCACTACCACTACCCACACCCACACTCACTACCACCAACCACCACCGCCCATAGCCATAGCTACTGCCACTGCCACCGCCACCACCACCCAACCACCAAAATCACAAATAAAAATAAACCCACAGCAAACCCAATCACCACCAGCCAACCCAACCCATAGCAAACCCATAGTCACCACTAGCCATCATCACCCACCCACCTGTCACCATGGTTGTCAAAATCGCGATCCAGATCGTAAAATTGCACGATTTTACGATCCTACCTTACCAAAAAGTTTAAAATCGTAGTAGGATTGCAAAAATGGTAGGATCGTATGTAGGATTGTGTAGAATCGCATAGGATTGTAAGATCGTATGGGATCCTACCGATTCTACCGATCCTACCATTTGGCTTGATTTTTTTTTTTTTTTTAAGTGGGATTCATTTGGGTAAGATAATCCACCTAAACCCACAAGCCCAACGGGTTATCAGAAACCCAATAATGAATTAAAGTCCCAAATTTACCCCTATGTCAACATAAAATCTCAAAAAAACCTATAGTACTTAAGTTTAACGTTTTCAAAAACAAAACCTAAAATATTTAGATGATAAAATGAGATATGACAATGACAGTGATTAGATTAGAAGAACCTTAGAATGGGAATTCTCTTTTGGATTTCATATTTGTAATTAGCTAGTTTACTTTAGATTGAGAATTCTCTTTTGGATTACATATTGTAAATTTGTAGTTAACTAGTTTTTATATGCTAACTAGCCTAACTTATTTTGGATTTGGAACTTAGAATTTGGAAAACATTTTTCATCTGTGTAGATAATATTTTGGTACTTAGTTCCTAATTAAATATGTACTGAACTTTTTAGATACATTATGTCAAAAGTAAAATATATTTTGTTTTGTTAGAATGACATAAGAACGATGTAGTGCGTGCAAATTATATTTTATGATGCAAAATTTTTTTTTAATGGATGGATTCATATTTTAAGTGATTATATAACATACAAAGTTACTATCAATAGGTTTTTTGCTTAAAATATGAAAATAGATAGGATCTTACGATCCACGATTCGATCCTATGATTTACGATCCTACCTACCTCCCACGATCCTACGTAGGATCCCGATTTTGACAACCTTGCCTGCCACCATTGTAAACCTCAACCCAAAATCAACCCACCACTAGCCACCACCACTATAAATGGCACCCACCCACCATCAACCACCATCAACCAAAACCCACTCACCCACCCACTTGCCACCACCATAAACCCCAACCTAAAATCAACCCACCACAACCACCACCACCACGACCACCATAAACCATACTCACCCACTACCAAACAAAACAAAACCACAACCTAGCTACCACCTTCGGCCTACCTCCTCCAAATCACAAAACAACCACCATCACAAACACAAAACCCAACTATCACAAAATTTCAGCCACCACCAAATCCGATCCACCACCAAATTGTGACCCATGACCCATCTTGACCAAGTAACCCACAGTGTCGCGGAAGCACTGTGTCTCACACCCATAGGAAATCGGTGAGAGAGAGAAGGACAAGCAAGAGAGGGCAAGGACAAGAGGATTGGAGAGAGGAAGAAACAGAGGGCAAGTGAGAAAGAAAGAAAAAAGAGAAAGAAGAGAGAGACCAATGAAAGAGAGAAGAAAATGAGAAAGAAGAGAAACAAAAGAGAGTTTGGTGAGAAGAAAAGAGGAAGAGAGAGAGAGAGAGAGAGAGAGAGAGAGAAGATATTTTAATTAAAATAGTATTAAAAAATTATGATATTTATAAGATTTGAGTTACAGTGGATTGTCATTAAATAACAATCCACTATAGCTCAAATGCTAAAAATTTTAACAATAACACCTTTGTTGTAGTGTGTTTTTTTGGAATGAGATGTTAAAAAATAGCATTTTAATATTTTAAGAGATTTAATGTGAATGCTCCAAAAATGGTATAATATAATTGATAAAGTAGTTTTTGAGATGGTAAAATAGAATTTTTTGTAGAAACTAAATGTGAATGCTCTAAGGATTTTATTTTTAGGAAAGAGTTACAAGGCTCTTACTTTTTGAGTTAAAATAGGTATGCAAATATGCAATGATTGCGAGCCATTGTTTAACAGGTTTTTCCACTTTCATGGCAAAAATCCAAGCAAGGAGAAGAAAGATGTGTATTGGACCATTGCCAATTAGTAAGTATTACAATTAACTTTTTAAACTATTTAATTTTTTATCAAAAAAAAGGAAGTCATTTAGGTTTAATTATTCTTAAGTTCTAATTTCATTATACTAAATAAGGGGAAAATGAATATCCATGCTTAAAATAACTAAGTAGAATTCATATGGATTTGTATTTCAAAAGTGAGGGCATCGAGGGTTTCTTCTACTATTACTACTATTATTATTATTATTATTTTTGATAAGACAAGAAAACTGAGGAAGTTGATCCCATAAAAACTACAAGAATACAAAGGGTAAGCAGAGTTCAAAAATTTTAGTTGACTTGGCAGCCACAATTAAGCAAGAATTGTTCATATTCAAATCGGTTAAGAATTTGATATGAATGAAGACAAATGCATAGATGGGTGAGCATGACAAAGATGGGTCTTTAACGCCGTACATTATAAAGGAAAATGTAAGTTTTAGTAGTACTAACATTTATTAGATAAGGGGTGAATAAATGCAGTGTACTTTCCCTTACGAAATGTAAAAAAAAAATCCATCTTTCATACAAATATAATAGAAAGTTGGATTTGTTCTTTTAGTTATGGTTTATCTTCCTAGATTTCCAAGTGCAACAAAAAGCTAATCAATGTGTATATTATTTAACCAAGACGGGGGTGCAACAAATTTCAAGTTTTGTTTTGCATATATTGTCTCTATCTTTAAAGTTTGCATAGAGTTCATTTTCATCCCTAATTCTAAAAATGTTAATTTTTCATTCCTTAATTTTTTTTATAGAGGTTTTTTTTTTTTTAATATACAACAAAATATGTGTAACCATAAATATAACGATATAATTAAACATATGTTTGTCATGGGTATTTATTATGAATTTTGACTAACTTGAGATTTGGATGCTTGAAGATATATATATATATATATATATATATATATATATATTTGTGTGTGTACATATATATACATACATAAAAGAATAATATGCATTTTCCTGGAGGTCAAGGGCTTGAAATAGGCTTTTGTTTTTTGCCAAATATTCTGTTTCTTGCCCAAAAAAAAAAAAAAAATTTATTGGATCTATCCAAACTTATTTAATTATGTAGCACATTTTTGGAATTTAAGTTTAATTTATCTTGAAACTTTTTTAGTTATGTAACATTTTTTTTACTATAATGCTTGGAACTCAAGTTCCAAAAAGGTGCTACATAACTAAATATGTTTGGGTAGAGGCTTCTCAATAAATTTTTTGCAAAAACAAAATATTTGGCAAAAAAAAAAAAGCCCTGGAAACACTCTAAGTATAAGGATTTAACACATTCAAATATCATTGTCATTCTAAAGTTTCATGTCATTCTACTATTGTGGTTCATAAATAGTCTTTTAATTGTTTCATAAATCACGTCTTTTGATTTTTTTTTTTAATATTATTATTTACCTTTGAATTTTTATTTTAGTTTTTGACAAATTCTTGTTCACGTAAAAAAATAATTATGTATTAAAATTCCTGAATTTAGTCAAGTATGTATCTAATTTAAATATACACATGATTTGTTCATGTAAAAAATAATTACATACTAAAAAGAATCACAATTACACACACATATATATATGAGTTCAAATTATACTCAGTGTAAGAGTTACATGAGATTTACTTTTCTTTTCTTTTTTATATGCACATAAGTTTACTTTTTAAAAAAAAAAAATTAGGTTTCTGATGCTTTATTTATGTTAGACTCTTCGTCTTTTGCACAACATTAACTCACCTAAAAAAAATTAGATAGGACACATGACGCAAAATTCAACAACAATTAGGATCCAATTTTAGAATCACTACAACAAAATGTGTTTTCAGTGACGAATTTTAGTGAGGAAAATTTTTTCGTCAGAAAAAAGTACCATACAGTGATGAAATTTATATTTCATCACTATTTATAAAAAAAATCAGTAACATTTAGCGACGAAAATTGGATTTCGTCGCTATATGTTGTGTTGAACCATGGGTGTCAAACGAGAATTTTAGTGCCAAATTAAATTCATCTACAATGACGAATTATTTCGTCACTAAAAGTTTAAGTTTTTTGTGATGAAAACTTTCGTCACTAAAGGTGATGCTAATAACACTATTAGTGACGAAACACATTTCGTCACTAAATATGACAAATAGTGACGAAAATAAGTCGTCACTAAAAACAAAATCATAAAAATCAGTATTATTGTCAGTGACGAATCAAAATTTCGTCGCATAGGTGGCCAACAGTGACGAAATATAAGTCGTCACAATAAGTTTTATTCTAAATCATATTTAGCCCCTCTTTTTCCTGTTTCACTTCCCACTCTTTCTCTTTTTCCCTCCCTCACCCGATTCTCTCTATTTCCCTCACTCACCCGATTCCCTCACCAGAAAAACTTCAACCGGCGAGCTCGACGATTTCACCAGTACCATCAGCGTCGCTGACATCATCAACGGTATCGTCAGCATCGACGATTTCATCGACGAGCTCACCGACCCAGGAACCGCCGTCACTTGAGCTCACCAACCTAGGGATTGACGTCGCCGTCACCTTCCACCTGACCGTTCGCCTTCCACCTCTCGCCGTAGATCTCGCCTTTCACCTGACCGTTCGCCTTCCACCTGACCGTTCGCCTCCCACCTCTCGCCGTCGATCTCGCCTCTCGCCTCTTCGCCTCTTCGCCGATCTCCCTTAGCATCGGCTCTCGAGCAGCTCGAAGACACCGTCGCTAAAGGCGACTCCTCCTTCGTCGTCAAGTTGCAGAGCGCCAACAAGTTCAATGGCAGAGGTCTCTCTCTCTCTCTCTCTCTCTCTCTTGTTTTTTATTTTTATTTTTATTTGTTTTGATTTCTTTACGAAATGTTAGGATATTGTGTTGGTTGCTTCATTTGATGCTATTATATGTTTGGATGATTTAATTGTTTTTAATAATACTGTTGTGAATTTATGAAGCTTTTGTTGTGACTTGTGAGAATCGGATTGTTAATGGAGTATATCTTTTGAGAATTTTTATTAATGGATGTTGATAATTGTTGATGCAATCAGTTTAATAAACAAAAGTAAAATCGTTAGGATATTGATGCAATGAAATCATAATGTGAAATTGTTGCTGTGAGTAATTAACAGTTTGAGATCTTCCTGTAGCTAAAGAGTAAAAGTCAAACTCTTTGTACAAGAATTTTCTTGTTTTTATTGCATTTTCATGTCTTTAGATGATCAAAACTTAACCCAATTTAATTTTCCTCATGGGCATTGTCTATATCATCATGTTATTGTTAAAAGTTAGTCATCCTTAACTTCGTTTTACCTAGAATGATTTATTTTCCTTGCAGGTCATATCAACCACTCAATTTTCTGGAAGAATCTAACTCCTGTTTCTGTAAGTTTGTCTTTAGCTCTCTTTTTTATTTTTTTTATCATTATTTTTTAATTTTTTTAAATATGTTTAAGAAACTTCTTTTACCAAGTGCTTTTTATACATGGTAGGAAGGAGGTGGTGAGCCCCCACATGGTTCCTTAGGTTGGGCTATTGACACTAATTTTGGTTCCCTAGAAGCTAATTTTTTTTCAAGTCATTGCTTTTTTTTTTTTTATAGCTAATTCTTGATGTTCATATATTCTTGTTGTTCATCTATTGATGAGGCTTGTCGTCATTGTCATATTTTTGCTTGTCAATTCATCTCCTTTTATTTATTTAATATTTTTTTGGTTATGCCTTTGTGGTTTGGGCACCAACCTATGATAGTGGTTGGATTGGTGATGGGTGTATTGGAATATAGTTTTTTCCTAAGGCGGTTAGCGGTGGTTTGGGCATTGAGGCCATGGGGCTTTAGATATGTGGTGTTTGTGGGCATGGATTTTCACAGGTTTGTTGTCGGAGTTGAAAGATGCTCATGGTTGGTGGAGACAAATTATTGGTCCTGGTTGTTGGTGAAAAGTTTCAGGGTGGTGTGGTTTTATTGGAGGATGCTTGGGTGATACTAGCGGAATCATGGCTGTGTAATGGCTATGGCCTTTGGGTGGACCCTTTCTATGTAGTTGTTTTAGTGATAAGAGTCTTTTCATTTTGGTGCCTATTCTCATTGCTTTCTTGTAGTGTTTGCTAATGCAAGTACCAAACAAGTATTATATTTTCAAAATTATTTCATTTGGTCAGTTTTGTATTAGAATATTACTTTGTTTAGGGTCCTCCAAAAGGTTGAATATTTATATTAAAATTAGACCTTACAACTAAGATTTGAGACATTTTTTATTTGTGCAAGAGACCATATTGTTTAGAAAATTGAAATTTTAATATTTATATTAAAATTTGGTTCACTAAAAGTTATCTTTCTTTTATCTCCAGCTCTCTTTCTCTTTGGTGGCTGAAGAAATTGTGAGGAACAAGGTGAAGAACACAAGTTAACTTTGGATTTTTTTTTTTAAAGTTGTAAACTTAATTTGAGCAAAGTAAGTATATTCTAGTTAAAAACTTATAAAACTCTATATATACTTGTGATGTTGGAAATTTGTTTTGTGGTGGGTTGTTGTATTGGAGCAAGCGGGTGGCTTGCGTGGTGTTATAAGGTCGTTTAAATTTATATTGGAAGTGTATATTTGTGTGTGCAATGTTTATTTATTTAAGTGTTAATATAGATTTGTGCATTTATGAATATGATAAAATTTTATCTAAATAACTTATAAACTTAGATGTTATAATACATTATACATGAGTTGTCTTTATTTTACTAAAGTAGTATTCATCTTGTAATTGTAGTCAAACATGGATAAAAGTTGGATGACAATGGGTAAAACACCTAATGGCAGATTAAGTCATCCATATATTGAAGGGGTCAATGCATTTATTAATTTTGCAAGAGTAGTTGTGGACTTGAGTGGTAATATTCAGTGTCCGTGTATTCACTGTGGGAATTGCTATCGACAATCTCCTAGTATTGTGCGTATTCATTTGCTTCATCGTGGGATTATGCAATCTTACATTAATTGGTATAATCATGGAGAACCTCATGTATTGAACGAGAACATTCATGATAATGAAATGTCGGATGATGATCATATGGATGGTATCGATGCTTTGGTAGGTGATCGAATTAGAGGGGAACCAAGAAATGTAATCGAAGATGAGGAGGTGCGTCATTTTGACAAACTTGAGGAAGATACAAAGCGTGAGTTGTATCCGGGTTGCAACAATTATAGTATCTTGAAGTTTGTTATTGAGATGTTGAATGTAAAGGTAATGACCAACTTGAGTAATAAGGGACTTGATATGATGTTAGAATTGCTAACAAAGGTTTTACCGAAAGGTAACTTGGTTCCAAAGTCAACTTATGAAGCAAAAAAGATATTACGTGACTTGGGCATGTCATACGAGCATATAGATGCATGCAAAAATGATTGTGCACTATTTTGGAAGGAAAATAAAAACCTTGATAAATGTCCAGTGTGTGAAGCGCCTAGGTACAAGGATACACGTGCCCAAGGTAAGATGATTCCTCATAAGGTATTGCGTTACTTCCCATTGACACCGAGACTGAGGAGATTGTACATGTCAAACCAAAGAGCTAAGGACATGAGATGGTATATAGACAAATGTGTAGACGATGGGATAATGAGGCATCCAGCTGATAGTGAAGAGTGGAAGGAGTTTGATTTGCAATATCCTGATTTTGCCCTCGAACCTCGCAATGTAAGGCTGAGTTTGGCTACAGATGGATTTAACCCTTTTGGGAATATGAACAACAACTATAGTATGTGGCCTGTCATACTTATCCCCTATAACCTACCGCCTTGATTGGTTATGAAAGAGCCATATTTTATGTTGTCATTGCTTATTCCTGGTCCCCATCAACTGGGAAATGAGATTCATATTTACTTGAAATCATTGGTTGACGAGTTGAAGGAGTTGTGGGAAGAAGGTGTAGATACTTATGATACTTATAATAAAGAGCATTTTCAGATGCATGCAAATTTGTTGTGGACAATACATGACTACCCTGGATTTGGTAATGTGTCTGGGTGGAGGACAAAGGGTTATCATTCTTGTTACACTTGCAACGATGAATCATATTCAGAAGCTTTGGAAAGTAAAATTGGATTCATTAACCATCAAGCTTATTTGCCTATGGAACATCGTTGGAGACATAGTCGGTTGCATAATGGTTTATCGGAGAAACGAAAAAGATCTTTAGAGTTACAAGTGGGAAAAATACAAGAGCAGCTAAATAGAATGCCAAATATAATTTTAGGAAAGCATCCAAGTAATAAGAAAAGACAACTCATTGGGGAGCCAAATTGGTCAAAGGTAAGTATTTTGTACAAGCTTCCATATTGGAAGAATAAGAAACTTAAGCACAACATTGATGTCATGCATGTGGAGAAGAACATTAGTGAAAGTACTTATGGTGCTTTGTTGGGCATTGAAGGGAGAAATAAGGATACTGACAAGGCACGGATAGACTTGCAAAATATGAATTTTAGGCACACGTTGCATTTGAAACAACATCCTGATGGATCATATGACAAGCCTCGGGCTTTCTTTTCATTAAGTCCAAATGAAAGGGATGGTTTCTATGATTTTTTAAAATCAGTCAAGTATCTGGATGGCTATGCAACCAACATATCAAGGTCAGTGAATGCAAAAAATGGTAGATTATCTGGTTTGAAAAGCCACGACTGTCATGTGCTACTACAATGAATTCTTCCAATTGGGTTGCGAGGGTTTGCACATAAAGATATTAGTATTGTATTGTTTGAGTTGAGCAACTTCTTCCAAGACTTATGCTCAAGGACCCTAAAGCGGAGTGAATTGGAGAAACTAGAAGAACATATAGTTCTTATACTATGCAAGCTTGAGAGGTTTTTTCCTCCAGCATTCTTTGATGTTATGGTCCACCTTGCTGTTCACTTGCCTCGAGAAGCAATTCTAAGAGGCCCGGTACAATATCGGTGGATGTACCCTATTGAAAGGTAATTAAATCTTTTGATGCATCCATCAATTGTATTTTTTTTCATGTGGTATAAAATCACATAATGTGCGTATTTTTTCATCGTAGGTATCTTGGAAAATTGAAAAGATACGTTTCAAACCGAGCTTGACCAGAAGGTTCGATTGCAGAGGCTTATATTCTCAAAGAATGTATTAACAACTGGTCTTTGTATGTTGATGGGATTGAAACTGTGCATAATCGAAGAGAAAGAAATGAAGATTTAGGTGAATCTAGCGAAGGATTGATAGTTTTTTCACAAACTGCCCGACCTACAGGTGGTAGGCGAAATGATGGCAACTTGTCTCGTGCATTGCTTGATACTGCTCATTGGTACTTATTGTATAATAGTCCTGAGCTAGAGCCTTATTTAAAGTATGTGATTTTATATGCATGTATTGTTTGATCAAGTTTTGAATATTATCTGCAATGCTTAGCTGAAAATAAATCACGTTATTTTTAACAGTGAACACAAAAACACATTACATAATCTTACTGGAGAAGCCATAACTCAAATCCAATGACAAGAGTTTCCCAACTGGTTCAGAGAACGTGTAAGATATTTGAAATTTCATCACACATTGATAAAAATTAAACATTTAAAAGTTTCTTCATTGCTTATTACTAATTAATATCACTTGTTGTATCTTATTATAGATGAATAGATTGAAAATTAACGAATCACCAGAAGCTACTAAACAGTTAAGGTCATTAGCAAATGGTCCTAAGCCGCATGTGAAGGAGTACACAGTTTGTATGGTCAATGGTGTAAAGTTCCATACAAGAGACCTAGACAATCGTCGTGTAACCCAAAACAGTGGTGTATGTATCGAAGGGGATCATGAGAGAGAAATGCATGACTTCTATGGTATTAGATTAATCTAATTAGATTAATCTTAACTTTGGTTTTAATTATGTATATAGATGCCTGTGTATGAAATGATATATGATATGATTATG